>CM039679.1:89754412-90354412 GCA_022537955.1 Schmidtea mediterranea
GCCCGCTGAGCCGTTCGATAAAAACCCGGATCACACACGAAGTTATCGAAACGATTTTTATGGCTAGGAGGAATCGATACCAGAACAACCCGGATCCCACACGAGTATCGGGTGGCAAAACGGTAGGTGAGATTGTGAAACTAACCCGGTTAAATTGGTTCATACTCAATATGTCCTACTAAGGTCAGATAAGGCGGGCCGAATTGAGCCGGGCGAAATCTGGACAGGTCAGATAAAGGGCCTGGGCCGAATGAGCCGGGAAATCTGATTGCAGAGAGCGGGCAGGGATTAGAGAAATTTTTCCGCGCCTATATTTAAATCGCTTCCTTTTCTTTTCACTATTCGGGAAATCAAGTAAACCGGCTTTTGGAACTTGATTGGAAGTCTAGGCATTTCCATACCTTTTATATTCTCCGAGGTACACACCCGGATCCCACACCGAGTACAAAGACGGGGATGCTTTTTTTTTATTGCCCAGCGAGGAGTTTGGTACAAAACCCGTGATCCCACACCGAGTTACCAAATATCCGAATGGCGGTGAGTAAAGCGTAACCGGAAGAATTACGCGCGCCAAAAGACGCCATAGGCATTGAGAGTCAGTTGTGGAGCCTCAAAGATACCCAAAAGTCACTTTGATGAGCTCAAGTCCGGTGAAACAATGAGAGATTAAAATGAAATAAGCATGAATATTTGAATACGACGTAAAGATGAAATTCGATAGAATATGATTATGATAGATTTAAACAGTACAGATATAGATATGATGAGAGCCATAGAGTTGCCAGATGAAGATACAATTATGATTAGATATTAGAGGCCAATAGAGTGCCAGTATGAGATATAATTATGAATAATATTAGAGGCCATTAGAGTGCCAGCATGAGATATATATTATGATTAGAGTCCACAGAGTGCCAGATAATTTATAATAATGCAGTAAAGATGAAAATATGGATACGGATAGATATTAAGGTCACAGATGACAGTAAACGAGTTAAAGCCGCAAAGCCCGAAGAGCAACGGAAATTTATAGAGGGCAGTAGAGCGCCAGCGAATAGGTTAAGCAAATGAATTTTTTTGGGAGACATAAGGAAAAATAGATTAATGATGATGAGAATTATGAATATGATGATTTTATATTATTGATACTATGATATAAGATAATTGATACGACTATATTAGATAAACTGATAAGGACTATATAGATAAATTGATACGAGATTAATAGATAATTTGTTACTGGTATAGATAATTAAAAATAAACTAAAATGAGGGGGTGAGTCAGATAAAATAAGACCACCACGATTGAATGCGAACAAGGATAATAACGTTATAGTATGGTAAATGGAGGAGAAATTTGGTATTAGAGTATAGATATTGGAGTGTTATTTAATTTTAGGTGAATCAATAGTCAACAAAGCAATCCAAGTTCAAGTGCCAAAAAGCAAGCAAAAGGAGAAAATATTTCAGAGCAAACGACAAAAGCAAGTAGATTAATAGAACTTGAATAAACAAAGTAGAAAAGAATGTTAATAAACGTCAGAGTAGTACGAAGAATAAGCAAACCAGGAATTTCAAAGCAACCAAAGCAAGGAAGAGAAACCAGTCAAGTAAAACGAAAACCCGTAAACATTTTGATAGCATTAAGTAATCCAACACGAGAAGCAAAAAGCAAGAGAACAGAGAAAAAAGCTTAAAAACAGAAGAAAAGAAAAAAGTTTCGTTTTACAGCAGAAGTTGTTCAACAGCCAGAGTATCAACTACAGCAAGCAACAGGAACCGGCACAGATAGTGGATTAACCGACGTCGAATTCAACAGTAGCGAAGGAAAACGAAAATAAACGATTACAGGAAAACGTTGCCCGAATAATAGAATTCAGGAAAACGAAGAGAGAGATTAAAAAACTTAAACCCAAACATGGCAAATTCCACAAAATTTCCAATATGACTTCAATTCCGGATGCAAATACCATGTTGAATAACAATAATGTGATGATAGGAGGAATTCAGAGAAAAGTTTAGAGGGAGAACCGTTCGACGTTAGTTTCTCAACAAATTGGATAACATTTATAAAGGAATTTGAAGTATTATAAAAAAAATATCTGTCATTGGGACAGGACCAAAAAGGCTAAAAGAGCGAATACCCTTTATTGAAAGGGAGCGCACAAGATTGTATTTGTGAAGAAGCGAGAGATGTTAAGGAAACTGACAACGTAGTTGGACAGAGGATTAAAAGAGTTCTTAATAAAAATATTTCGGAATAGAGAAAAAAGGTGAAATAGGAAGATATGTAGACTTCCTACATCGAAAACAAAAAGACGAGAACGAATCAAATGCAGTATACGCATGCGAATTAAAAGAATGTGTAAAGAAGCCTTCGGAGAAACAGATTTGCCCGAAGCATAAAATGGTAGACCGTCTTCATAAGAGGAATTCAAAAGAGGAAAGACATACGAGGCCCAACCTTGGCATGCCTGGCACCAGAAACGTTAGATAAAGCAGTTAGCAATCGCCAATAGATGTGAAGCCCATCTGGGATTTGGGATATCAAATTGGCAGTTCTTGGCCCACAGGAAACCAACAACCTTCAACAGTCAATGTCAACAATCAAAACAACAATATCAACCCAGCTATGAATCAATTCATCCCAGAGCACAGCAGATGTTCAAGCCACCAGCAACAAGAAATCCAGAAGATAGAGGTAACAACCAAGTAAGCTATAATAATAATTATCAGGAACAATCCAAATGCAAACGAAAAATGCTCCACATGTCAAAAAATAGGACATCGATCAGAAAATTGTTTCCGAAATTACAATTGTCAAAAATGTGGTAGACGAGGGCATACTGAGAGAATATGTCAACAACTTAACAGCAAAGCCGTGCTATAATTGTGGTCAACAAGGCACATCGCAAGGCGATGCAACATAAGAGGAGAGTCAAACCAATCAAGACCAAACAATATCTACAAGAATCCACAAATTAACGTGATACAAGAAATAGACATGTTACGGGAAACATTACAGCGAATGCCCATGGAATTAAAAGAGATGATGCAACAGATGCCCGCCAATATACAGCAACAACGAATTAATGTAATGAGAAGCAATGAGGAGATTCAGAGCTGCGAACTAGAGAATATCAAGAGCAACAACAAGCTGAATGGCAAAGACTTCAAATAGAGGAAGCCCAGGAAATCCAGCAAAGATGGGAGAATCGAAAACAAACCCCGAAAAGAATTAATATGATGAGGATGGAAATTCCAGATGAAATTCACACTGCGGAGCAGTGTGTTGAGAACGAAGGGGGAGGAAATATGATAACCGATAATGAGAAAACAATTGAATTGAATACGATGGAGAAAATAGAGGCCATCAAAGAATTTACAGAGGAGGAAAAACAGAGACGTCGACAATTAAAAAGAAATGACAACTGAGAAATCAGACGAACCAGAAACTCAAGAGAGTAATCGAGCAGAGATGATGATAACGGAAGATCAAAACGAGGAAACACTAATGTACGAGATAGATGAACTCGAAAATGAAATTATGACACAAACAATAGAGAGTACACTCGAAAAAATAAAGCAAGAAGAAGCTTTAGAACAAGAGGAGGATCAATTGAAAGAAAAAGAAGCAATCCTGAAACAAGAGAAAGCGGAACTAAGAAAGAAGGCACTAATATTAAAAATAGACGGAGCGTTGAAACATTTAGAACAAGAACAAGCACTAGATCAAAAAATAGAAGTGATGGCAAAGAAAGTACTATCGCAAGAAATGAAAGAGCCAGAATTGAGAGATGAACGGGAAGCATCAACGTCACAAGAAAAAGAAAAGATATCAGAACCAATAATAACAAAAAATCGAATCCAGAGGATACTGCTACAAAAAATAGAAACAAGAATCAGAAAAGAAAAGCCCACGTGGAGTGAAGCTCAAATCGAGAACAGAATAAAAGAGATATGGTTCCAAACAAAAGGACCAACAAAGATAATGAAAGAGGAAAAACAACCACATATTAATATGATGAGACGAATACCAGACGATCAAACAAGATGAAGATGAAAGTGAAATAAGCAGTCTGGGTGGAGAAATATTTCAATCATGCGAGGAAAATAAACCGAGTAAAGATGAATCAACATCCGAACTAGAGGAAATGGAGACGAACGTGCCAAGGGAAGACGAAACCGAGATATTAAAAGAAATTAATGAAATTGTAGAAGAAGTGGATCGAAATCAAATGTTCTTAAACCTCAGAGATACAACCGCATACAGCAGAATAATGAAACTAATCGCAAAAGGATATCAACAAGATAACGGTACATTTATGGCATCATGGAAAGATATGATAAAAAAGTACCAAGAGAATTTGAAAGAATATGATAGAGAAGAGTATCAGGTAATTATTGATTTTCCAGAGATACCCAAGACAGATAGTAGCCACAAGAGGCGAGAGCACAAACGAGTTGTATGATTGGGTAGTGAAAAAGCTAGGACCCAGTTATAAAAATAAACCTTTATATTACCAAGGAAGGAAAATAAAGCGAGATATACACCTAGTAGATGCTCTAATATGGCCAAAAGGAATAAATGTGGTAACGTTGAACAAGAATGAAAATGAAGAAACGACAACAGAAATATGGCAGAAAATTCAAATATTGTATAACAAAGAAATAAAACCTGGATTAGAAAAAGAGAGACAAAAGATAATGAGGCAAAACCAGATAAAAATGGCAGAACAAGCAATAGATCAAGCCAGAAAATATATTAACCGATTATCGTTAACGAGACCGATTTCCATGAAAATATTTGTAGAAGCTGTACGAGATACAGATATTATGAGATTCGATAATGAAAGAACAGATGAGTTGATAGCCAAATATGGAGAGCACCAAAGAGATATGAGAGGAGATGAACCAATAAAGCTAAGAATAAAACTACCAAATGATGAAATAAAAGAAATACTAGTAGATCCCGATTGTCAAATGCACGAATTATACCGACGAATAAACAGAGAAATCATCCAACCAATAATCGAAAATAGTGATGATGGTATGGTAGAAGACGTGGCAATAATGTACCACAAACGGCAAATAAGTCCACGAGAAAGAACCCCGATATACGAATTAGGTATATGGGAAGACGGACAAACTATTAATATCATAGCCATGGATGAACCAGAAAGAAAAAATACAACAAAAAAGGAACAACAGATCCAAGAATTTCAAGAGGAAATGAAAAGAAAGATGGACCAAATACTAACCATCTACCAGTTATGGAGACAGGATGCAAAATTAAGCACAAAATTACAACCGATAGACGATTCACGATGCCGATCAACGCCATGGAAAAAGGTGTATGATGGAAAAACAAAAGAGTGGAAATGGAAAATGGAGAGAACCGAACCAAAGTGGAGAAAATATATACCAGGAGAAGCGCCAGAAGACGCAGTTAATGAAACAACCTTGGAACTATATGAAGATGAACCATACGAAAATTTACCAGAGGAGATGATAAATGAAATGGAATGGCAACCAGAAGAAGACGAGGAAATAAACGATAGAGCTCGATTAGCCCCATACACATGGAAAATAGGTGGATGGGCTGAAAAAGTAAAATCGGCTGAGGAAGAGAAAATCATCGGTATTACAAGTCATCAATTTTATACAGAAATCGGAGGATACCGAATGAAATTGAGAGTATACCCAAACGGAGATGGGGTAGGAAAAGGAAAATATCTATCAGTGTATTTTCTATTAGCAAGAGGCAGATATGACGGCAAGTTAGAATGGCCATTTAATCGAAAAGTCACAATTTCAATCGCTAAACCCGGAAAATGGGAAGAGCGACACAGCGAAAAACTGGGAGTAGACCCAAGATCTATGATAAGTCAGAAGCCAAAATCCACTGAAAATGTTGCAGGAGGAGTACCACAATTTCTACTGAAAAAATATGTAACACCCCAATTCGTAAAAGATGACACGATATATATCACCATCGAAGTAGAAACAGAGCGAGAAATGAAAATACGAATTCAACAAGAACAAGCGAGACCGCGAATTAGCGTACTCGAGAAACGAATTCCAGGAATAAAATATTTGCCCACAGATATAGACGATCCTGTGGAGGAAGGATTAACAAGATTAACAGAAACACAAAAGTGTAGAGAGTTAGCAGCAATATTGAGAACTGGAGCAAAGAATCAAAGACGAACGGTAACAGATTTGGCAAAATGGATAATCGATTCTTGTAGCAGAGTGGAGAATCTGCGAAATATTGTAAAGGAAATAGAGGAGTATCGGAGAATGTATGCGTGGTACCCAGAGCAATTCCGAGAAATTATCCGAAAATGGAAACACACCGAATGGGCAGCCGAAACGATAGAAAAGTACAGTTTAAAAATTATGACGCCAGATTTCGAACCAATCGAAAGGGAATTTTATATCACTGCCAAAGTAAGTGAGGTGAAAAAGAGAATACCGTACGAATCGCCATTTCATTTACAATACGAAGGACGATCATTAGACGACGATCTCGAAATTGGAGTTACGCAAATGCAATTGGGATTGATAAATATATTAACAGTAGCAAAAATTACGGGTAGAGAACGCAATAAAAGAGAAATCAAAACGAAAACGCCAATAGGGCGACAAGAAAGTCTAAATACGCCAGAAGTTCCACCTGCAGCAGATGAAGTAATCGTCATCACAACAGGAGATGAGGAGATACTAAATGATCTAAACGATATCGTGGATGAGGAAACAACCAGGAGAATACCGGAATCAAGAGATTTGTTCATGACAGAAAACGAAGATGAGATGATAACAGATGAACCAGACGAGCTAGTATGTGGTCAAAGACAACCAGTCGAAATTATAGAGCCAGATACCGAAGAGGAAAATAAAGAGAAAGAGAGAAGACGCCGAAGCTCGACAGGAGACGAATGGGACAATTGGATAAATGAACGAGGAGCTACAACATCCAAAGAAACAACAGACGAACAACCCAAACGAAAGGAAACAGGCACAGCAATGGAAAAGAAATCCAGAGGACGGCCGAAAATTGATAAACCAGCTCCAGAAAGGAAAACTAAAGAACAAATGCAGATGGACCAATTGACAACGAAATTAAACAAGCTTAGCCAAGTAACGAAACAGTTACAAGGAAAACTAAAAGGCCAAGAACAAGGAGCAAAAATGGATCAACAGACTAATAACCGATATGCTGGGATTAGCAAATCCAGAAATAAAGAGAAATTTGAAACTTAATAATATCGGAGCAGAAGCGAAACAGCTTTGGGCAGCAATAAAACCAATAATAAATAAAATAATGGATAATAAAGTACGAACCACAACCAAAGATCCAGAGGAATTGCTGCTGATTATAAATCACTTAACAAAACGATCTGATGACCCAAACAGATATTTGGTAGGAATAGCCTACCTGATGTACAATACGATAGTGATATACAGAAAGCGAACTCCAAGGTACAACCCAAATGGATATGAATTCGCAATAACAGACATTATCAGGAAGGTAATTGAACCATTCATCCTGACTCAAGGTGGATGGCAAGCTTTTATAAATCTGGTAAGCAAAGATGATCAAACTGAAACAATGCAAACAAAGTTGAAAGAGTTATTACGGAATTCGAAACAACGATTAATGCAAGTGATCCAAAAACAGCCAGAAAAGGAATGAATGCGATAATTACTACAATACTCATATGGATGATGTGCGTAAAAGGAGTAGAACCGTTTGTAGTATACGATTGTGATAATATAAAGATTGGTGATAAATATTCACTAAAGGAAACGGAAGAATGCAAAGCTGCAAACCCCGGTAAACTACAGACAACGGCAACAGCAGTATCGTATAATGTATATCAAGAGGTAGACTTTATAAAAACAGAAATCAAAGAATGCTCAGTAACAAGGAAAATCGTAGCATTCCATTGCGGACACCACTCACACTCAACAATCATTGAAGCCGGAACGGAAACAACAGTAGTATCAGTAACGCGGAACGAATGTGAAGAAGGATTCACGACAGGACGCATCTCAATAGCTGGACGAGTGAATGTAGCGGCTGAGGAAGGAAAAATAAAAACTACCCGAGTATATGCTGCGGGGAGAATAACGGCTGGAGACGGGACATGCCAAGGAGGAGAGTACACCCTATTAAATCAATTAGTCAAAGGAGTAGTAGTGATTGAAAGCTACCAAGTAAAGTTGGAGAAATACCAAGGATATTTTGATCCGGACACGCAAGCGATGAAAAAGTACCCCCAATGTCTAGCAACAGATAGATCATGTAATACGGGAATGTCAACGATCGTATATCACGCTGATACCAGAACTTGTAGACTCACCTTATTGAAAAGCGCAATATTTGACGAAGTGCAAGGACAAGTGCACAGTGAAACCGAAACTAACACGCAAAAGAGCGCACTAGATGAATTACGGAGAACCGGAAGAATCGGAAAACCAACGATCACCACGACCATCGGATCAGAGGTCACACCAACAGTAGTAATATCAACAGATACCACCATCGGAATGAGATTTATAAAAGGGCGAATGGTGAGTAAATGTGACGAAATGGTAGCCAGTACCAATTATAAAGGAATATTCTTATCGCGAACAGCAATACCGAACGCAAAAGCGCAAATAGACCCCAAAGATTTGAAATTATATCTGTATATAAATAATAAGATGGATTTCCTATATCATAAAGGATTGGCATCAACAGAGAAAATATACTACGATTTGGTTAAAAATGATTGTATCCTGAATAGAGAAATATTAAAAACAAAGTTAGCAATGGCAATCACAAATCCGGATAACGCAATTCCATTACTACCACTCCAAGAAGGATATTTCGGAAGAATCGTTGGAGAAGTTATGTACACATACAGATGTGAAAAGACAATTGCGAAACTACCAGAGAATTCAACAATTCCAAGAGATAAATGCATAAACGAATTAGAGATAATGCATAAAGGAAAAATCAGATTCGCTCAGCCAGTAACAAGGATGATAAACCCAGAGAAATTTGTACCCAACATGTTCAGTTGCAGTAATGTATATGGACCATTATTCGAAATAAGAGATGGAAGTTGGTTACAATTCCCAACCCGAGTAATAGTAGCACCACCAAAAATATTTGGACTAACAGAATTGGCTAGCGAAGCAGAATTCAAACCAGTGGATATATCACAGAGTGGAATATACCAAACGAAAGACCTGGAACGAGCCAGAGAACATCTATTATTTCCAGCACAAAGGCAAGCAATACTATCTAATATTGTAACGATAACGGGAGGTAACAACTATGGAGAGAAACCCAACTACGAACTGCTATTATCACCAGATCATTTTCAACATGCTACAGCAAATATGATGAAAGCCATGTGGGGAAGATTCTTAATCTTCGGACAAATGATGGCAGGAATTTTGGGAATAATTCTCATCATTCAAATCGTAAGAGTAATCTTGACACAAATGTTAGCATGTTTCGATATTTACAAAAGAGAAAGGAAAATCAACTGGAAAATGGCAATTGGATTTTTACCATTTTTAGCTAAAACAATGGTGTTACATGGACACTCAAAAGATATCCACAAGATAAAGAGATTAGTAGGAATTCTAACTAAAATGAATGGTACTGATGAAGAAGTCGGACGAAAATTTAAAGCAATAATGAGATTAGAAGCCGAGAAAACCAGAATGAAGCGACAGAAAACGAGCAACTGGAGACGATGGATAAATTTCAAAGATGATAGCAGCGACAACAGCGACAATGACGAAAATCAAGGAGGAACACAGAGGCTAACTCAAGAGCAACTCAAACAATGGGAAAATCGAAAGACAAGACATAGTGGACATTTCAATCATCCACCACCAGTATATGAATGTCTAAAGAAAACAACAAAATCAGTAGAACGAAACGTACCGATACCAAGACCAACAACATTACGAAATATTTATCCAGTACCATACGAACCAAATTGGGCAGACTTAGTACCAAGAACCAGCCTAAGATCGAGAAGTGTGGATCAGGATCCAGAAACTCGAACCATAGCTATGTTACAAACATTAGCTGGACCAACACTAACGGTACCCATAGAAATAAATGGAGTAGAGATAAAAGCAATGATTGATACCGGAGCAAACATTTCAGCTATAAAAATGGATAAAATACCCGGAAGATTGTGGCCATGTATAGAAGAAGCTAACATGGATGTAATAACTTGCAGTAAAGAATCAGTCGCAGTCATCGGAAAAATCTGGTCAATAATCGAATATAAGAATGTAAAAATCAATACGTATTTAGCAGTTATCAGGAGATTGAGCGCAGATTGTATAATTGGAACAGATCTTATGCCAGAATTATTAAAAGAGATAATAATAGATCTAGGATCAATGGAGCTGAGAGATAAAACCGGACGAATATGTATGCTAAAATCAGAAGTGAGATGCTCAGAGAAAATAGTAGTGCCAGGGCGCACACAAATGATTTGCTATGTGAAGGTAAACGAAGAAACTAGGGGAGAAATGATTTTCGAACCTAATCACAAATTTGAGAAGAAGAAAGAACTGCCATTAGCCAGAGAAATAGTGTATGTAAACGATAACAGTGAAATTCCGATCAACATTACAAATTTTGACGAGGAAGATAAAGTCATTTACGAAAATGAAAGATTGGGAAAATTAACACCGATGATGGACATTGAACTTCCAACAACAAAAACGGAAGGAAATGAGGAAGAATTATGGACAATCGACAGTCAGCTACTAAACGAAAACGAGAAAGAACAACTACAAAAACTGCTAATGGAATTTAAAGATATATTTGCAGCATCTGACTTAGATCTCGGTACAAGCGATGTAACGCAACATACAATACCACTAATAGATGACACCCCAATAACACTACGGCCATATCGATTGGCAGAAGCTCAAAAACCAGAAGCAGAAAAAGAAGTGCAAAAGATGTTAGACGCAGGAGTAATCGAACCAAGTTGCTCGCCATGGCAATTCCCAGTAGTCATGGTAAAGAAAAAAGACGGAACACAACGGTTCTGTATAGACTACCGACGACTCAATGCAGTAACAAAACGAGATACATACCCGTTACCAGACATAAATGAAATGTTACAAACCCTACACGGAGCAGCTTATTTTACATCGCTAGATTTAAAAAGTGGTTATTGGCAGATAAAGGTCAAAGAAGAGGACAGAGAGAAAACTGCCTTTACAATTGGAAAAGATCTATATCAATTCAAGAAAATGCCTTTCGGATTAACCAACGCACCAGCCTCATTCCAGAGATGTATGAACTTTGTAACTCACGGCATTAAACAATGTATGGTATATATTGATGATTTATTGATTTATTCTAGCACCTTCGAGCAACATTTAAAAGATATCCGTAACGTATTCGTTCGACTGAGACAATGGAAGTTAAAATTGAAACCCTCCAAATGTGATTGGGCAAAGGAAAAAGTTGCCTTCTTAGGACATATTGTGTCGGCAAAGGGCAAAGAACCAGACCCAAGAAACATCGAAAAGATAAAGAATTGCCCAGTACCAAAGACAGTCACGCAAGTGCAGGAATTTTTAGGCTTATGTGGATACTATCGAAAGTTCATCAAGAGTTATGCAACTATTGCGAAACCAATACAAGAATTAACCAAAAAGGATACCCCGTTCATATGGGAAAAGGAACAACAAACAGCCTTTGAAACACTCAGAGATAAACTGATATCAGCACCAATACTCGTACACCCAGATTTTAAGAAACCGTTTTTATTAGCGACAGACGCAAGTGGATACGCATCGGGAGCGGTCCTAGGACAATGGGACGACGAGAAAAGAGAACGAGTTATTGGATATTATAGCCGAACATTCAAGAAACATGAAAAGAATTACTCTGTGACTGAAAGAGAGGCATTAGCAATAATCCAAGCTATTAAACATTTCAAATATTTATTATGGGGTCACGAGATATATATCACTACAGATCATCAACCATTGGTATGGCTAGGCCAACACAAAGAAGCCTCGAGCAGATTAATGAGATGGGCGATGCAGCTACAAGAATACTCGCCATATATAAAATTCAAATCAGGAAAAGCAAATGCCAACGCAGACTGTATGTCAAGATTCGTATTTGAGGAACTAATGGATCACGATGTAAGACGAATATGCATGATCATCGCAGAAGATATAGATTTCACAAAACTGAAAAACGAACAGAAAGAAGACGAGGAATTAAAGACAATAATCGAATTTATGGAAACCAACGATATGAAAATCTTCGACAACCACAGTAAATTAAAAGAGCATATGGAAAAACACAGACATCGATATACCATGGAGAAAGGATGGTTATTATTAATGGATGGCGAGAAACGACTCATGTGTTTACCAGAAAGCAGACGAAAAGAGGTACTGATGCAATATCATGATGGAAAACTTGGAGGACACATGTCAGCAAAAAAGACGGAAGCAAGATTACGTCAAAAATATTATTGGCCAAATATCGGAGAAGACGTGAAAGGATGGATAAAGAATTGTCTGATATGCGCAACGAGGAAAAGCACAGGAAGTAAATTGAAAGCACCGTTAAAGCCAATGCCGATTCCACCAGAACCAATGACAATGATCGCAATGGATGTAGTAGGACCACTACCAGAAACCAACGATGGAAATATCTACATATTAGTAGTAACAGATTATTTATCAAAATTCCCGGAAGCATTCGCAATACCAGATCAAAAAGCCAGAACAATAGCGAGAATCCTAGTAGAGGAAATATGCTGTAGATACGGAACACCCAAACAGATCCTAACTGATCAAGGAACCAACTTTATGAGCGAAATAATAGAAGAAGTTACAAACTACTTCAGAATTGCGAAGCTGAGAACATCACCGTACCATCCTCAAACAAATGGTCAAACCGAACGATTCAATGGCATATTAATCGAAATGATGTCAAATTACGTAAGCAGACACCAAAAGGATTGGGATAGATATATAAATCTATGCCTTATGGCCTATAGGATGTCAATACATTCAGCGACAAAAATGAGTCCATTCAAATTAATGTACGGCAGAGAATGTAACATGCCGATAGACTTAGAATATCAACCACCGATATCGCAGTATATGGAAATCGATGATTATGTAACAGGATTCAAAGAGCGAATGCAAGAAATCTGGAAAACGGCAGGTATGAATATTAGATTCAATCAAGAAAGTTATAAAGAATTACATGATAAAAAGCGAGACGTACGCGAGCATAACTTTCAGGTTGGAGACTGGGTAATAATCGCAACGCCAGAAATCATCCCAGGAGTAGCCAGAAAATTACAAAGATGTGGTAAAGGACCTTATGAGATAATGTATGTAAACGAGAACAATGCTCGAGTTAAATTGGTCAACAACCCACTTACCAGACCTATCTACGTAAACGTGAGTAGATGTAAAGCGATACCTAGAACAATAACAAGAGAACCAGAAAATCGAGGTATGCAAACTAGATCACAAACTCAACAACTGAGTATAAACGGACTAACAATGAGTCGAAAGATAGAAGCGACAGCAAATAAAACTGTGGAAGAACCTAAACCAGATGAATCCAAAATAACTCTGAACGCGACCCAAGACAATGTAGATAAGATGGATATAATAGTAAAAGCCATCAGAGAAATAATGCCAGAATGGGTCGAAGGAAAAGGATGGATGAGAATAGTAAACAAAGCGGGAAAAATAGCAATGGATTATGCCAAAGGAGCTAGAAGTCCACCAGAAATGGATCGTATCAAAGAAAGTATACCCATGATCTTCACTATGGCAGATGTAGAAGGAAACGTACCTTTACATATTGCAGTACAGCATAGAAACACTCAACGAATAATGGATATAATTCAATTTATGCAGAAATGCGGACACAGCTCAAATATACCAAACGAAGAAGGACAAACACCACTAATGTTCGCAGTTGCAGCAGACGCTTCTACAACAGTCCTGAGAGAATTACTAAGAACCGGATCATCGTTCAAAGAGAAAGACAATGGAGAAAACAATGTACTACATTACGCGCTGAAATCCAGACAGGCAAGTGCGATAAAATTTATAACCAGTAACGCGACAATTAGAGAGAGAGAAATGATGGGCAAAACAATTCAAACACTATGGGAAGCTATCGACGCCAAACAAGACGAAGCAACAGCCAATCTGATGAAATGGACCTACGAGGGTTCACCACTTAAAGTATTCGACTTAAACTATATGGTAAGAAATAGAAATGTTCTATTGAAAGAAACAATATATGCTCATTACCCGTTCCCAAAAACAATAAAAGCAATGTTGAAATGGGAAGGACTGAAATTCACCAATCATGCAAAAGAAGCAATACGAATCGGGGATAGAAAGGAACAGTTATTGATGATAATACATAGATGGCATCGAAAGCAAATAAGATTCCAAGCAAGTAAACAAGAGATAAAAGAGATGGATGATATAAAAGCCAGAATAATAAAAGTATACGAGGAAATAATTGAAATAATAAATGTCGAGGACGACATTTCAAAGGGAACCCCGGATGGAAATAATAATGGAGAAGGAGGAAGTGGCAACAGCAAAAACCAAGATGATCAAGATGCCAAACCAAATGCTAGAGATGAAAACAAATCCGCACAACAAGAGAAAAAGGAACCATCTAACGAGGAACGTCAAGAAACGAGCAACAGCAATAACGAGGGAAAACGAAACAAGGGAATGATGTTACTACAACAAAGGAAAAATCAAAACCGACCGACCCTGCTACAAAAAATAATGATATTAATCACGTCCATCAAGTTAACGGAAGCCGACGAAAATATCACGAAAGAAATGAGATCGTTCAGAATACGAACAATAAACGATAAAGGAATTTCAAGCAAAGGAATATGCTTACAACTGACAATGAATACAAGCATAAGTTGTCAATTCGATTCAATAGGAAAACCAGGAAAGATGGAAATACGATCCGAAAACTCATCATCATGTCAAACCACCAAAGACGTATGTAGAGATGCTACAAAAGATAGAAACGTAAAAATCCAAGTAGAGCCAGGGATAGGCAAATTGCGAATAATAAACAGAGGAATAGAAACAATTGTACAAGTATGTATACAGAATAAAATTATCGATTGTTGGAAAAATGAATATGAAAGCGGGAAAGAAATGCGAATGGGATAGTCTAGAAGGAAATGCGGAATATATAATATGTGCCAACAATGATATAATAATAACTTGCACATTGGCCAAAACCCTGGGAGAAAAACTCACAACACCAAAAGAAGAGCCTTATCAACGTCGAGCACGAGAAAATAAAGAAATAATAATAAAAGTGGAATCAAACCCAAAGAGGGGAGAAGAGATAATAGTCGAAAATATGGGCAAAGAACCCATTACAAAAGTTTGTATATTCGAAACTAAAAAGAACGGAACGATAAATGAGAGAATCAAATGTCAATCAAATGATGATATCAAAAATCAAAAATACCGTATTCCAACTAAAAGAAAACGTGGAAAGTATATAGTACACGTTCAGAGAGGAAGAGATGATTACTGGAAATCAATAACAAGAAAGTTACTAGAAGCAATTACGACAAAACGTCCGGAAAAAGAAACAAAAGAGGAACCGTACCAACGCCAGATCAGAGAAAGTAAAGCAGTAATAATAACCATAGAATCAGATGCAGCAAATGAAGAGGAAATAGTAATCGAAAACACAGGTGAAAAACCCATCACGAAAATCTGTGTATACGAACCTAAAAGAAACGAACCAGTAAACAAAAGAATCCAATGTGAAACGAGCAAAAATATAACGAATCGAAAGTACCGCATACCGACGAAAAGAAAACTCGGAAAATATGTAATAAATATCCAAAAGGGAACTCATGAGCATTGGAGAACGATAACAAGGAAACCACTCAAGTCAGATGCAACAGATCAACCTATAATAAAACAATCTGAGAAAAAACCAAGAAACGAAACATGGAAAAAAGGAATGATCATGGACGACAGCCACCTTTCAATCCACGAAGCATTACAACTCCAGAAAGCATTTAAAAATATGCAGCCGAAAGAAGGCATAACGGAAACAACCAATGCAAGAGAAAATATAACTATGCAGCCTAAGGAAACGAGCTATATAATAAAAATGATCGGGATAACGACAGCAATAGTAAGCAGCGTAGTAATGCTGATAACAATTCAACTAGCAAGAACTACCAAATGCAGAAAGAAGCCAGCGAAGAAAAGATTATGGCCAGCAGTAGAAAAATTCAATTACGATATCGAATTAGGACAGTACGATGCAGAAAGAAATGAGGAATATGAAATCATAGGAAATTCTAGCACAAGTGGACTCTGGTTAAAAGAATCGCCCATTATCGAAGCACAACAATGGTCCAATGAATCTGATGTATACCAGATAATGAATGAGAAATATGGGGATATACGGACATTGCGTATAGAGTCCCCGGAGACGATGGTGTAAAACGAGAAAAGACATTGTATATAGTGTAAAATATTATGTAGTATAATAGTAGTAATAGTATGCACGTATATAGAAATATTGTACAAAATGTGTCAGAAATAGTAAGCAAACAGAAATAAATACCTTGCAGAGCCGACCACCAATCCTGCTTATGCCGTTATACCCAACCGAAATTCCAACCCAAGTACCCGCCGAACCCGACGAAGGATTCGGGGAGACGGACGAAACGACAATATAAAGCTAAATAAGAAAATTGTAAAAAGTGTAAAAATAGTGAAAATAATAAAATGATAAAAAACAAAAATTTTGTAATCGATGTATATTTAGTATGAATCCAAATGAAGTAGAAATCCGAATGAATCTAGAAGACGGAGAATACGTACCAAACCCAATTCAATTAGTAGAACCAATAGAGCAAGACCCACTGAGGTATTATAGTAAAAAGTGGAGAGCCGAAAGAAAGGAATGGCAAGAGCTAGTGGAGGAACAAGAGTCAGAAATCGCCCGGATAAACCATCAGTTAATACAATCTAAACAACTAACCAATATGATAAAACGAAAACTAACATCCAGCATGGGAGAAAACAGAGATCAAAAGAGAGAAAATGGACAATTGAGACGAGAATTAGCTGAAATAAAAACCCGTGTAATCCTGGAAGACTATTGGAAAACCGAAGCAGAACGAATGCGAGACAGCAGAAAAAGCGAACAGAGATACGTGCTACAACTAGAAGACAGTTGTAGAAAAGCCAGAGAAATAAAAGAAAGTCACCAACAAGCTCAGGACGAAATTAAAACATTAACAGATCAGCTTCAGGAAGCGAGACGAAAGCTGGAAAAACAAACAACCAAGCGGGTCAACTATAAACGTCAACTTAAAAGAAAGCAAACAAAAGAAAGAAATCTTCAAATGAAAATTCATAATCAACAAAGAACAATCAAAGAAGGTAAAGAACGATTAAAAGAACTCCCAAAACTAACCGAGCGATTAATAAAAGCCCAAGTTCTGATAATGAGATTTTCAGAAAATAAAATTAAAGAAGAGTGCGAGAGACACTCAACCCCAGAAAAAGAGAAAGAGTAAAAAGGGCTAAACTCCACTGTATATAGTTGAATAAAATTGTAAATAGACGTGAAAATTGATTGATATATATTAGAAACAAAAAACATGAACCCAACGTTATGGATCACAATAATAATGATGATAATGATGAGAAGGTGTAATACCGAAAACCCATTAGAAAAATGCGAGAAATCCCAACCCTTCAGAAGAGAAGACAGCACCTGTGCCGATTACAAAGAAATTTGTAGCAATCCCGATAATGAAGAATGTCAGCAAATAAACCTACAATGTATACAATGCCCCATGAAAGAGAACAAGGATGAGATAAAACAGAATATCGAGAAAACCCAAATAATGGTACAAACCCTACTGAAAAATAATGAAGAGATAGCCAATATAAAAAATGAGAATCGAGAGACAAAGAAAACCCTAGAAACCCTCATCAGACAAATTCAAAGAAAAGCCAAAGCAAATCCCAATAACAAACCAATCCAAGAAATTCAAAAGATCGTCCTATTAATTAAAAAGCAACTAGGAAAACGAGTGGGACAGGAAAATGCACCCCATACAACAAATCCATCAATCAAACTTATACTACCGATTAGTATAATATTCAACATAATACTCTTAATATGCTGTCTCATCCTCGGCCTAACGAAAAACAAACAAAAGCAAAATACCCCAATTCAGAGATTCAGAAGAATGATCAACCAAATCCGAAATTCCAATCAAATTAGCAAAACTGCAAAACTCTCGCATATTTCTATCAATCACCCTTCAAGATCAGCCCAGCTTGAAAGCGAAACCCAAGCCGTCAGTGATTCATTCGAAGCCAAATATAACTGATTTACATTGATTTGAACTGATTAACTCGTACTGATCAACAGTGAATTGAACTGATACTACAAAACTTGCACTGATATTAAAAAACTGAACTATCTGATTTTATTTGATTATGTATCGTAGTAGGACCTTAAGTCCATCTTTATCTTGATGATTTAACCATACCGTAAAAACTTTTTATGAATGTGAATATTGAAAACGGAATTGTACGTATTATTTTGAAATCAATTGAAATTGCGGGTCGCAATTTTACGGACCCCCGAGTGTTTTATGTTGGGCCAGAACGTAAACGGCCTTCAAAATGTTTAAATGGATCAGAAACACACACGCAAATACAACACGCAATTCAAATAAACCCCAAAACACCAATTAAACCATATAAAATCTGAGAAATAAAAGAATTAAATATAAATTCAGAAACATAAAAATAAATTAAAATAATAACAAAATGCACCAAGATCCGCACGATACCTACACAAATATAGCAAGAAAACACGACAAATTCGACGAAATTGGAAAAATCAGTTAAAGTTCATTAAAGCAAGATTTAAATCGAAAAATTTGAATTAGCAATAATTCAATAAAAATTCTAAATAAAAAATTATAAAAATAAATCGAAAAATAATAAAAATAAATATTAGAATTTGCTAGAAAAGAACAAGGTCGAATTTTGTTTTACTACATCAAATTTTACACACCAAAAATTTAGGTATATATACTGATCCATTTTCACATTTAACTTAACCAAAAAACCATTTTTGAAATTGTTAAACCATTTTGAAAGCACACCGTGTTTCGAAATATTTCAAATTATTTGAATCTTTTAAATCTATTTGAGATCGTACTTTTGAATTTTCAGAATTTTAGGTGAGAATCATTGATTTTGGAACCCTCTTTCCACGCCCCGTACCTTGCATCTCTATAGAGCTCTGCTCGGACGTTGGCGTGGGAAGAGAGGCATTTGGTTTATTGTATGAATTTATGCTATTTTTATGAATTGGAAGGGTAACTTGTTATTTTTTCTTATGATTAATAAACATTATTATGCATAACTTGTTTCATATATATAACTATAATATGTTAATTAAACCTGTCGAAATTTTTCCGGCCCACAGCCGAAACATAATGCAAGTAAATAAAATCTACACACAATTCAGATTCGTGTAAGCGCGTGGAATATCGCCAATGATCTGTGCCCGTGAAGACCCGGCGTGCGGAACGCAGAGTTGGATCGTCAATATTATCCCTATAGATGAAAGGAGGAATAAGGAAGAAGTCATTTGATTGCTTCCTCGTTCCTCGTTTCTATAAAATCGACTTAACTCATACTACACATGGCTAAAAATCATCACACCGAGTAGTCCAGTGGGCACTCAGTAAATATAATATAAACACAAAATGCGCTTAAGGCTTATTAAAGGGGATTGGAACTGGGGTTAATTAAAATGGAAATCGTTGTTATAATTCAAATTAATATTTCAAATAAAAATTAAATTTGCGAGTCAAATAAATTGATAGAGATCATTTAATAAATAATTTATTGATTCTCATTGATTAATGTAAAAACATTTAGTAACCATTTAATAAATAACTCATCGATTTTGATTGATTAATATAAAGATATTCAATTCCTTAAATCAAGTACTCATTTAATAAATAACTCATCGATTCTAATTGATTAATTGAAGTGTCATACCGTAAATTAAGTAATCCTTTAATAAATAATTCACTGATTTTAACTTAATTATTGCGTAAAGTAAAACTCATTGAAGCATTGATTTGATAAGTAATTCATTAATTGTAAATTGATTATTATTTCATTAAAATATTCATTTGATAAATAACTCATTTAGTATTATTTAAAGAAAGGAAAAGTAATTCATTAAGCGTTCATTTAATAATTCATCAATTTTTAATTGAATATCATTCATTTAGTAAATACTTCGTCGACGTTAATTGATTAACATAAGTAAATTTAATACCGTAGTTTAAATATTCGATTGATAAATAACCCATTGATTCTCACCCAACCATTTAAAGTAAAAAATTGTACCGTAAGGAAATAAAGAATCTCGCAAAATATTTGACTCGTCAATTTATTAAACCAAGTAGTCGTTTAATAGATAATGGTTGCTTAACGTAATAGAGATTTAACCTCTTGACCATTTCACCATAACGACAAGTGTTCGAACCAGATAAGTAGTTAAAAAATATGTATACTGAAGAATAAATATCCGAATAAAAGAACAATTTATAAAAATTACGAATCACCAAACTGTTAAATTAAGCGTATTGTATTAAACAAAATAATTTCAAAATCGAATCAGTTTCGTGATCAGCAGGCAAGGTCCTTCTTGATGAAATTTCATAACTAAAATCAACCCATGTGGATTAGAGATTATTGTAAGTTCATACAGAGAATTATGGGTGTAACCAATTAATCCATCGATAAACGTCCGATTTCGCTTGAGTAATGAAAAATTTCATGTGTAAATGAATCCAACGAATCCACGAAGTGAGAGAGAGGGACCTTTGGCTTGATGATCACGGAATTGAGACATGGATTGAACAAAATAGATAACGCGAATGATGGAAATTTAATCTGAGTTATTATTTAAACGACCCTTCGAGTGGAATAAAATAACTTCCAGGTGAGAGTAGCGGGATTTAGTAAGTAACATAAATGTCTAAACGAGAATAAAATAACAGTCTGAGATAATTTATTAGGTAACGCAAAATAACGTAGGCTATAAAAATCAACTTTACCAATTCAACAGATCAAAAGTTTGATAATCGGACTTTGCTAACGTTATTCGAAATAATGAAGGCTTGATTTTCATTATAAAAGGTTTCCCGTATAAATTCCAAGTGTGAGGGATGACGCTCGCCTGAGAACCACGAAACACTTTCCTTAAAAATGATAAATCAAAAATACTCAGCTTAGCCGAAACCACATAGCTTACCATTTCATGAATACATGATCTTGAAAGTACCCCTGTCTAGAATAAAATGAATTAAAAATTTACCAGTACTAAAATAAACAACCTTTGATCACCATCATTTCCGTCGACATAAACAGTTCACCGTGTTCAAACAGTGATTGACTCTCACATCCTGTCATTTTTGTTTATAAAGGAAATGGTGATTATTAGAACCCTCCAGTTCGAGATTTAACATTGTGCGAACGTCTACTTGTTTAATTACACTTATGAATGCTTAATTTGTTAACCATTGGATTGTTTAATCATGTACATAATTGTCTAATCAATTAATCCATATATAAAATTTGCTTATTTAACGGTATATAAATGTCTAATTGGTTAATTCATATATAAAATCTGATTATTTAACGATATGTAAATGCTTAATTAGTTAACCATAAATAGACATTTGATTATTTAACTACATACTTAGTTAGTGAACCTTAGTTACATGTTTGATCATATATCCCTATGCAAATGTCTAATTGTTCAATTATAGACAAAGGTTTTCTTAAAAAATTTGTTTAATTCAAATTTTCGATAATTGAATTTACACCTACCTAATTAAATCTTCCAAATACCTACAAACTCGAACGGTTGATAATACATAAACCCATTTAAGCTAAGATGACCGACAATTACGTTTTATCATTTTTTAACATTCCTCGAATGGCCGTACAGCAGGCAGACGCATGACCAGTGACTTAAAGCATCGTTTTCTTCTAGATTCCAACTGCAGCATTAGACCGAACACTAACACGCGTTCAACTTCGAGCCCTTAAGTTTAACGTAGGTAGGTTTGAATTGACCCAATCTCTTCCTTAAACGACTAGAAAGCCTGTACAATTTGTGAACCACAAGCTAGGCATCTCCCTATAAATTATCAAAGAAATCTTGAATGAAACTACCAACCTCACTAAGTTATTTCCATTTAGTAGAAACCGGAACTATGCTCGAACTTCCTGCCCATGAAGTAGAACAGTGGAGGCAGGCATGGAATCGGGTGTATCAAGAACGATACCCTTCCATGCCTGGAGATGACCAACTGGAGAACATAAACCCCGAGGAATTCATGCGGCAGTTCCGGAAGCCATTCGATGAGCCTAATCCTTCTCAAGATATCTTAACCCAGGCCCAGGAGCTTCTGGAGGACCTCCTCCAACTCCAACGTCAAGTCGGAGCAGATGTGGCAAGGGCCGCAGCACACTTGGCCAACGTTCAAGATGACCTGATGGCGGGGCGGTTAGCCAGTAGGTATCCACCCTCTCCCAGACCGATCAGAAACCTTAAGCGACCGGTGCTCGTTGTCTCGGGTTACGCTCCGGAAGAGGGAATCAAACGATTCTTCGCGGAGGAGTAAACTCTATTGAGTTGAACAGTTATTATTGTTGCTTAGTGTCATCGCGATTGGTTTTAAAAACAAAGTTTTCTGTCTCGTCTTTTTATTATTACTACACTTTTCATTTTCTAAAATTGTTTAAGTAAAACTACTCATGTTTATATTAGTCGTCATCCAATTCACCTTTACTATTTAGAAATGGATCCCGTGCAGTTATTACAAAACGAGCTAACTCGAGCGCGACAGACAAACAAGGATCTCCACGATCAACTCATACACTTGATCCGGGAAATACAGCAACTCAAGGCTACGTGGGTTAACCCCACGAGGGTCAAGCCGTTGTATCAAAAGTTAGCCGCGGCTCAGAAGGGGTGGGCCGAAGAAAGACAATTGGTGACAAGCCTGAAGACCCAGATCAGGGGGCTAGAGGTAGCGTTGTCCGCCAGTCAAGAGGGGGCAGCGGTGACCTACCCTCTAGTTTTCGCCCCGGCTCAATTAGCATACCGTGAGTCGAATCCGACCCCATCCGCGATGCCAACCCCTGCCGAAAACTCCACTCCAACAATTCCTTCAATATCCAGTCGACGACCTGGTCGCAAGGAACGGGCCAAGCGCCGAGCCGCTCGACTCTCCAATCAATGCGTTTCGTAGAGAAATAGACTATTGTTAAATATATTGTTTCCGTACATCTCTCATTACATTTACGTACTAGTAAGGCTTTTAAATAAATAAGATAACATTGTGAGGGATTAAATAAAACCACCAATTATTTTGTCTTCTCAAACTAACGCCGATAAACCAGCTGGATAGGAATTTAGACGCAAGGGGACCAAATAATCAAAAGCGAGCGCAGGTCTTCTATCGACAGCTCGTGAAACCGAGGATTGTCCGAGCAACTATAGTATTAGCTAATGATACTCAATTTTTGCGGGCAGTCAACCACTTGAACACATTACCAACGTTGCCTAGCAACGGGTGCCAAGTGGCAGTTAGCAATTTTTGTATGGCGTTACGGGGCAACCATGGAATAATTTAAACAAACGTCGAACCCTGTAACCCACCAATAATAATAATAATAAAAATAATGATAACTTGTAATAATAATAATAATAACTTGTAATAACTTGTAATAATAAAAATAATAATAATAATAATAATAACTTCTAATAATAACGGAAAATTTTTGATTATGTTATTTTATTATTGTTTTTTAGATAGATTTATTTTAATAAATGTATATATATATTGAGTTTTTAGTTGAATTTATTTTTATTAGGATTATAAAATAATAATAATAATAATAATAATAATAATAATAATAATAATAATAATAATAATATAAATACTGCATATAATAATAAGTAATATAAAAAATAATAATAATTATATATATATATATCATTTACTACTATGAAGTAGTAAATTATATTTTAAAAATTTGGAAAAATAATTTGACCTTGAAAATTTTTGAATGACTTTTATTATTATGTTGACTCATCCAATAGCCTTGAATGAGTCATGGTCTTTGTTTAAATGACCTTGAAAAATTATGATGACTCTTCCAATGACCTTGAATGAGCCATGGTCTTTGTTTAAAATTTGACCTTGTACGTTTGGCTTAGAAAAATTTTTACTCCCGGGGAGCGGTGTGCTGGAGGTACTCATTAAAATCAGAATACAAGTTGAAATGGTTAACGAATTCCAAAAAGTAGAATTCTATATAATAAAACTGACATGATTTACAAAATTACTTAACCAGGAAAGTCGGTTTTACTTATTTACCTACCTACAATATTAATTTAGAAAAATTAAAAGTAACTAATTAAAGAGAAGATATTTATTAATAAAACATAAAAATCCCTATACCTATTCGATGAAAATCCAGGGGACATTTTCTAAAAATCCGATGAGAATGGCGAAGTTTTTTGTTGAATTCTGGAAGATACACCTATTTCAGTTCATTAAAAACTATAATAAAATGAAAAAATCAATAATGTTATAATATAGGGACATACATACTTACCCGTGTCTGCATGTAATTTGTTAAACTGAATAAAAACTTATATTATAGGAAGGAAGGAAATTGAAGAAAAATTTGTTTTAACATAAACACATAATACATAGTAAATAATGCATGCAAACTTTCAAAATGTAGAAATGTTCAGTTCAATAAAAACTCTATATAAAACTATTTTTAGTAACTTTTTAGACATTTTTTTAAAATTAAAGCTGAAAATTTTTGAAAAAAATACCAATAATTGTACTTATAGTTGTAGAGAATATTAAAAAATAATTTTGTAAGATTTTTCATGAAATTCACTCAATTTAATATTTTTACAACATTTCAGATATTTCAAACATATCCATTGAAACTCTAGGTTTTTGAGATGAAGAAATAACAATGTAATATTTTACTTGTACTTAAAATAAATTCATTTTTTACCTCATTTGCAATTTACCAGGAGCAGTGGAACCAGAACCTTCAAATGAGAAGTTTAAAAAAACGGAAAACATAAGTTTTCCGATAACTTAAGTTTAAAAATAATATTTTTTATAAAGTATAAAAATAAAAATCATTAATACCATTCAAAATGGGGAAGATTTTTATAAATTTGGGAAATTAACGGAAATTTCCAAAGCCTCATAAAATCAATAATTATAAAATCAATAAATATCAAAAATTTGGATTTGTCGAAAGGTAAAAAAGATTAAGAACCCTGTGAGGTTCATGGTTTGTGTAACTTTGACCCCAAATAGAACCTTTCTTTGCCCCCTAATGGTTACTTGTTGCTAAGCAAAGTTGGTGCTGTAACCACTGGATATGAGATCGCCAAAGGTGAGCGCTACGAGAGAACTGCTAAGGCCCGATCTCAAGATGGGTTCAACGCACTACCGTTAGAATGTTTATGTGTGATTTCTTATTCCGGTCCCTTTTATTTGTGTATGATACTCCTAGCACTTAATTTATCCTCCGAACTTCTCGAGACTTTGAATTAACGAGTTTAATCTTATTATTAATAATTCGATGGAACAACCAATTGAAAAACAAAAAATTCAACTATGATCATTTATTGAATAAGTGATTTAAAATTTGGAACAATGTTTTGCTTGTGCGGCTCGACGCTTGGCGCACTCCGCCTTTCCCGGTCGACATGACGTAGGTTTGGTTGCTGGTTTTGTGGTTTCAGTTGCCTTCCTATAGGCCAGCTGAGCCGGCGCAAACACCAGCGGATAGGTTATAGCATTGCCCTCCTGGCAAGCCGATAACGCTACCTCTAGGCTGCTTATTTGTACCTTCTGAGTTTGATGGAGTTGCTTTATCTCAGCCCATCCACGTTGTGCAGCGGTCATTTTCTGATATAGGAACTTCACTTTTCCAGGCTCTACCCACGTTGCCTTAACCTTTTACTAGAAGCAGCCTATTGGAATACATTCCCAACGTCATTTTTGACGGGTATCCAATGGTTATGCTTCTTATGCTAGTATCTGGTTGGATTCCCTGGAAAATAGTCTCGAAACTCATATCTTTTACCCATCAGGTGCCAAGCAATAGTGTTTAATTTGTTTTAATTAAAGAAACTTCTCTTTTGATATTTTTTAGTAAATTTCACATCTATTTATAAATTTCATTCATATTTACAAGTCTCTTTTATAGACTAAAAGTCGCTCATATAGACAAAAGTCCCTTATATTGACAAGTCCCTTATATGACACGCTTACCCAAAAAACTTTGATTAATTTCGAATTTTAATAATACTAAAAGCCATTAGCCTTTTCGGGACCATCAAAAATTGTTTATCAATGAGAAATTTTATAACAGAACGCGTCATAAAGTCCGCATTTGTTAAACTGTTTATTGTTTTCAATTATTCAACTTAGTTCATAACAATTCGTGGATATATTTCACAGTTCGGTCAGTTCAAGAAGAACACTAAAAAACAATTTATCCATTCCAAAAATACCGCCCCCTAGAAACAACACGATTCAATTCCAAAAACATTTATCAAAATTTTACCAATAATATCACTTTAAATTTAGATTACCAATGACGTATTGTTTGATTGTCCAATGAACACCAGGCAAATGTAGGTGGTTTATTTATAAAATTTTTATATAAATAGCGATATGAATGACGAAATTTACAGATTTATTATCCATGCCTGAAAAATATAACTAGTGAGTTTTTATTTTACGTGATTGTCTGATTTAATGTCTGTAATTATTTAGCACAGAAAATTTCCGAAATTCTCAGAGCAGATCAATTTTCTTCATCAATTGGAATCGACAATTGTCTCTGAATTTCAAATGCTCACTTTGCAAAACGTTTTTATTGAACCGATTCAAACTGAATGTGGATGTCGGTTTTGTTACAATTGCATAGAAAATTATATCAATAATTCAAATTCAAGTTGTCCGAATTGTGATTTGGAAATAAACAGGAATAAATTCATCAGAGACAAAGCGGTTGAAAAGGAAATCTTTAACCATCAAATCAAGTGTCCTAATGAGAGATGTGATGAGATATTTTTATTGAAAGAACTGAAAAATCATTCTGAAACCTGTCAGTATAGGATGAAGCAATGTGATTTGTGTCAGCAATTGTATCAATTCAAATTCAAAGAACAGCATATGAATGAGCTGTGTGAGCGACGAATTGTCACATGTGACGAATGTCAGCAGCAAATGACGAGCAATGATCATGAAATTAATCACAGAAATATTGAAATGGGAATTGATAATTTGTGTGATAAATGGATTGATGTTTGCCCACAACGTTGTTCTAATGGTGATAAAGTTGTCATAAAAATGCATTTAAAAGAGTGTCCAAACAGTCAAGTAAATTGTCCGTTTAGCAATGTTGGATGTACCACTAGGGCAACGGTAAATGAAATCAACAAACATTTAGAGATTGAATCTTTTCAACATCAAACCTTTCTGATGGGGGAAATAGTGCAGTTGAGAACGGAAAATAATAATTTAAAGCATTCACTGGAATCGACAAATCAATCATTACATGAGGAACTTCAGTTGGTTAAAGGTATAAATAAAGATCTATTAAAGATCGTAGAAAAACTTCAGAAACAATTAACTGAGAATGAATCAATTATTCTAAATATCAAGTCGGAAATGGAAAAACAAAAACAATTAATTGCTAGCCCTTCAATCAACAATGAAAATCAAATCAATTTAGTCAACGGAGAACTGGTTTGGATTATTGAAAATATCAGACAAAAAATCCACTATGCCAAATCTGGAAATCAAGTCCAGATTATCAGTGAGCCGTTTTACAGCATCAGACCTGGGTATAGAATGCGCTTAAAAATATACCCCAATGGCGATGGCACGGGCAAAGATAAATATTTGTCAGTTTATTTCATGATTGTTCAAGGAGAATATGATGATGAAATAGCGTGGCCGTTTCGACAGAAAGTTTCACTTAGCATTTTAAGCAGTAAAAGTGCGCGACAGAATATTACGTTAAACATGAAACCAGATAATAATGTTGCGTGCTATGGTAAACCGATAAATAATTCAAATGTAGGAGCAGGTCAGCCTGAATTTATCAAACTATCAGAACTATTGACCAGTTTGGATTATTTGCATGGAACCTCAATTAAACTTGCAATCAAAGTCCAAACATCCACTTAATTTTTCATTGTTATTTTCTTGAGAGTAAATATCATATATATTTTTATTTACAATTTTTTGTTTACAATTTTTTATGAAATATAACATTTTTCAGGTTATTATCTTATAATATATTTTATGTAATAATAATTAGTAATGAAAATGATGGAGGCTAAATAATTTTCATTAGGTTCTTTCATAAACATCAGAAATTTTTGATTTAGGTGATTCGTATTTAGTCTTAACAATTTAGTAACAAAACAGCCCTTAGCCTTGCTAGTATCTTTATCACCAAAAAGACTGTAGCATTTAGGTCTTAGTAATACCAATACCTTATATCTGAACCCTTTATTCTCATATTAGAACCAATGGCAGAATCAAGAGCTCTTGAATATAATTCGAGAGGTACCCAGCGGAGCCATCAAAAGGGAACCCACTTAGTTTACTATGTACAGGACAAAAGAAGAATATAAGAATGTTAAGATCCAACTGGTAGTGGCCAAGCGAAACTTGCATCAAGTAAATGTAAATATAGTTTACCATGAGCAGGTGACCTCCATTTCTAGAACTACTCTCTCTGGTTCTTGACTGCCGAACAAAGTCTTACGACTCTTTCTATTCATACCCTTGTCTATACTTGTTTATTTCCAACATTCCTATGTCAATTTGTCTACTTTATTCATTGTTTATTAAGCTATCTTTCAAAATTTTGAGCAACGTTCCACCCATTTTTTATGGAAAATTTCGTATTTCATTTATTTAATTGCTATACCACTGCGTTTTCGTCGTCGTTTACGCTTGTCTTTGCCTGTATTTTAAATTTGACTAACAGCTCCTTAACTCTCGGAGTACTTCCCTGACTGCTCTGGTTAACGTTTTTATCGAGCGCCACGGTTTGTACAAAAACGTCTTGTCTGCAAGATCTGCGCCACCAGGACCTGATCAATTAAGCGGCAGTTGAAGGATCGAAAGAGTTCTATTAAGCGCTACAACAAGACAAAATTAATTGTCTAGTCGAGCTTACCGTTAGACCTTTCGAAGTTCTATTAAGATACGTATATAAGCATTTTAGAGACATGAGAATTTTATAGAAAATTGATTAAAACAAAAATCATATAAAGAACATTTATTACTTCATGAAAATTACCATAGAAAATTACAAAAATACAAATTAAACTAACTCACTACTACAAAAATTAAATCAGCGATATTTGAACAAGTTGTGTTTGTACTGTCTCGGGTGTTAAATGTAGGGGCGGCGCAAAGCGGTAAGCATATTGTGGGTTTGTGGTTTATGTGACCTTGACCTCAAATAGAATTTTCTTTTAGCCCCCTTATAGTTACCCGTCACTAGGCAACGTTGGTAATGTAACTATGGATTTTGAGGTCGCCAAAGATGAGCGCTACTAAAAACTACTCTGGCCCGACCTCAAGGTGGGTTCAACGCACTACCGTTAGAAGGCCTGTGTGCGCTTTTGTTAATTCTGCTCCCATACTCGTGAGTTTGACATTTCTCACCATGCAAACTAAATCTTTCACTATTTATGATTTACACTAGCTAGTCTTGACATCAAAACTTATTGGGAAGATCAGTAGAATAGAAAACATTTATTAAACAATTAATCATGAACACATTTTATTCCGCGGGTTGATCGGCCCGGCGCTTGGCGCGCTCGTTCATTCCTGGTCGATGTCTGGGTGGCTTACTCACAGGTTTTGCGGCCATGATTGTTTCTTTATAAGCCAGTTGGGCCGGTGCAAAGACCAATGAGTAGGTTACCGCATTGCCCTCCTGGCACGCCGATAACGCCACCTCTAGGCCCCGAATCTGAGTCTTCAGGCTTTGATTAAGATGCTTCTCTTCAGTCCAACCTCGTTGAGCGGTCGTCATCTTCTGATAGAGGGCTTTTACCTTCTTCGGCTCTATCCAGGTAGATTTTATCTGTTGAACTTCTGTAGTCAACTGCGTAATTTGTCGGTGTAATTGTTTATTTGACTTTTGGGCCTTATCCAATTCTCTTTGTAGGATCTGGCATGGATTCATGTCTACAAGAAAAGAAAATCATCTTTTCTGATTTTAAGACCTTATCCTAAATTCGTGATGATTTTATACTTTTAGTTATCTCATGAAAGAAAAGAAAACAAGGTGGAGACTAATATTTATTTATTCCAGTTCGTCAAAAATTCTCGGGTCTTGGGCGGCCTCGATTTCCATCTCCTCGGGGCAATTCACGAGCATATAGATGCTCGTGATTGCTGTTGGAACGCCTCTCTCCATCTCGCATCTCCTTGGCAAGTATCTTTCGTGGAACCACCACATTCATTCCTGTAAAGCTTTCACCCAGGCGTGGGTCATCTAGATTGTAAGACGTGTTGTACGGAGGGAAGTACCCGTCCGTACTTGGGATAGCTCCGGTCGCGATGGCTTCGTTGATTTCTGCAAGGTCTCACCAAGCTCGCTCCACCTGCCTGTCGGTCTGGTGTTGATGTTCTTCTAGACGCTCCAGTAGAAATTCTGCTTGCCCTCGGATCTCCCGGGCTGAATTGCGCCGGGCTCCCTTTTTATGGCAATAAAAGGAAGGTCGACTTCTCCAAGATCTCATTGAGTACCTGCACGGGATTCTCTTACTGGCGAGATTGAGAACCCCGCGTCCCACATGGCATGACGGCATCTTACAGCCGAATGTGCGGGAAATCGCAACGTCACGCGGGATGCCTCAATCCAGGAGTTATCTGAAAAATTTTATAATGATTATTGCGACACTTCTCAGCCACTTGGTCATGCTAAACATGAAGTCGTTCAGAGCAATTATTTACTGACGGGGAAGATAGGTGTATCAGGGTGTGGCGTTGGAGGGGTCGAGCGAATAGTTATGGGCGGACGTTATTATGGATGCTCGGACTATCATTGATTCAATTAGCGTCGAGTGGTTGAGTTGACTCTAGGCCGATAATCTAACTCGGTGTGAGGGTAATTGATTTCTTCTCGAAATGGTTCGTACTAGTCATTTGCTGAATTTCGTGATCTCAATTGGTGACACCTTCTGTATTAATTTGTGAAATCCGAGAGGGGAATTAGTCCTATTTTGATTTTACTCTACTGCGACTTGAAGCTATATCTTTTGTTGGTTCCTTACATTGTTTGTCATGAGATGGACTTCTGATGGGTTGATCTTGCTCGAGGGTCATTTAGAGATTCAACACGATTATGGCTGTGCATAGTGAAATGGGCTTGTCTGTAGCACGTCGTTGCGGCAGCTAGGAACGTGGCGACTAGATAGTTCATGTCATAGGTATCCTTAATTCGAATTAGAGTAGCTTCATACGTTTAGGTGACGGTCATTGGCGGAACGGTTTATTGTGGATCCGGCATCATATATGAGCAAATCAAGGAAGAATCTATAGACACATCCATTTTATTTCAGACGAGGCATAAAAACGTAATGCATGAAAAATCGATGTATTTATTACTCAAACGTATAACGTCTCTCATTCCTTTATTAAGTTGATCGGTTGTCTCTGTAGGAAGAAATATCCGTGGTTGCGCAGCAGGCAATTTGTCATTGTAACTAGGTTATTTTGGCGACTTGGAGCTCGTATAAAGATTAAGACAGTATTAATATTAGAACCTCCGGGCGCTGCGGCTGGGTTCTCCGCGATCATCGCCAGTTCGTCCATATTCCTGATGTTCCTTATAATAATTCATAGTTCTCGTTGATTTCCAGTAAATGACGATATTAATGTGATGTTCCAATTTATATGACACCAGGGCAGGGACACGTCATGTGGGTGAGTGGTGTGGAATTAAATTCCAATATTCAGTATTCAATTTTGTGCACTGAAATTAAATTCTGGCAGTTTTGTGTCTCTCATTTTTGATTCTATGTGGAATATCAATAATGTTTCTGCTCTCTCCCCTGTGTGCAGTGATATTATTTCACGTGTCGGTTGTGCAGTGGCTTTCATTATTTATTTTGCTGCTTTGAATTTTATTTGTGATTTTCCTTGTTTCCGGGAAAATTGTTCACGTGGTGACTAGACTCCAATTTATAACGTGGTTTGGATATTAGGTCGATGGGATTTCGCCATTTCAGGTACTGAGGTAGTTCATCGTTACTGCGGTTCGTGAATTCCATGAGGATGAAAGCTGTCTCTCTCTATTCGAAATTGCATCTTGCAACGGATTTAAACTCTCTCGGTGGTCTCTCTCAAGAGGTGGAATGACGATTCACTCAGCGGATATCTAACGTCTGCAGTACGAGTTGGAGTCTCGGGGTGGTACTCTATCCAAGCAACAGTCATATCTCTGTCAGCGACGTGTTCGCGTTTATGTACAAAGGTGGTAGATCAAAATGCTGATCCTAGTCGCTTTACTTTTCATTTTTATTATGTTTTATGTTACTACTATCAGATTCTATCGTTTCTTATTATTAATTTGGTAAATCTGACTCGGCTGATACTAGGCAACGATTAATCCTACTGAAGTCTAACATTACATTAAACTAATTCTAGGAGTTTGTTACAGGCGATGGGCTCCCTCCATGAAATTTTAGTGCATTTTTTGCGTAACGAGAGTCCTCTAAAGTTATTTAGTAGTTTCCGAGTCAGTAGTGAAAATTTGTTAAAATAAATGAGTACTAATATTTAGTGCGATTCCCTATCATTAAAATTGCCTATATTTCCGCTGATATTAATTCTTATCAGGATAATCAATCTTCCTACCTCTAATCCTCATGGTGTTCGTGATTTACTCCATGTGTGAGTATCGATTCTCACCGCACTGTTATTCATTGTTTCTCCTCTACATCGGATGGGTTCAGGTTTTTATTATTTAGTCGTATTGTCGATCATTAATATGAATATTTGTCTTATTACTATTTCACCAATTCTCCAATTTTCTCGTTTATTTATTTGCGGTCGCAGATCTCTCTATGACAATCTCGTGGACGTAAATCATTTGGTTTGCTATTATTGGTATTCTTTCACTATATTGGGGAATGTTGTAACCGTTAAATTTCGTCTATCCCTATTCTCTGAGGGTCTAATTTTGTTTCATCATTAATGATTACTTTTACTGGGTTCATGGCTTATTTAATACAACAATTAAAATTTTCCCACATTACATTCTATGATGTTCTACCTTTATGGTATTGATTTAGTGTGGTTTTACTGATTCTAGTACTCACTCATTAACCGTGACGTTTTGCCTATTAATCCCTGCTAGTTTCAATGGTATTAACCATTACCTTTACTGATGTTATTGCCTATTTATTAATTATGATCATAGCAACAATTTATAGCACCTTTTCCCGTTATCCCCTTTTCATTTCACCTTAAAACTATTTCTGTTCATATTAAAATATAATGAGTGTCCACCGGACTACTCAGTGTAGAGATTTTAGCCGACAGTCATTTGATATTTTAGGTCGAATTTTCAGGAAATTGGCGGCGGCGGGGCAGCCAAAAGACTACCTCACTACCTCCCAATTTCCCCTATAATGGATAGTATTGACGTTCCAGCTACTGCGTTCTCTCGCCGTAGCCTTCAGGGGCACGATCTATTAGCGGACTTACACCTCACTTACACAGTTCGGTTGGAGTGTGTATATTTTACTATCTTGTGGTGGTGTATTGGCTGTCGGCCGGAAAAATTTCGACATCAAATTGTCACAACTCTAAACTTTTATTTAAAATTGGCATATATATATATATATATATATATATTTGGCATAATATCATGATACATCATTCGCTAATCTTACACTAACCTTTCGCCCAGACAGAGCTCATATGAGGTTGTCTGACCGCGACGTGGCGAAAGTTTCGAACATTCCTCCACTCACATTAAAAATCGTAGAAATTGTTCTGCTAAGACTGATTAAGACTGTTTTCTAGTTTTAATTACAAAACTGATTTAAAACTGGTTGAAAACTGTGAAAAATGAATCGGTATATATACCTATTGTATGACGCTAACCTTGCGTGTTAAATTTGATGTAGTAAAACAAAATTTGACCTTGTGATTTTCTAGTATATTCTAATCTTAATTTTATTATTTTTGTAATTTAATTCGACAATTTTATTTTTAAACTTTTTAATTGAATTGTTTCCAATTCAAATTATTTAATTTTAGTTCCAACTTTCGTGGATGTTCACTTTTTTTTGTAAATTGTCAAATTTCGGTCAAATTTTCATGTTTTCATGTTATTTCTATGTTTATTTTGCGTGGTTCTTGTTGCACTTTGTTATTATTTTAATTTATTTTTATGTTTTTCGATTTGATATTTTAATTGTTTCTTTCTCATATTTTAGCATGGTTAATTGATGTTTTATGGTTCTGATTTTAAATATGCATGTTTTTTTTGCGTGTTGTTACCGATTTATTTAAACAAAACTCTTTTCTGGCCCAACAATATTAAGCATCACATGGGGCACATACTAGGATGGGGCGCCAACATTGAGACGAATTTTAAAAATTATTATGAATAAAAAAACATGAACATGAAAAACAAAAATATAAAATGAATATCAACAAAAACTTAAAAATATCGCATTTTTATTATCTGTCAGCACTTTTTTCGGATACCGCTTATGTCGGGGTACCATCGCTGTCGTACAGACTGCCTCAAGGCGAGAATACACGGAAATTCATTCGGTTCCACATCGTCTTCGTGATAGTGTTCAAAACCTTGTGTATGTGAGATTCAATTCGAATGCGAAAATTATAAAATACATGTATTATTACGGAAGGTATACCTTATTTTGAAGTGCTCATATTTTACGTATGGATAGGTTTGTGCAGACTTGGTTAGACGCGTTACTTTTAGTATTAATAACGTCCATAATAAATATTTATAAAATTCAAAATCCCAAAATTTATTCGTAATATTTAAACACAATTGTTGAGGAATTATACGTAATGTAAGCATAAGGAATTTACATACCACATCAATCCACAACATACATTCATTTAATTCTTTATTTAATTAATATTTATTTAGTTATTTATTTTATGAATTGATTTAATTATATTATCACATCCACTCTCGTATAAATGGCTTTTACCACTCAACGTTTCTTATCAATCGGTTTTTATTTTCAAGCCTTATTTCATAGTTCCTTTCATTCATTTATTTCACGACTTCCGCTGGTCCAAAATATCTGTCATCTTCATTGTAATTCATATTGCTTTTAATTAAAACGCAATCTCCTTTTTCAAATTTCCTTTTCGTAATTGAATCAATTGTCTTATTTCTCTGGCATATTCAATAAACATTCTTTGTAAATACGCTTTCCAAATACTCTTTCACAAGGGGCTTGACCAATCGCTTTTTGATAAGAAGTGTTTATCATAAACTCAATGTCTGGTAACAACTCAGCCCAGTTTTTAATATCCAACTATTTTTTCAAATTGTAACAACGGTATCCTCGCTTTGCACGAAGGGATACATATTTACTAAACTGGTCGATGATTCCGAAACGATATTTCATTCCATATAGTTTTTGTTTCAATGGGCCACAAAAATCAATATATATAGTTTCAAATAATCTGGGTTCCGGGGTTTTACAATTTATTTCTTTTGTTGGAGTTGTTGTAACTTTGCACTTCAGACAATTTTCAAAACTTTGAATCAGATCCTGTATTGTTTGTCTCATATTTCTCATTTCAAAATTATTTGATACATATTTCTCTACTTTAGTTGGTCCCACATGACATAGTTTTATATGGTATTTTGTAACAAAATCTATTCTTTCGACTATCGGGTATCCATATCTTATTATCATTGATTAGAATTGTCCCATCTTTTATTTTGGATTTGGTTGTGTCTTTCAAATTTAAGCTTTGTATAATTTCTTGAAATTCAGTCGAATTATTTTTCCATTCATTTTCTGGGTTTTCAGTAATAATCGCTAACAATTTAGTCTTTAATTACCCAATTATTGGAACATTATGAATTGTTTGAAATTGAATGCATTTAGCACATGATCTTCTCCTTTTCTATACTGAAAATCTATTTCAAGATTGCTTAATTAGTTGATCCATGCCTGAAATTGTGGGGTAAGGGCTTTAGTTGTTTTCATCATATAGCACGCAAACATAACACGCAGATTTAAAATCAAACCCATTGAACATCAAATAACCACTTTAAAATATGAGAAAGAAATAATTAAAATAAAAAATCGAAAAAGTACCATTTCAACTCCATTTTAAGTTTCCTCAAAACAGTATCAAAACAGCTCAATTTCAAATCAATAAACTTCTTAATTAAGCCCATCATACCCGGTCCTTAGAGCCAATCCTTTTACCGAAGGTACGGATCTAATTTGCTGACTTCCCTTACCTACATTGTTCTAAGACTATAGGCTGCTCACCTAGAAGACCTGCTGCGGATATCGGTACGGTTTGAAACGAAATTTATAACTGCTCCCTCAGATTTTTAAGGGTCATCAGCGGTGCTTCGGAAATCACGTGAAACATGATGCTTTTAACATTTCACATCCTTTTCTCCAGATTACCTGATTCTAAGGACATAGTTATGTATACAAAGAAAAGAGAACTCTTCCCAAAACAACTGATAACGTCTCTGAGATCGCTTGTGTTACCACCTTGTGTTGATAAGTTGACAAGTTAATTAGAAGAACAAGAGTTCATGAAAAGTAGAAGAAAAATTTAATAATTTTAATTGGAAATATTCAATTAAAAATTAAAGAAACAAATTGTCAAACTAAATCATGAAAATAATAAAATTAGAATTATATTAGACAAATAACCTCAAAGTCAAATTGTGTTTTACTGCATTAAAATTTACAAGCAAGGTTAGGATCACAGAACAGGTATATATACCGATTCATTTTTACAGATTTTTAACCTTATTTTCGACTTAACTCGAAAAACTTGTTTTAACCGAGAACTTTGTACTCATTGTAACGACAACAACTCTCGCCAATTTATTATTCGAATCGGTTTGAACTTTTCCATACATCGTACAAGTATCTTCACGGTAAGCCCTGCTTGACGCTTGAATGGAAATGTTATGCTTATGATGATGAAATGTTAATTATATGAGAGTTTGTAATGATATTATGATATGTTTGAGAAAAAAATTTACATTTGTCGAAATTTTACCGGCCCACAGCAGATACAACACCGCAAGAAAGCAAAATATATCAATTCAAGCTGTGTAAATGCAGTTCATCTGCCAATAGCTTGTGCCTGTGAAGGTTCCGGCGTGAGTAACGCAAGAACCCAAACCTCAATTCTATCCGTTATAGGGAAAATGGGTTGATGAGGGAATAGTCTTTGGCTATTCCATCTTCACCCATCTCCCGAAAAATCGACCTAAACTATACTATTCAGATCACCGAGTATTCCAGTGGGCACTCGTAATATTCTAACATCGACATAAACAATTCTAAGGTCATTAAGAATGCGAGCTTAATTAGAGATGATCAATTTCGCCATGGAAATTAGATATTCACTACAAGATAAATATACCGCAATATTTCGCGAAATTCAAATGTTTGATACGCGACACGATCCTTTAACATCATGACGGATTAGTTTCTCTCAAACTTCACGCTAATGGAAAATCCATAAGTTCTGGACCCATGCAAGTAATTATCTACGTAGAGTCCAAAGTTTCTTAAATGCTCGACCATTGACGCCGTAAAAGTCAACTTACCGTTTCTCGAGTCAGCAGACGCATGTGCTATTATTTATGCATCAGACCAAACGACTGAATTGTCACGCCCATATTATTTAACCTCGAATGATTTAGGAAAATAGATATACAGCTCAAGAGATAAATATTTGTCTTTCAGATGATTCCTGGATCGACGCGTCCCGAGTCACCGTGCGATTCAAAGCACGATCCGCTGCCAGATGTAGGCAAGCGATGTGGGACGCGGGATTTTTAATTTATTCCGTGAGAGAGTCAAGAACAGGCCATCAGAAGGATTTTGGGGAGGCCGATCTCCCTTACATCACGATCAAAAGGGAGCCGGGCCGCAACCCAGCTCGAGAAATCCGAGGACGCGCCTAATATATTCTGGCTCGCCTCGAGGAGCATCAGAAGCAAACGAACTAGCAGGTAGAAAGAGCTAGACGCCACCTGGCCAGAGTAAATGCGGACATTGCCGCGGGAAGGATCCCGAGCGCGGACGGGTATGCCACTTCATACGGCACCTCCTTTGAACTCGACGATCCAAGGTTAGACGAGCAGTCCACGCCCATGAATGTATTAATCATGAAGAAGATACTCCCTAGAGAGATGCGGAGTGATGGCAGACATTCAAGAGAGAAGCAAGATTACCCATACGTTCGTGAGCGTCCAAGACAGAGCTTAAACGTATACTACCAAAGTTCGAAGTGGTATTAAATGTCATGGAAATAGATTTTGAATTTTGTTTTTATTCCTTTGCTCATAAATTATTCGACAATAAAATAGGAAACTAAAGTAATTACTATAGCACGGTCGGACGGATACCTAGTAGATTTATTCCAGTAGTTGAGTTTCCGATTTCTCATAACTATTTAAGCTAGACATAGATGAGAGAATTTTACAGAACAGAGTGTATCTTTTGATGATGATTTTTATCTTATTGTAGATATGTGACCGTACAAAATACTGAGCAGAGAACTAGAAAAATCGCGCAGAGAAAACGCGAGGTTACATCAACAACTGCTACAAATGACGAGAGATATCTATCAGATTAAGGCAACGTAGATGGAGCCTGCAAAAGTGAAGTCCCTATATCAAAAAGTGACCGCTGCACAACGTGGGTGGGCCGAAGAAAAACAGCTCCGTCAAACTCAGAAAGTACAAATCCGCAGCTTAGAAGTAGCGTTATTGGCTTGCCAGGAAGGCAATGCCGTAACCTACCCACTTGTGTTTGCGCCGGCTCAGTTGGCCTATCGAGAGACAACTGAGGCCACCAGACCAGCAACGAAACCTACCCAACGTCGACCGGGAAAGGCGGAATGCGCCAAGCGTCGTGCCGCACAAGCCAAAGATTGCTCTAAATTATAATTGCTTATTTTAATAAATGGTCGTAGTTGAATTTCTAGTTTTCAATTGTTTATTCCATCGAATTATTAATAATAAATTTAAATTCATTAAAATGAAGTCATGAGTGATTCGTATGATAAATTAAGTGCTAAGAGTGTCAGGCACATATAAAAGGGACCGGAATAAGAAATCGCGCATAGACCTTCTAGCAGTAGTGCGTTGAACCCATCTTGAGATCGGGCCTTAGCAGTTCTTTCGTAGTGCTCACATTTGGCGATCTCATAACCAGTGGTTACAGTACCAACTTTGCTTAGAAACGGGTAACCGTTGGAGGGCAAGGACAGTTATATGCATGAGGTCAAGGTCAATTACCACAAACCCCACACTTTATGAAAAAATACGAAAAAGCTTAAGGTTATGATGCCCATTATCAACCATTTTTATTTGGCACGCCATCCGTTAAAATTCGGGCGCGCAAAATGCAAATGGACGAAAAATTATCAAATATCGTCTATTCAGCATTAAATAATACAAAAATTAGAAAAAAGAGTAGAAAAATACAAAATATAGTTTAAAAATAGATAAAATCATTTAAAAAGAATTTTAAAAACAATAAAAACAAGCAAAATTAACCAATTTCATCAAATTAGCTCCAAATTCATCGAAAACGCTTATATTCTAGAAAATAACTATGAGAATAAAGCCTAAAATGCGATTAGAACCTTTAATAAAAAAGAATTGTGAAAAAGTTAACCAGGAGAAAAGTGATAAAATATTGTAAAAACATGTAGGTGTTTTGTTTTATCACATCAAAAAATATGCGTGTAAACCCCCCCCCCTATATAAGTCGATGTCAGATCGACATAATTTAATGCTATTTTTCTTTAAAAATATTGAAAATTTCTAAAATTAGAGTGCAATCAACCAATGATTTAGATAAAAAGTATTATAAACTTTTAAATAATAGCCTCTACGGAAAAACCCTAGAAAATCTTAAAAAACGAATCAATTTAAGAATATGTAATTCTGCAAACAAATTAATTACTTATTGTTCAAAACCAACTTTTCGGAAATCATTTAAAATCGACAATGATTTTGTCTCTGTATTATTAAATAAGGAATCGATGTGTTTAGATCGACCGAGTTACATTAGACAAACTGTGCTCGATTTATCTAAACTTAGGATGTATCAATTACAATATATAGAGTTAAATAAATATCGAAACGAATTCACTTGTGAAATTAATATAGTTGCTGGGGACACCGATTCCTTTTTTCTAGAAATTAAGAACTGTAAGTTAGACATTCTTTTATCTGCTATGGTTCGTGATAATTTCCTCGATATTTTGAACTATGACCCAAAACATCCCTTGTATAGTAGGAACCTTGATTCTGTAATTGGAAAGTTCAAAGACGAGAATAAAGAACTTAAATACAAGGAGTGGGTGTTCCTTCGCCCAAAATGTTATAGCATCTTGTCTGAAGTTGAAAGCATCAAAGCTAAGGGTATAACATTTAAGGGTACTGACTTAAGACATAAGTCATACCTAGATTGCTATAACAAAAACTTAATTTTTTCGGTACCACAAACTCGTATTTCTAGCAAAACACATCAATTATTCACAATTAAAAGCAGTAAGAATGCATTAACAAATAAGGATGATGATGGGTTTCTGGGTGTTGAAATTTTTGCGACTATATGGTTGTTACACAGACAACTCCATACAAATATTTTTCGCTTACCAATCGGCACCCGTTGCTAAGTAACGTCGGAACTGTGTTCGAGTGGGTAGATCGTCTGCAAAAAGTGAGCGCTATTGCTAATGCTATAATTTATCGAACGATCCATGGGTCCAACGAACTGCCGATAGAAGGCCTGTGCTCGATTTGTATGTTAAGGTCCCATGATTCTCCAATCTCCTTCAAATGTTAATCTATACCGTTATATCATTTATCATTATGTCCAGTATGACCTGTACACCCTTCGTTATGTTAAATATCTTAACAGTATCTCTCTTAATCTTATCCCTATTATTACTACTATGTTCCTTATTATTGTTACTAGCATTATCATCGTTACTATTAATTGTATTATTCTTATCAATTGTTACAGTTATTTACTATTATTATTATTATTATTATTATTATTATTATTATTATTATTATTATTATTATTATTATTTGTTGTTGTTGGGCCAGAACACAAACGGCCTTGAGAATCGTTTAAATGAATCGGTAATACACACGCAAATACAACATGCAGATTTAAAATCGGACCTATAAAACATCAACTAACCCTGCTAAAATATGAGAAAGAAAACAATTAAATATAAATCCGTAAAGCACAAAAATAAATTAAAATAATAACAAAGTGCAACAAGATCCGCACAAAATAAACATAAAAATAACATGAGAACATAAAATTTGACCGAAATTCGACAATTTATCAAAAAATGCGAAAATCCATTAAAATGGAACAAAAATTAAATAATTTGAATTGGAAATAATTCAATTAAAAAATTAAAAATAAAATTGTCGAATTAAATTACAAAAATAATAAAATTACGATTAGAATATACTAGAAAGTCACAAGGTCAAATTTTGTTTTACTAACTCAAAATTAACACGCAAGGTTAGGGTCGTATAATAGGTATATATACTGATTCATTTTCACATAATTTAATCAGTTTTTTGAAAACTTGAATCAGTTTAATCTGAACAAATCGAACGAATTTTGGAAGCAAACCGAAGTCTTGAATCAGTGAAAACAATCTTGATGTGAGTGAAGAGATGTTTTGATAACTTTCTCCACGTCGCATCCAAACAACCTCATACGAGCTCTGTTTGAGATGTCGGCGTGGGGAAATGTTGGAATGTGAATTTTGAATCTGAATATGACAAACACGTTTATGTATATGGTGTCCAATAAAAGTTATATGAATAATATCTTTTGTCGAAATTTTTCCGGCCCAAACCACTACAACACCGCAAGTCACTAAAATATTATATATCTATCGAACTGTGTAAGTGCGTGTATAATTGCCAATAGTTTGTGCCCGTGAAGGCTCCGGCGTGAGAACGCAGGGGCTGAAACCTCAATATCATTCCGTATAGGGGAAATGAGTTGAAGGGGAAACAGTCTTTTGGCTGTTTCCTCATCACTCATCTCCCGTAAACTCGACCTAAAATTGTTTACAACAAACCGAGTAGTCCAGTGGGCACTCATAAACTCTTAATATTGACACAAATTTACCTTAGGATCAATTAAGGGAAGGAGACGGGGAACTTATTGTCATCAAATCGTTGCTGTGATCTCTAAATTAACTAAAATTGTATTGATTACTAATGTATTTCAAGTTGTTATTATGGCTAAAATCGATCGCAATTTAGCCTAACTTTTAAAGATCAATGGTAACTCACTAAAAATTTATAGCTAATTCATTTCAAAAAAGTGAAAAAATCAAAAACTCGTAAATCTCAATAAAAATTTGGTGAACCAAAATTTTCCACCGGGCGCTGACGACCTTCATAAAATTGTCATGAATATATAATTATGAAAGAAATAATTCGAGAACCACTTAAAATCCCAAAGATTTCCGTCATAAAGTAATATCACCCGTAACTACTCCAAACAACTCGTAAAATATTCCGAAAAATAGATTTATACCCTAGCCCCACTCTAACATCAATAAATCAAATAATGGTATACACTGACTTCCATCACCACAGTACGCATTTATGTTGGGCAAAAACTGATTTTTGTTTAACCAGCACGATAACGCCTGTGTGTTTTTGAGCGGAGAACTTAGAATTAGAAAAAATGGAGAATTTTAAGAAAAATAAAATAAATAAAAATTAAACAAAAATTTCTGTAAATAAAAATATAAACATTTAATTTTAAATCGAAAGGAATTAAAAAATTATAATTTTGGAAAATTCTAGAAAATTCCTTGTTTTACCGCATCAAAACACACACACGAACAATCGTGATATATAAGGCAGTGCTGGATAGACAAACAACAACAAAAACAATAATAATAAAAAATACTTTTTCAGTAGTACATTTTGAAGTATACTTTCTACGTACTCTTTTACATTATATTTTTGAATCAGCAATTTATTGGAAAAAAGTAAATTTTTGTTATTAATTTTATGTTGATGCTATATTACTTGGATATTGTTATAGAATTAAATTTAAAACAAATTTATTTTCAACAGTTTTTATTATTTTATTTTATATGAATATGCTTTATCATCGATAGAAATTCAGTTAAATTCGAACCTCCATCATGAGGATTTAAATTTAAAATAATTTGATTTATTTGCGTCACATGTCTTAGCCTACATGCACGCAAGAAATAAAAATAAAAATTGTTTTTTTCGGTAACCCGGATCGAACCGGTTGTTAGTGGGGGAAGCCGCGGTGAAGGCAGTAGCCAGGTCCGTTCAGTATTCTCCTCTTCCTAAATCCTATCACCGAACCCTCGAAAGAGCAGAGTTGAGGTCCTGGGAAAGGTTAAATTTAAAGTTTGAAAAATTACAATGAAAAATATATGTAGACTATTATCTAGAATAATCACCAAGAAATAATAAGCCATATTTCGATATAAAAAGTTATCATCTAGCAGATAAAAAATTGTACTGTAATGTTAATACAAAAAAATTCGGAAAATTTGACACATCAACCATAAAAAACCATGTGAGACAAAAACAAAAAGATCGACTTCACATTTAATCAGCTGTATATCGGATTTTTCACAATACAATTATTCGTACTTAATCCATATTTTAACCCTAATATTCAAAATGACCTCGACTATAAATCCGAAATTCGACGTTATCCATTACCTAGATTTTACTACTTCGTTAAAGGTAAAAATTCTACTCATTTTATAAAACTGAGTCCACGACCCTATGACCCACAAAACGACTATCATTCCTACTATCATCGTTATTATTATACATTTAAAATTATTATGGTTACTAAAACTCTTGCTATTATTATCGCTATTATTATGATTATTATTATTATTTTCATATTATTATTATTATTATTATTATTATTATTATTATTATTATTATTATTATTTTCATATTAACATTATTATTATTATTATTTATATTATTATTAATATTATTAGTATATCATTATTATTATCGTTATTGACAATATAGTACCATTATTGTTTCCCTATCACTTTTATAACTAATTATTGATATCATTATTTAATCTAATCTTTTATCATTGTCATTATTATTTAGTATCTTCATTATTAGCTTGATAATATTATTAATATTTATTATTATTATTATTATTAACATTATTAATATTATTATCCTTAATATAATACTTATTGTTGGGAAATTATTAGTAGTATTACCATTTATAGTATTAATACAATTACGATTATCAAAATTAACACCCTTACCGTTTCTATTGTTATTTTAACCTTACTAGTGTTGGGCCAGAACGTAGACGGCCTTGAGGAATGTTTTAATGGATCAGTAACACACACGCAAATATAACATGCAAATTTAAATAAACCTATTAAACACCAATTAAACCCTATCAAATATGAGAAAAAAGAGAATTAAATATAAATTAATAAACATAAAAATAAATTAAAATAATAACAAAACGCACCAAGGTCCGCACGATACCAACACAAACATAACAAGAAAACACAACAAATTCGACAAAATTGAAAAATTAATAAAAGTCCATGAAAGTGAAATCTAAATCAAAAAATTTGAATTAGTAATAATTCAATAAAAATTCTAAATGAAAAATTATTAAAATAAATCAAAAAAGAATAAAAATAAAGAATAGAATTCACTAGAAAATAACAAGGTCGAATTTTGTTTTACTGCATCAAATTTAACATGCAAGGAAAATAGGTATAAATACTGATCCATTTTCACATTAAACTTAACCGTTTTTCGAAACAAACTATATTTTCAAATCTTAAAATTGTTTTTAAAGCTATTTTCAAACCGTTTTCAACTTATTTTAGGTGAGAAATGTTCATTTTGGAGCCCTCTCTCCATGTCACATCCTTGCAACCTCGGTAGAGCTCTGCTTGGGTGTCGGCGTCGGGGGAGAGGTATTTTTATTTTATGCAATATTATGCCGTTTTATTTTTTATGGATTGACATTGGATGGTAATTATGTTTATTTGTTTATAATTAATAAATATTATTAATATTAATACATTGTTTTATATGTTTAAATAAACTAAACTTAAATTTTCCTGTCGAAATTTTTCCGGCCCACAGCCAACACATAAAGCAAGAAAGCAAAATCTACATAGTACAGATGCATGTAAGTGCGTGGAAGATCGCCAATGATATATACCCGTGAAGACTCAGCGTGAGGAACGCAGGGGTCGTAACGTCAATATTACTCCTATAGCTGAAACGAGAAATAAGGAAGAAGTCTCTAGCTGCTTCCTCGTTTCTCATTTCTGTAAAATCGACCTAAATTCATATTACATACGGCTAAAGATCATCACATCGAGTAGTCCAGTGGGCACTCAGTAAATATAATATGAACACACAATGCGCCTAAGGTCTATTAAAGGGAAAGGGTACGGGGATAAATTAAACTGAAATCGTTGATATAACTGATTCCGAGTTATTGTTTTGAAATCATTAGACTTATTGCTAAAAGTAAATTAAATTCATATAAATTAGATAAAACTTATTACTAAACATAAATTGAATTCATATTTTGAAATAAACGAGATGAAACTTATTGCTAGAAGTAAATTAAATTAATATTTTGGAATAAATTAGCTAAAACTTATTGCTAACAGTAAATTAAATGGTTTAATTATATTAGATAAACGTATCTCTAAAGGCAAACTAAACTAATAAATTGTTTAAATCATTAAACCTTATTTCTAAAAGTAAATTAAATTAATAAAACTTATTTCTAAAGGTAAATTAAATTAATAAAACTTATTTCCAAAAGTAAATTAAATTAATAAACTTATTTCTAAAAGTAGATTAACTTAATGTTTTGAGACAAATTACATAAAACGCATTGCTAAGAGTAAATTAAATGCACGTCCTGAACCAAATTAAATAAAACTTATTACTAAAAGTAAATTAAAATCGTATTTGAAACAAATTAGTTGAAATTGCTGGTAAATTAGTAGAAAACCATTACATTCATTGAGTAAAGTAGTTATTGATTAAAACAAACTAATCCTCTGATTTAACATAAGGTAATTCATTGTCTAAAAGTAAGGCAACTATTGATTCGTTGATTCAATTAATGTAGTTTAATTTAATAACAGCAAAGTAATTATTGAATAAAACTAACAAAAATCCATTGATTTGAAATAAAACTCAATCTAAAAATAATTTATTGATCGAAGCCAAATTAATGAGGAGTATAAGGATAGAATAAAATAGGTCGTAAATCGACTCGTCATTCAAAGGTAAACCAAATAAATAAATCGCTTAAAAGGAATTAATGTAACTAAATCGATCAACACGAAATTCATAAGAATCGTTGACATAAGAGGAAGATAGTAGTATAATATCATCAAAATTTACTAAGAACCTGATCATGATAATATCTCATACCCGAAAAATTCATAAAAGCCTGCATCATTAAGTACATATATAACCCCAAATATAATCCACATTATATTCGCAGGCGAAAATGACGTAACAATATAATAAAAGCCCAATGCGAATTCGAAACGAAACGTTAACAGGCATAAGATGAGAATCAAGCAGATAAGTCTTCTTTGAAACGAGTTAATAATCTAGGAATACCATAAAGAGATCAAAGACACTGGTTTTCCTAAAATTAAGCAATAAAAGGTTTAATAAGAGTAACAGACGTACCTGACATATCCCAAAATTGCCTCATCGCCGCGCACGACCATAGTAGATGCCACGATGTAATATCAAAAAGTAGCTAACTAAGAACCAAAGTTATCCGAATTGGTAAACAAGTCGACCGGAAATTATAAGTCCAAATTTTAGTAAACTAATACGATCCGAGAAATAGAAACACAACGGATGTAGAAACGGAGACCCAAGTTAAGGTAAATCTTACCAAAGGCCGTTTTGTTGATGTCATACAACTTGTAAATACAAATCGATAAACACCACTACGGATATAGACACGCTAAAGTCCCTGTAACGCCTATCTACATCGTAAGTTGGCAAATCCGTAAATTATCGCGTTCGACGTTAACTCTTAAAATGTAACAAACTTGGAAATAATTTTTAATTGATATTATGTATTTAACAAGTATTAAACGCACCCCGATAAATGATAGGCCTTATACCTGTTAAAAATGAAATTGACGGTTACAATATTATCCAACACTAGGCATCCAATAACTTTTAACGGAATTTTAATAAATAGCACCACCATGCGCGCGACAAGCCCTGACTCGACAAACATCAATACCCGGTAGGTTGTAAGCATCGACTCACTCGTCAATATGGCAGTAGAATTTCCCCAACGTCTCACAATTCGAGCAACCACCAAAATAGAATTATAGGAGTGCCGTGATAAAAGCGTGGTTAATTAAACAGCCTCCCCAAGGACTCATAGTGGCACAACCTATTCAATTTGCCGAAGATTGTAGTAATGATTAGCACTAACCGCATTCGATATGTTTAAATTTAGATAACTCCACTAACGATAACATAGGCACCATCCATTCGAATCTGCTCTAACGTGGATGAATTAATTGAATCGGATAATGATGTTATTTTAGATATGTCACACGAACGAATTATCAGTCAAGGAACGGAACACCAGGGTCGGGCAGGAGCCCCGGCAACTACAGAGATATTCCAGGAGATTCAACGACAGTGGCCGTACCCCACTACTTGGAGGATACTGGGCCTAAATAGCGACCCATGCGGACTCGCTGGACAACAATACCCGGCAGCGGAATCGTATATCCACGCGCGAGACCTCCTCACCCAATGGGAACGAACTTATCATTTATAGTTATGGCCACCAGTCAAATTTTGCAAGCGGAACTAGACCGTACAAGGAACACAAATACGGACCTCCTTCACCAAATACTCCAGCTGACAAGAGAGGTCCAACAGATCAAAGCGACTTGGTCGGATCCGAAAAGAGTCAAAACGTTATATCACCGACTATCTGCAGCACAGAAAGGTTGGGCTGAAGAGCGACAGCTCAATCAGAGCCTGCGCACCCAAATACGAGGACTAGAAGTAGCCCTAGCCATTTGTCGGGAGGGGGAAGCGGTCACCTACCCACTCGTATTCGCCCCGTCCCAGATGGTGCAGAAGAATCCTCAACCAGTAGATCAGTCCTCAACTCAACCAATAAATCGTCGGCCGGGACGCAAAGAACGTGCTCGACGCCGAGCTGCTCAACAATCAAAACCGTCCCATTAACTTTGGATAATTCACATTTCTGTTTATTTAAATAAAATAGTTGTACTTACAGTTAAAGTATTTCCTAAGGGCACTTACACGCAGATGTTATTATGAGTATTCGTGGCGCAACTTTAGATCATCTCCCCACATTCGATCATGAATTTACTTCTACAGGGACAGAGCTAAGCGAGCATAAGTCTTCTATCGACAGCTCGTGAACCCGAGGATTGTCCGAGCAATTACAGTACTAGCGATAATACTCAATTTTTGCGGACAATCCACCACTTGAACACATTACCAACGTTGCCTAGCAACGGGTGCCAAGTGGCGATTAGCATCATTTTGTATGGCGTTACTGGGGCAACCACCTGTCAATTCAAACAAATGAGGAAACCCCGTAACCCACCACTAGTATTACCCCTAACATTATTATCGATCCTAGATTATTATTCTCATTATTATTATTATTATTATTATTATTATTATTATTATTATTATTCTTACTATTCTTACTTTTATCAATATTAGTCTTAGGATCGTTACTAATATAATATCTTCCTCACTATTGTAATAATTTAGAATTATCATTATTATGATCATTATTATTATTTTTACCACTATTATTATTATCACGCTAAAATTATTATTTTAATACAAGCTTTATTATTATTATTATTACTCCTATTATTATTATAGTTATTATTGTTGATTTTATCATTGTTAGCATTAATTTAATATCATGGTTATTATTATTAGTATTATTGTTCTTGACGTTATTATTAATTTCATAATGCGTTTATTATTATTCTTACTATTATTGATTATTATTGTTACTGTTATTAGTGATGTTGTTATCAACTTAACATTATTGTTATTCATTTATTATTATTATAGCTAATAGGTCTGATAGCAACATCATTATTATCATTAACTCAATTACTATACTTGATGTAAAGATTTTTCTTTAAAAGGGAAAAAGATTTTTATATTAAAATGAATAGTAATCAAATAATGTGGCTTTGGTCTGCTGAACTTCCCTGGACAACTGGATAATTTGTTCATAAAAGTTTTTGTTGATTGTCCTTGCGTGCTCCAATTCCTTCTGTAGTACTTTTAGGGATTCCATCTCTGTAAATAATATTATCAATTTTTGACTACTAATCTTGAGTTATTTAATTAATCACACAATTACATAGTATTAACCAAACAAACAAGGAAAAAACTCGTGGACAGTAATTAATTATTTATTTAACTTTAAACCTAATCACACTCAGGTCATTGTAAGTTCGTGGCCGATTCATTCACCGAATTGAGGACCTGGATGGTGTCTCTCAACATAATCATCAGGGACCGGTGGAGCGGGAGAGTGCTCGCGATATACAAAAACCGGTCGTTTTGTGTTCCGAATACGACTGGCACGGATCATTGGGGAACGTCGACATTAGTTCCCATTCGCCCATCAGCACGATCACGAGTGGGACTGTGCGGCGGTGTATACCCATCGGTATCCGCAATTCGGCCAGCCGCTATGTCCTCTTCCACATTTGAAAGGTATAGCCTGGCCCTGGCTATTTGAAGATTTACTTGGTGCTTATGATCTTCGAGCCGAGAGAGGAGGAACCGGGCCTGATCGTGTATCTCCTGGGCCGGACTCTGACCACTTTTCCGTCTGCCCGACACAAACGGTCTCCCACTATCTTCCAATGGGTGTAAGGCGTCCCATCGGGGCTCTCTCGGTTTGGGCACATCGCTGTACTTTTCCCGCCAGACTCGTCGCCAGGCTTGTCGCCACTGATCGGCAACGATCGTGGGGACACGAATGATGGCGCTCGATTCATCTAAATTAGTTTGATTAAGTTAACTCGTTTAAATTTTCTGTGCAGTAAATATCCTACTCCTCGCCTAGTTCCAGTAAAATAATGTTTATTAATTTACAAACGGAATCTCATCACAAATATCTTATTAATTCAATTGAAAATTTATTGTTCAACATAATGCTTGGGGCCTTTATTTTTACTAATTGAAAATATCTCTTTCTTGATAATCTCAAATCGGTTCTTTGGATTTTAATGAAAAAATTTGGTTAACAAAATTAACGGAAAATTTAGAAAAACGTATTTGAATAGTTTGTTGTCACTTAGTTTCAATGATTAAAATGTAGACTATGCGAGATTGCGATTTGTTTTAATATTTCATTAATATTTGGTACGGTTTATTCCTCGTTATAAATATTAATAATTCATCTAGTTATAAATATTAATGAGTTATATAAATATATAATTGACGTATTTATTAATTGTTTGATTTATATGGTAAGTATCTGACTTATATATTTCAATACATGGCGTACGTATCAGAATACTCTTTCCGTAAAAAAATTCAAAAATTTAATCACATCAAATTACAAGGTAAATGAATATAATATTTGTTTTTGATTTCATGTAATCAACAATTTTTGCTACAAGTGTAAGAGAGTTAACTTTTAGGGTAGATTGAATTTTTCATATTTTGAAACCGTATACCTTAATATATCAACATTTAAACCTGTGTATTTCGGATGAGGGTTATTTTTTAGATCATGGTACTTTATCCATTATAAAGTTGGCTTTGATATAATTCTGTATTGTCCAGGTAAATCGAAATATTTCTTATCACAAATCAAAATTCATCGTGGTCCTTCTTATCATCAATTGCTAAAAGGTAAAATTCCTAACGTTAAAATCGAAATCAAGATCGTTATCATCCTCTTTGAAGTTTAATTTCCAAAGAATTAGAACTCCTACGAATTATTTAAAATAAAAATAAAAATTCATTTTATCCTTCTCCAAATTCAGTAAAAAAAATTAGAATTCCTACTGTAATTATTTCAAATTAAAATCGAAATTCATTTTTATCCTTCTCAAAATTTACTTACTAAATGATTAAAATTTCTACTATAATAAAAATCAAAATTTAGGGCCTTAAAATATTTATTAAAATCAAAGATGATAAAAATGTCGGAGTTCCTGCAACTAAAACTTACCAAAAGTCTGAGAATCCGGATCCCGAGTTACTCCCTCGCTTGACGCCCTGGTTGCAGTATCTCTATTGCTAAATTCCTGTAAATGTTGAATTTCTCAAAAATTGGTCAAAATTAATGATCTAGCAGATGTTACCTGAACTTCTTATAGAAACCGGTGGAGATGTGTGTCTACTGTTGGGGAATTTCATTAATTTGGTGGATTCATGCCACTATCGGTGTGTATTACTAGATGTGTGTAATTTGTGCTATCCACCTCCTGTATTGTGGTTAGGCGTGTAATAGTAGACATTATTATCGATTGATTGCAGGCGTAAATGTCAAGGCAAGTATGCATAATAATTATTTCATGGCTGTATTATTCATTGTCCTATTGATTTATTTTATTATTTCTGGTGAGTAAACATTCGTTGGCAATCAACTTGGTTCATGACAGGTAAGGTCGATGAAGTTATTAATTATTAATTTCTTAAGGAATTATTGTCTAATTATTATGTCGGAATAGGATTCTATTAACGTCGTCTCAATGGTGAATTTAAATGGTTTGTTTAATGAAATTATTCTTAGAATTTTTACTTTTATTGGGTTTAGTCGATGGGAAAATTCTTTATATCACTTGCCACGCTTAGGACTCGAGTTTTGTTTATTATTTTATTTTCTAATGGAGTCTTTACAATTATCGGTTTCGTTTGGGATTATCAATTTCTGGCCCATAAGTTGGATCAAGGTTTGAAAACTATTATGCATTTTCTAATTTTGGTTTTAGGAGTTAAATTTTACTCAAGGAATTTGGCGGAACTCTGATCTTCGCTTCCCATGGGCTTTAAACGATGATGTTAATTTCGTTTCGTCGCTGTATGGATTTTTTCAGAAAATATTGAGTCTATTGAGTTTATGTCATTTAATTTTCGTTTGATTCAGTTTTTCGTTTAATTTTATTTTATTTGCCGTAACCCTAATGTGGTAAGCATTATATCTAGAATTTGTAACGACTAAGGTCTTTTCTACCTTTCTCTTTTATTAACTGTTTATGATTTTAAACATTTTACTAACAATTACCACGTCTAGTTCAAGAAATTCCCTTGGCCCTAGAACCGGTTGTCCGGGGCATACACTCCCTATTTTATCTTACTGTTTGTCTTGGAAATTGTCTAATTCTCAATATTATTTAGGATTTCCTACCTACTATACTAGTTTTAATTTTCCTATAAGTAAATGTTGGCTCTCTACATCGTATCGGGTTTATATCAATTAGTTATTAAATTTTGGTGCGAAATAACATTTCAAAATCTATGCTTTAGTTTCGTTAAATTTCTATTAAAACAAGGTCCTAATCTTGCTAAGCATTTTAGGTCTATAGTGACGGTTGAGGGTTCATAGTCATAGTTTATCCCTTTTAGTTATCTTCAAACACATAACAATTTTTGATTTACAGTTATTTTAGATTCACAACAACGATTTCATTCTATATTTCCCCGTCACCCTTCCCTTGGTTGACCTTAGGTGCATTGGTTTCATATTATAGTTAGTGAGTGCCCACTGGACTACTCGTGTGATGATTTTTAGCCGTATGTAAATATAATTTAGGTCGAGTTTATGGAATTTGAGAGACGAGGAAACAGTCAAAACACCACTTCCTTATCCCTCTCTTTCCCTATACGGAATAATATTGACGTTCCGCACGCCGGAGCCTTCACGGGCACGAATCATCGGCGATATTCCACGCACTTACACGAATTCGAATAGTATGTTTGATTTTAATAACTTGTAATGTGTCTTTGGCTGTGGGCCGGAAAATTTCGACAATAAAAACAAATTTATGCATTATAAATATTTTATTAAAATAACATATAAGTTACCCGATCCAATCATCAACAAAATATCATAAAAACTTCACTCTCCCCACGCCGACACCCAAGCAGAGCTCCATTGAGGTTGCGAGGATGCGGCGTGGAGAGAGAGTTTCAAACAAAACTCACACTTACATCGAGTAAAAAGATTTTTTGTTTTTGAAAAGTTGATTCTTTACGATTAAAAACGATTAAAATTATGTAAAAATGAATCGGTATATATACCTATTGTACGACCCTAACCTTGCGTGTTCTTTTTGATTTAGTAAAACAAATTTTGACCTTGGAAGTTTCTGGTATATTCTAATCTTTAATTTTATTATTTGAGATTTTATTTGACAATTTTTTTCTTTAGATTTTTAATTGAATTATTTCTAATTCAAATTATTTGATTTTTATTTCATTTTCATGAAATCTCGCATTCTTATAAATTGTCAAATTTCGGTCAAAATCGTTGGGTTTTCGTGTTATGTTTATGTTTAATTCGTGCGGATCTTGTTGCGCTTTGTTATTATTTTAGTTTACTTTTGTGTTTATAATTTTATATTTATTTGTTTTCTTCCTCGCATTTTGATAGAGTTAATTGGTGTTTTAATAGGTTTGAATTTAAATGTGCATGTTATATTTGCATGTGTGTTACCGATTCATTTGAACATATACAAGGCCGTTTGTGTTATGGCCCAACACTACTAAAATAATATAACAGAGTAGGCAGACTTACATCTTAACCATAACGCCCCATATAATTTTAAAGTTTTTTCTCGCTCATTTTTTTTTAAAAAGTATATAATAATTCGGAGTAGGAGGGCGTAACGAACGTATTATACTCAAGCGACCCCCACACCCACCACCATTTAGAATTTGTTATAGATATACATCACAAATGCCAAATAATCAGTCTAGAAGAATAATGAAGACAACCAACTCCCGAAGAGCTTCTTCAATAAGGAAAGCTAAGAAGCCGACGTAGGAGCGACGGTAACCGTTGAAGCAGACCTTCCCGCCCCTCCGACTCCCAACTGGACGACACTCCGAAACGATATGAAGAAATTAATGGTCATTTATTTTTTTTTTGATGCACTAAATACATTGAATTCACACAAACATGATTCGACCCTGTCACGAGTACGGACGCAGGAGCCCTTAAATGTAGAGTAGTCAGAGATAATTTCATAGAAAATACAATGAGATTGCAATTCTGGAACGTTCAACCATGCCAATCATCATTCCTAACATCAAATACCAATACAAAATAAGAATTAATTTTATATTTCTCCGCAGGAACACAGCCGACCGAAATTATTATATGGACAGACGAGGACCGAATTGCTATTCGCGTGGACCCGAATCTAGCGGCACACTACCGGCAGTCACTATGGGATGCCGAATACACTCTCTCCACCTTGGGAGATAGCAGTTGGCCCCTCCCATAGGTTCCCGACAGGACGAGATAGAGGTGCCCAGTATCGCAATTAAACGAGAGCCCGGTCGGAACCCGGCGCAAGAAGCATGACAACGAGCGGAATTCGCCCTGTACCGAATCGAAGCACTGGTCCGGGAGCTCAAGTGGAAGGAGCGAATGGCGAGGAGACGTCTGGAGAGAGTAAATGCTGCGATAGCTTCTGGATAGATCCCGAGCACAGATGGATACGCTCCTGATTACGGGGTCTCCTATGAGCTACGAGATCCTGTACTCACACGGATGCAGGCGTCCACGGACATCGTTTTACCGACTCACCTATACAATAGCCCGATTCAACATCAAGATAGGAGAGACGAGCATTCTTACCAATGCCTCCATCCAAGCCGAAGAGATCGCAGTCAAGGCATGAAGCCACTCCAAGATAGAAGAGTTTGAAGACCATTTCGACGTTAACTACAAACAATTGCCATTTGTTATATTTTAATAAAATTTACTTTAAATAAAGGAATTTTTTCGTGTATTGTTATTAAGTGAAATAGAACTTTAGGTTTTAAAACGCGAGTTAACGTCAATACAAGTAATTTCCATATTCAGACGCAAATACAGATCAATAATTATTAAGACTAAGTACAGCCTAAAGTTCATTAAATTGATAAGTTAAGTTCACACTTTATATAGCACTCTTTAGTTAGGACCTCATTAATAATTTCAAACTCCGACTTCTATCAACACTAGCCGTATCATGCTCACTAACATTTTTATACTTCAGGTATGGAAGCAATTCAGGTGATAAACCAAGAGCTACCACGATTACGTTCAATAAATATGGATCTTCACCAACAATTGCTAAAAATAAGTAAGGAATGCCAGGAGATCAAATCCACCTGGATCGAACCCGAGCGGGTGAGGAAGATCTACCAGAAGATGGATGCAGCACAACGCGGCTGGCAGGAAGAGAAGCAACTGGTACAAGCATTGCGTACCCAGATACTGGGTCTGGAATTAGCATTGACTGCCAGTCAAGAGGGCAATTCAGTCACATATCCGTTAATTTTCGCCCAGCTCAGAGACCGAGACCGAGGAACAAAGAACAACCGCCCTCACTCTCGACCAGGAACATCGGAACGGAAAAGCTGTCGATTTATGCTAAATGATATCAAGGGACAAGGACAACTGAATCCATCAATTGCTGAGCACTGATGGGTAATAAAAAATGTTGATAAAGTCTAAGGGTAACTAATCTCCACTCAGCGCCTGCATAAGAAGTTTAACCGCTAGCCACCCGTCAAAATTGACGTTGGTACTGTGTGCTAGTGGGTTGAATATTAGCAAAAGGACAGCCTCTTTTCAAAGACTGCCAATGCCCTATTATTCAGTTGGGTTCACGAGCTGTCGTAGAAGACATCATGCTCTGATTTCAATGGTCCCCGTTACAATTTCTCAACTGTTTTTAAAATTTTTAATATTTAACTGCTTTAAGAATTTTTAATTACCAAAATAAAATTTAAACACAAATAAAATTATTATTAAAAATTCAGATTAAGTAAAACATTTACATATTTATCATAGTTTCTGTTAATTCGGGCACTCAGAACCCGTTTGCATTCAGTATATGGCCCACCATTCGACCCTTGTGCAATTTAAACAATCTTTCATGCTCTTTCTTGCCAGGCCAATTTCTCTTTCGGTTTCTTTTCAGCACTTCCTCTGGTGTAAGGTTCCCGGAGTGAGTATCTTCACTCCAATATCCTTTCCAGTAACATTGCGGATGACTATCGAATCTTGCTCGGCCGATAGTATAGTACCGCTTTGGACGAGTCCAGTACGGATCTCGTCTTTCAACTTCAAATCCCTAATTTCCTTCTCTTGTTCTTGGACTTTCTGCTCGGCTTGTCTCAAAGCCTCATCCTTCTGCGTCAACTTAAGCTTCAGAGCTTCTACCTCGGCTCTTAATTTGGCTACTCCTTCGTGTCGGAGCCATGTCTGTTCCAGGTGCCTGCACTTGCGCACCAGAGCTTCAGCTCTTTGATTTTGGACAATCGTTTGTGATGGTATTGAGCGATGTCCTTTCGAAACTTCTCGATCATATGTCTGTTCGATTCCACTAAAATAAATAACGAATAGATAAGTCTTATCTCTATCAATATTTGATTATGATTAATTTTACAAAACGAATTTCTGAATTTGTTTATATTGTTGGGCTAGTACAAGGTTTTGTTTAAATGGATTGGAAACAGCACGCAGACATAACATGCAAAATTTAAAATCGGACCCATAAACATCAAATAACCACCTCAAAATGCGAGAAAACATATAATTAGAAATATAAAATGGAAAAACATAAAACTAAATTAAAATATTAACAAATGCACCAAGATCTACACGAATTGACATAAAAATAGCATAATAACAAAAGATTAAACCGAAAATTGACAATTTACGGAAAAAGAAAAGAATAAATGAATAAATCGAGTAAAAATAGAATAATTTTAGTCAGAATGATTGAAAGTAAAAGTAAATGAATAAATTGTCAAATAAAATCGAGAAATTAATAAAAATAAAAATTAGATTAGATAAGTAATATCAAGGTCAAATTTTGTTTTATCGCATGAAAATTAACACGCAAGGTTAGGGTCACAGAATAGGTATAAATACCAATCCATTTTCACAGAATTTTACACACTTGAAAATCGCTATTCACTCAGTAAACAAATTACTCGTCACTAGAAGTTTGGAAATTAAAGGAGCAACTCTCGGCAATAATTTCCACAATACGAAATCAAGCAACTTACCTGTAAGCTCTACTTGATCGTATATGTGGGAATCTTTTGTCGTATATTTGAATGTATGAACTGAACAAATTGATAAACCATGATGTAGTTATTTGAAAAATATATGTATTCAGAAAGAGAATTTCGTTAACAAGTCTAAATTTTTCTGGCCCACAGCCACACAATATGCAAGTCATTAAACTCAAATATAACTAGTCACACTGTGTAAGTGCGGTTTCTCCGCCTATAGTGTGTGCCCGTGAGAATTCCGTTTAGCGTAACGACGGCCTCGAACGTAAATATTGCATTCGTTTATAAGGGCGGTGGGAAGATCGAGAACTAGTCTTTTGGCTGGCTCTCTTTCACCCATCTCCCGAAAATTCAACCAAAAATCATTCCTATACATCGGCTAAAATGATCACACCGAGTAGTCCAGTGAGCACTCGTAAAATCTAACGTAAACATAGTTCCTTAAGATCAAAATGGAAAGGGTCTGGAGGTGGAAACTCGATATCGATGTGACGAAAGTAATTCTGATGAAATAATTATTTCCAACATAATAATCGAAAATATATTAAAGATATTAAATCCGACGAGATTAATTAAAGAAAGTAAATATAACGAAATTAGTTAAAGATGTAAAATGAAACAAAATTAAAGCCAACGAAATGATTAAATATACTAAGGATGGTGAATGTAACTTAGAGTACTAAAGTAATGAAGAACGATCCTAATTTATTAAAGAGATGAAAGTAATCATAAAATTATCAATAGTAAACAGTCATAAGTTATTAAGGTAACGAAACGTAAAGGCAGCTTAGCAAAAGTAACGAAAACGATTGTAATTTTCTAAACGTAATGAAAGCAATTAAACCCTATTAAAATAATGAAAAGTAATCGGATATACCGAACTAAAACAAAATGAAATACAGGGTTTTAAGTTGTATTTTGACAAACATAATATATTTTTTGACAATATTATTTAGATAATAAACAATATTAAATCTATTATTGACAATATATACTAAATTAATGACAATAAAAACTTTATTAATGACATTATAAATATAGTTTTAGACATTTTATGTATGGCTCGACAAATAAATCAATTTCCTGCTTCCATAGCAAATATTACAGAAATAGTAGTCGAAAGTGATAACACCGCCGAACCAGCTATCCGTAACACTTTTCGAATACAACGAAGAAATAGTACAACTTCAAATGCTGATAGAGATCGTGTTATTACAGCATATGATGACGGGACTTCTATAGTTGATATTTCTCGAATTTTATCAATTAAAAGAACTACAATTTATGGTATTTTGAAGAAGTACCATAACACGGGAGTAGTGGAAGCTGATAAGAGAGGCGGCGATCATCCACAGAAATTGACAGAGGATCAAAAAAATCAAGTAAAAGAGTGGGTTGATGATAATTGCCAATTATCGTTGAAAGTTTTGGTGGAAAAGGTATTTACAGAGTTTCAAATTAGAATATCCACTACTTATGTATATAATTTATTATCTCGTTTTCATTATTCAATGAAAAGACTTCATTTAATTCCAGAGAGAAGAAATTCAACAGAAGTAATTGAAACAAGAAAAGAATATGCACTTAACTTCTCTTCTATACTAAGTATATATTCAGAACAAGAATTAATATTTATTGATGAGGTGGGATTCAACGTTTCTATGAGAACAACAAGAGGAAGATCACAAATAGGCACTCCTGCAACATTAAATGTACCGACCATACGATCAAGAAATATATCTATAGCATGTGCAATGAACAAAAATGGGCTATTGTTTTATAAATCTTTTAATCGGGCCCTCAATAAAGAGAAGTTTATCGAATATATAACAGAGTTAAAGGAAGTTTTACTTGATAAAGAGATTCACAGATGCGTATTCATTATGGATAATGTTAAGTTCCATAAAAGTCCTGAGTGCTTAGCGCTATAAATAATGAAAATACAACTGTAAAATTTCTTCCGCCGTACTCCCCTTTTCTCAATCCTATTGAGAACATGTTCAGCAAGTGGAAGGAAATCACCAAAAGAGCCAACCCCAGAAATGAAGATGATCTTATGCGAGCAATTGAAATTGGAAGTACCCTAATATCTTCACAAGACTGTAGTAATTATGTGCGAAATATGTGGTCATATATACCAAGATGTATTGAGGGAGAAATTATTCTTAATTAAATGTCACTTAATTTTTTTGTCATTAATATATTATTATTGTCATTAATATTATTTAAATTGGCATTTATTTTATTAATATCGTCATTAATGTATTTAACATTGTCAAAGATTATATTAAAATATTCAAAAAATATGTTATGTTTGTCATAATACGACTTAAAACCCTGTACATTGAGAACCGTAATGGAAAGTAGTGAATATAACCTGAGAACGAGATGCCACTAAAATACTTGATACATCGACAATTTACTCAAATACTTTAAAAAATCTAACAATACTTGAATACCTTGAGTTGGATAAAATTAATTAGGAATATAAGGGAGTAATTAGAGTATCATGTGGAATAACTAAAACATAGACCTTAATTAGTTTTAAATAAAGTACTGATGAGTAAAATTAATTATAAGTAAAGTAGTTATAAGCAAAATTAATTATAAGCAAATTAGTTATGAAATTATAAGTGAATTGGTTATGGGTAAGATAAATTATAACTAAATTGGTTATAAGTAAACTTAATTATAAGTAGATTAGTTATGAGTAAGGAAGACCACTAGTACCTCAATTGATTAATAAAAGTAAATAAATGTGACTAAAGGTATTTAAACAAATATAAGTCAACGTAGTAAAAATAAATACTACCGAAGGAGATATAGATGACTGAATTTAAATGAATTAGGATGACAATAATTAATACGTCAATAACGCCCATAATCACCCCAAAGAATTAAATTAACCCACTATGTAATTTTCTACGCAACGGAGAACGACCCTCGTAAATTTCGCATTACACAATTAAAGAAAAGAGAGTATTAAGATTAATAATCAAACATGCATATAATTTGATAATATCATGATAAAATTTAGTAATATCACAATAACACGATCACAAATAACCAAATGAACATAATGTTCTGACAAGCTGAAGATACCCCGAAACATGAGAGGCGTAAATGAGAATCCGATCATAATAGAATAGACCACTCGTAGGCTTAGCATGGAAATCCGCCCATTGAACCCTGCCAGGAATGTTCATAATCAGGAGATAGCCAACTGAACTGCATCGGAAAACTGTGTAACAAGGTTCCCACGACGACGAAATCTAGTGAGAGATGACCTTCTGTATATATAGAGGGATGGAACACCGGAGAAGGAGTTGATATCCATGGAATAATTGAGAGAAAGGGAATGTAGAGACGAGTAGCCAACAGGTATGAATTCTTGGGCTCACCGCAGAAAATCTGGTAAGGTTAAAATGAACAATCAGTTATCCTAAAGTCTTCGGAAATTCAAATGAACAGTAAGAAATTAAATCTCCAGATTGACATAATATACTTCTAAAAGCCGTTCAACTAAAACAATGACACGAGATAACGAAATATAACTCAATTAATCTACTCGCCCGAAATACTGATTGCAACATAATACTGACCAGCTGTCAATTTCTCCAGTCAACCGAGGAATATGCTAGAATCAGAGAAATAAATAAAAATTATTATAAATAATTTCTTCCAACCAATGAGATTCCCTGAAATATTATGTTGTTTCCCAAGCTAATTAAGTTTTTGAATTAAGAATAATAATAATGATTTCATTAGTCAAGCGGCAATCAATTCGATGGTCCCAATATAAATACCGAATGTAAACTGATAAACAACATCTTACATTATGTTCAATCAACGTCAAACACCCTTTACAAATAAACAGAATATGCAGGAGTGAACGAGTGATGGGCGACGAGACCGATTATCTACACATGATACAGGCAAATGGGATGAACCGCAACCAGGTACTGTTTCGCTTAGAAAGCTTAAGTTTTCCGTTTAATAACTGATCGTGAATTAATATCACCCTAACCGACCATTAACCTTAAGTTCATTTTAGATTACCCATAATTAACCTATAAATTCCAAAAATCTAACCTTCTGTTTGAATGATAATTATAATGCTTATTTTAGATTGCAGAAATCCGCATGGAGGATGGAGTGATGACTCCCGATTGACCCTGCAAATATCTAGTAGCTCTGTCGCTCGGTATAGGCAAGCGCTATGGGATCAAGGGTACGAATTGGCTACTTACGGAGGACCTAATTGGCCTCGTCGTCCCAATGATCGAAATTGAGTTGCCAAGCATCGCCATCAAGCGGGAACCGGGCAGGAACCCGGCACGAGAAGCTCGTCAGCGAGCTAAGTACATAGCGATGAAAATGGAAGAGATGGAGAAGAAATACCACCGGAAGGCGGGGATGGCCAGGCAGAGATTGGCGTAGATAAATCGAGATATCGCCAGCGGAATCATTCCTAGCACCGATGGATCTCCGCCGGACTATGGGGTCTCCTTTGAGCTAGACGACCCCAGACTCCTGCAAATGGCCGCTCCAACGACGCTGATCTTACCTGAGAGATTGATCCAGCCAACTCTTCGTAACAGACTTGGACCGAGGCAACGAGACGAGCATGCTTATGCCCGCTGACACCCACAATGGACATTCTCAGGCCGAAATCGCCGAAATGCAGATTCCAAAGACCAGAATAAATTCTAAACTTGAATAAATTGGTGTAATGAAATAAATATTGTTAAATAGAATTGATTATTTAATTCTCATTTTCTCTTATAAACGGAATAAATTCTAACAGGATGAACTAGTGATACGAACTCTAACCACTATTTAGTAACGCATTTTCATGACTTAGGCCTTAGTTACCACGAGGAAGGGAATCTTTACAACTCAAACAATTAACCATGAATTAAATTAGATAAATAATTTGTAACGAGATTCACCGGGAATTAATTCGATGAAACCAATGATGTTCACTAATATATTTGGGGCGCGGACAAGAGAAATTAATTAATTTATTGAAAGCAACGATGTGAATAATTATTTCTCAAATGATTTTAATTTAGAGATGAAAGCGACAAGAATTCTCAGCAAGAACTGAAGGAGCTCCGACGCGAGAACATGCACCTCCATCGACAACTCCTCCAGCAAAGCCGTGAACTCCAAAGAATAAAAGCCACCTGGGCGGAACCGGAAAAAATGAAAAGTGTATACCAACGCCTTACTGCGGCCCAACAAGGTTGGAAAGATGAAAAATTGTTGAACCAAGCCCAACGAACTCAGATAAAAGGTTTGGAAGTTGCCCTGTCATCGTGTCAGGAGGGTAGTGCCATGACATACCCCCTAGTCTTCGCACCGGCACAGCTGGCCTACCGCGACCAGGGCAAAGCAAAACCTCCCAACAAACGATCCCATCCGCATGCCAAGCCAGGCCGAACCGAACGCTTACGTCGACGTGCCCAAGGCGAAAGCAAATGATTAACAAACTGAAATTCAAATGAAATGATTAACAAACTGATATTCAAATGAAATGATCAACAAACTGAAATTCAAATGAAATGATTAACAAACTGAAATTCAAATGAAATGATCAACAAACTGAAATTCAAATGAAATAAAATTGTGTTTTTATTAATTTGTTTCTTTATAACGATTAACGTGCACGAGTAAAATAAGTAAGAAATATTTAAGGGACCTGAAAGATAAGGCGGACATAGGCCTTCTAACGGCAGTCCGCTGAACCCGACATAGGACTAAACATTAGCAGTTCTGACATCGGAACTCACCTTTGGAGGTCCTGTGACCAATGGTTACAGTTCCAACGTTGCTTAGCAACGGGTGACCATTGGCGGGCGTTGAAATATTGTATGTAATGGGGTTAAGATCACGAAACCCACTAACCCAACAATATGACTTTATGGAAGCACTCCTTCCAGGAACCTAATTATACTATCTGGATGAGGAGAGGGATGAGGACGTTCATATTTTATCCGCATTATTTTTTTGGGGGGAATGTATCTACAACAGTGCTTGTAAACGTGACACCGGTCAACGCAATAGGAACACTGTTGGAGGCACCCTGGGTTACCTCATAATCATATTAGACAAAACAATACTGAGGACCATAACAATAAGGTTATTAATTACTGTAATAATGAATAAATCATCATTATAATATCACTAGTAATCGACACATTTAAAGAAATGATTAACTGTAATAACAATAAAACTAAAAATCCCTAATTAATAATAATAATAATAATAATAATAATAATAATAATAATAATAATAATAATAATAATAATAATAATGTAACAATAACTATACGATTTATTTCTTGTAGGGACTACCAAATTTATCATTCAGATTTACAGTAATAATTCTAAACTTATGATAGGAATAATAATATTCGTATGCCTAATAATAATATTTTTAATAATAACAATTCTTATAATAATTATAGGTATAAAAATAATAATAATAATAATAATAATAATAATAATAATAATAATAATAATAATAATAATAATAATAATAATAATAATAATAATAATAATAATAATAATAATAATAATAATAATAATAATAATAATAATAATAATAATAATAATAATAATAATAATATTAATAATCCTGGTTTCAAAAGATTTATAAAATTTTTCCTAATTACTTTAAAAAGAAACATACTATGATCCCTAAAATGTTTATTTAGTAGTCTCTAAGATAGGATTAATTAATTTTATTAACTATATAGTAAAGTATAAACTTTTTATTTATATAATATAATTATCGTTAATATGTATAAGAATTGCATATTTTATATTACGGGTTCTCACCATAACCCTTAAAAATCAGGAATTTAGGAGATATTTCAATATGTACTATATCGCTTATTATTAATTTAAGGATAACCCAAATTTAATTTATTTTCGTTTGCCGCTTATTGCCATGGCAACTTACGTGATTCTCAATTTCTATAATAAAAGTAAGTATCGATTTTTAAATACTTTTAACTTAAATTTTCTTGTATTTTAGATTCTCCAGAGAAGCCAGAAACACTTGGCTGACTTCTGGTGGGTTTCTGGGTGTTGATATTTTTAAACTATATGGTTGTTACCCATACAACCCCATACAAATACCTTTCGCTTGCCACTCAGCACCCGTTGCTAAGCAACGTCGGAACTGTGTTCGAGTGGGTAGATCGTCCGCAAAAAGTGAGCGCTATTGCAAATGCTATAATTGACCGAATGATCTATGGGTCCAACGAGCTGCCGATAGAAGGCCTGTGCTCGATTTCGATTTCTAGGTCCCATTATTCTCCTAACTCCTTCAAATGTTAACCTATACTCTCATATCATTCATTGTTATGTCCCATCTCATAGTCCTTCTTATCGTCGTCCGTGTTGATGATTATTCTATGGCCCGTACACCCTTTGTTATGTTAAACATTCACACACTAGCTCTCTTACCCTTATCCCTATTAAATCTACAATGTTCTCTATTATTGATACTAGTATTGCCATTGTTACTATTATATGTATTACCTTTATTAATTGTTACTACTATTACATTTATTATCATTCATATTACTATAATTACCATTATATTCATTATTATTACTACTATTATTATTATTACTATTATTATTATCAAATTTTTAGTAGGGATCCTTCCTTATTCCTCAGCTTATAAAATATTTTTCTTATATAAAGATTTAGCCGTAATCCATCTGTATTTTACAGTTTTCGATAAAGTATTCTTGTTAATTCGAAAATATTTTAGCAGCGTTCCGCCCTTATTTTACGGTTTTATCCTTATTCTGCAGTTTTCGATAAAGTATTTTCATCGATTCGGAAAATTTGAGCAGCGTTCCGCCCTTATTTTATGCGTTCCATTTTTACTTTACTATTTTTGTTAAGTATTTGAATTAATTCGGAAAATTTGAGCAGTATTTTGCCATTATTTTACAGTTTCATAATAATCTTATACCAACAGTTGAGCCGCATTTCACTTTCATTTTACTATTTTCGATAAGTATTTTAATTGATTCGGAAAATTTGAGCAGCGATCCGCCCTTATTTTATAATTTCATGATAAGTATTTTAATTATTTCCGAAAATTTGCGCAGCGTTCTGCCTATATTTTCCGTTTCAATTCAACATAATTTATTTAATTCGTATATATTATTTAAAAACATTATTTTTCATGATTTTGGTCGTTCGGATTAATCTTTTTCCGATGGCGATTTATTTTAACTGTTTCAATGATTTCGCAATTTTCCCCGCTACCCATTCTCTCTCTTTGTCTTTAAGATCTATGTATGTTCATTTCATAGTTAATGAGTGCCCACTGGACTACTCAGTGTTAATGATTTTTAGCCGAATGTTGTTAAATTATTTATGTCGAATTTACAGAAAATGAGTGGTGGAGGAGTAGCCAAAAGACTACTTCCCTTCCTCCCAATTTTCCCTATGACGGATATTATTGACGTTTAGGCTCTGCGTTATTCACGCCGTAACCTTCACGGGCACAGGCTATTGGCAGATAAACTGCACCTACACAGCCTGAATCGTACGTTGATTTTGCTTTCTTGCGGTGATGTGGTGGCTGTGGGCCGAAAAAGAAATAAATAAATTTTACCATAGTATTTGGAATAAAAGTTTCGATGCACGAAGGCTGTAGATAGAAAATATTTATTCAGCATATTACATCGTTAAATTCGTTCGGCCACATACGGCAATTGGTAATTCATAACAACATTGTGAGTATATCGTAAATACCATTCGAAAATCATTGTGTCCATTCCATAAATTTAATTCGAAAATTCACCGTGTACATTCCATAAATTTAATTCGAAAATTCACCGTGTCCATTCCATAAATTTAATTCTGAAATTCACTGCGTATATTCCATAAATTTAATTCCACAATTCACCGTGTACATTCTATTAATTCCAGTCGAAAATTTCAATCAATAATTATACACTAGCCGAGAGTGGTCGTGTTCAGGAAAAACACTTACCCGTGTTAATTGCCTGAATGCACGGCTCTCGACTAGTTACGCACATCAACTAATTTTCTAAAACTAAGTTGCAACTAAAATTGAAAATTTTCTCTCCGAAAAATAAGACTGAAAATTTGTGAAAACACATCAGTATTTATACCTATAATTTGGCCTTAACCTTGCGTGTTAATTTTATTGCGATTAAACAAAATTCGACCTTGAAATTATTTGTGTTATCTAAATTAAATTTTTATTAATTTCTTAATTTAAATTGGCAATTTATTTTTAACATTTTTAAATAAATTTATTCAGCTAAAAATATTTTATTTTTATTCTGTTGGGTCAGAACACAAATGGCCTTGGAAAATGTTTAAATTGATCGGTAACACACATGCAAATATAACATGCAAATTTAAATAAACCTATTGAAACATCAATTAAACCCTATCAAATATGAGAAAAAAGAGAATTAAATATAAAATAATAAACATAAAAATAAATTAAAATAATAACAAAATGCAACAAGATTCGCACGATACAAACACAAATATAACATGAAAACCTAACAAATTCGACAAAAATTGATAAATTAATAAAAGTTCATGAAAATGAAACTTAAATCAAAAAATTTGAATTAGTAATAATTCAATAAAAATTCTAAATAAAAAATTATTAAAATAAATTGAAAAATAATAAAATTAAAGATTAGAATACACTAGAAAATAACAAGGTCGAGTTTTGTTTTACTACATCAAATTTAACACGCGAGGTTAGGGACAGAAAATAGGTATAAATACCGATTCATTTTCACATTAAAATTAACCATTTTTCAAACTATTTTGAATCAAAATTTAATTTTGAATTATTGATTAAAAATCTATCACGAAGCCTTACTTTTAGGTGAGAAATGTTTTATTTTGGAGCTCTCTCTCCACGTCACATCCTCGCAATCTCGGCAGAGCTCTGCTTGGACGTCGGCGTGTGGAGAGATGCAATTTTATGTTTGATGAATTTGTTTATTGGACAAGTCATTTTGTATTTTGTCGTTAATATGATAATAAACATTTATATTATGCATAAATTGTTTTTATATATTCAATAAACTAAAGTAAACTGTCGAAATTTTTCCGGCCCACAGCCAACACAAATCGCAAGTTAGCAAAATATACATAGTACAGATTCGTGTAAATGCGTGGAACATCGCCAATTATATGTAACCGTGAAGACCCAGCGTGCGGAACGCAGGGGTCGTAACGTCAATATTGTTCCATATAGAAGCAATGAGAAATAAGGAAGAGGTCTTTTGGCTGCTCCCTCGTTTCTCATTTCTGTAAAATCGACCTAAAATATTCTACACACGGCTCAAAATCATCACACCGAGTAGTCCAGTGGGCACTCATTAAATATAACATAAACACAATATGCGCCTAAGGCTTATTAAAGGGTAATGGTACGGGGAATAAATTAATTGATTAAACTAAAGTAATTTGTTGATTAAGATAAAATAGCTCATTGATTAAACGAAAATAATTTATTGAGTAAGATAAAGTAGTTCATTGCTTAACGGTAAAGTAATTCATTGATTAAATTAATATAATTCATTGCTTAAAATTAAAGTAACTATTGATTAGAAATAAAGTAACTCATTGCTTAAAATTAGTGTAACCATTGATTAAAAATAAGCAATTCATGGATTAAAAATTTTTTTAATAATTTTAAGGTAATGTTTGATTAAAGTCATTAGTTAAAAATAAAGTGATTGTTGATTAAATGGGTAATTTATAGATTAAAATTTAAGGATAGAAATAAATAAACTAATCTGTAAATGGAAAGTAAATATCCGTTGCTTAAAATGAAAAGGACAATTTATTAACACAAGATTGCTGTTATAAAAGTTAAAATTAACATCATTGTTAAAAAGGAGAAATCAAATCGATATTGATAGAAATCAGGGATGTGAGTAGATTAATTCGTTGTGAAACAAAATAAAATTATCTTGACGATAACGTTTAACTTTAGAAAAAGTTTGCTTAACTACTGATAAGAACCCCAAACCAGTTCGAGAACCCAGAATCTTCACGACTATTCCCCTGTAAAACTAAAACAAACGGCCATAAATTTATTATATACACCAACTAAAAATCATAAGAAATCGGCTTACTACTAGTGTAGAAACTGAACCAATTCATCTTCATAAAATAAATGTATTTCAAATGTTAACGTCGAAGTAATAATTCAAATCCAATAGCAGGAATAGAAGGACTACGAGCATTTCGAGGAAATTAGACTCCAATAAGCCGGTAGTAGAGGTGGTAAACATTTCCAAATTTCGAAATAAATCAGGCGATATGATCAAAATTCCGACCCGCTAAAAACGAATCGTAGGCAAAAATTCCATGACATAGAGATGCAACGAATTGTCCAGTCAGCGTAATATACCGGATATTGAATCATGGATTCCGTCGAAAATTTCACAACGAGATCATGCCAACCCAATCTACTAAAATAAACTCGAATAATACCGACCAGTAAAATAGAGATGTTCATTACCACCAAATATAAGGTTAAACCTGACCGACAATCGAGAAGAGTTCAATTTAACCGGAAATCCGGTTAATCGTAGACGACGACTTCTGAATACACGAATTCGTCTAACGGAAACGCACCCACTGTCACGATAGACCATCATCAATTTTTACTGCATCGAATTATGGACTTACAAGATCCCTTTTATGTAAATAATTTATTTCGAGTTTAAAACTACAAACCTTTAATAAATAATAATCTCCCCTAACCTAGTTATAAACAAGATTTAATCGTTTAATTAACTATAATCACCCATATTAGTGTAGTACCCAAATCGGATATTAACTTCCCAAAGAATCACGCCAAATTACCAATTCATTCTGCCCTCTCCGAATCTTCCAAATAAGAATACTCGTGAATATTCAAATTCGGGAATTATGTCATCCCTTCGCACTTCTAGATTCTATTTTCATGAACTAGAATAACGGTTTGAACGCATTTACATTGAACGATCTCTAAATACCCCGTCGTATTTCGTCCTTTAAACACTTTATTAATCAAAAATTAATTATGTACAATAGAAAACTTGATATTTTAATTTTGATAGGTATGGTTTAGTCTATGAACCAAAACGTTAGCCTGAAATATTGCGTAGATTTCCAGCGTATTGATTGTCATAAGAAAAATTTTCAAGGTTACTTGATGAAGAGTTTAATCCGCGAGCGTTAACAATTTCGGAACGTCCAACAACAATTACGCCAGTTTTTACGAATTCCGATAGATATTTTCCCCCTCACCAACCATCCCTTAAGAATTATTTCACCATGACGCTTCCGAAAGTAACTAACGTTGCCCGCATAACAACCCAACCCTTCACGTTACGAACATCAAACCGTGCCGCCGGTTTGGATAAATTTCATTTCTAATTTTTCGTACTTAATGGTTCATTCCCAATATCATTTCAGAAGAAATCATGCCGCTCGATTGGACCTCCACTCAAGTAACTGATAAACCCTGTCAGAAGAAGGCACAGTCAACCACAGAGATTTTCAATGAACTTCGACCACAGTGGTCATATCCCACCACCTGGCGACTGTTGGGCTTCGAAAAGGACCCTTGTGGACTCACCGGACAGCAGTATCCGGCTGAAGAAACATACGAGCACGCACGAAACCTCCTCACTCAATGGGAAAGGGTGCAGGAACAAGTGGACTTAAATGTGGTTAAGGCAAGGATGTACCTCGCGAACGTGGGAAGAGGACATCCGCGTCGGACGTATTGCGGAGGCTTACCCACCTCGACCGGCCCGCGATACCCGACGGCCATATCCGGTAGCTACTCTGAGGAAAAGCCGAAAACGACATTTTACTGAAGAGTCCTGATTCCTCGGGCAAGGGATAAGACATTAGTTTGTAGTGTCAATGTCATAAAAATTTGAAAATTCCAATGTCATTGCCTTGTTTCTCTTTGTAATCAGATTGATTTTGTAACTATGTTTATAATGATTAAATTTTGATGTAATTAAGCCCAATAAAGAAATTTGAAAGTTTTTCTTTTATTATAGCGATGTCGACCCTGCAGTTAATACAAGCCGAATTGGATCACGCTAGGCGGACGAATGCGGATCTACTCGCCCAAATAATCCAGATGACCCGGGAAGTACAACAAATAAAGGCAACCTGGTCCGATCCGACAAAAACGAAAGCTATTTACCACAGACTCACGGCGGCACAAAAAGGTTGGGCGGAAGAACGACAGCTTAATCAGAGCTTGCGTACCCAAATCATAGGATTGGAAGTCGCCCTAGCAGTCTGTCGGGAGGGGGAAGCAGTAACATACCCGCTCGTCTTCGCCCCGTCCCAGATGCCACATAAAAGTTCTCAATCTACAAACCAGTCCGCCACTCCATCCAATAATCGTCGGCCAGGACGCAGGGAGCGTGCCCGACGTCGAGCAACACAACCCCCAAACCTATCCCATTAACTCATAAATGCTACGTGGTTTTTTGTTGATTTGAATAGAATGGTCGTATTTTTAGTCAATTTATTTCCTAGATACACTTGCATGCAAGCATTATCATGAATACTCGTATCACGTTAACGAACCTTCGTCCCATCTCCCACAGTCAATAAAAATCTGATCTTGAACTCTTTACACAAGGGACAGAGCAAAGTGAGCAAAGGTCTTCTATCGACAGCTCGTGGACCCGAGGGTTGTCCGAGCAATTACAGTATTAGGAATAATGCTCACTTTTTGCGGACAATCCACCCACTTGAACACATTTCCAACGTTGGCTAGCAACGGGTGCCAAGTGGCAGCTAGAATCATTTTGTATGGCGTTACTGGGTAGCAGGAAGACAATTTAAACAAATAGCGAAACCCTGTAACCCACCAATTCATTTAATTCCTTTATTTTTACTTTTATATAAATGGTCATTTTACGGTCAAATTTTCTTGTTATTATGTTATTTTTTATGTAAATTTCGTGCGGTTCTTGATGCATTTTGTATTTATTTTATTTTACTTTTATGTTTTTTTGATTTTTTTATTTATTTATATTCTCTCAGATTTTAAAGTGTTTAGTTGGTGTTGTATATTGTTTTTTAAGTTATCTTGGTGCTGGGTTTTCGTAATGTATTACTGATGCATTTAAACAATTCTCAAGGCTATTTGTGTGCTGGCCCAACACTTTCATCGGTGTGGACACTTCCTATGAGGTTTGTTGATTAATTTAATGCGGATTTTATTAACTTTTAATTTCAGGACTTTCAGATTCAGCTCCAACAAATCTTTGCAAATTAGAAAACAAAATTTGTCCGGCGTGGACTATTTTTATTTTGTAGGAATAAATTTTAATAATGCTATTTATTATTTTTCCTTTTTTCTCTTGATTAAATCTTTGGTGATAATATTAATAGTAATGATAGTAATAAAATTGTAATAATAATGTTAATAATAATACTATAAATAAATGATAATAACAAAAACTATGAAACGTCAAAAGTAATAATAATAATGATAAAAATAATCATGATAATAATAATGACAATAATGATGTCATAATAGTAATATTAATAATAATAATATCGATAACAATCAGTAATAATAATAATAATAATAACAATAATAATAGTATTAATAATAATAATAATAGTATTAATAATAATAATAATATTATGTTTTTAATGAAAAAAGATCATAACAAAGATTTGTTTTTCTAAACTATTCAAATAACAATAAAAAATCAAATTATTAATATTTTTTTATTAACGGATATTTTCATTTTTTACATGATTTAACGGTTAAATTTTAACCAAACTATATCAAATTTCTAAAAACAAAAAATTTAAATGTTGGAAATCAAGTTAGTCAATCATTTTTTTCTAAAGTATGAATTGTGTATTTTTAAAAATATCTTTGTAATAATTCTTTATAATAATTATGATATATTTTAGTAACATTCAATTGGGTTCACTTGAGACAAGAACGGAATATTTTATTAAAAATATTAGACTTGAGTGTCCAAGATTTGTTTGTTCAAAATGTCACGAAATCCTAATCGATCCATCTCAAACTCAGTGTGGATGTCGTTTTTGCTATAGCTGTATTAACAAACATTTTGCATCATGTGGAAATATTTGTCCTAACTGTCAAACCGAAATCCCTAATGAAATTATTAAGGATCGCGCAATTGACCGGGAAATATCAAATTTAGAAATAAGATGTCTTCTAAATGGATGTGATCACATCGGGCAATTTAAATATTTAGACGACCATTTGAAAATGTGTAAATGGCGTTTGGAGAACTGTGATAAATGTCACCAAACATATCCTAAGCAAATGAAAGAAATTCACCTACAAGAAGAATGTGTAAACGGAATTTGTAAATGCAGTAAATGTGGGTTAGAAATGACAAGACATGAATATCAAACCTTCCATGTCAATATCAATGTTGAATGCATTGATAAATTATGTGAAAATTTGAGCGGGAAATGTCCCTATGAATGCAACAGTGAAATTCATAACAATATCAGAAATCATTTATATGATTGCCCGAATAAAGTAACAAAATGCTTTCTCTATGAACTTGGATGTCGATTCGTAGGAAATCAAGTGGATATGTCGAAGCATTTGTCAGATGATAATGTTAGTCACATGACAATTGTGATGAGTGGAATGAGGAATTTAATGAGAAAAAATGGAGAATTAGAGCAAAAAATCGTCGAGGCCAATGATAAAAATGGAACAGAAACCAAATTATTAAAAGAAGAAAATTTTCAGTTGAAAAAGCAAATTGAAAGTTTGCGACATGAAATGAGAATCAATGAGAATCAAATTGAAGCTATCAAATCAGATATCAATTCGTACAAGGAACAACTCGGAGGAGGAATAAATAGCGATGAGGACGTTTCGATTGTAGAAGGAATTTGCATCTGGACAGTGAGGAATGTTCGTCAGAGAATCACTGATGCCAAATCTGGATTCGACACGCAAATTACCAGCAAGCCTTTTTATCTCCGCCAGCCCGGATATCGATTCAGTTTGAAAGTCTACCCGAACGGTGACGGCCAAGGGAAAGACCGATTTCTATCGATCTATTTCATAATAATCAAGGGCGAATATGACGATGAGCTCCGCTGGCCATTCATTGAGAAAGTGAATTTGAGTTTAATTAGCAGCAACGCGCTCGTGCAAAATATATCGATTCTCATGAAACCCGACAGCAATATGATTTGCTACGGGCGACCGGTGAAGGAATTTAATTTGGGGGCGGGCCAGCCGGAATTTGTCAATTTGGGGAAATTGATCGACTCGGATGATTTCATTCATTCCGGATCGATACGGATCCGGTTTGAGATGAGATCCGACAGCGATTCGTTGCGTCATAGCAACGCATTTTTGCAGAGTGTCAGGAAAATTAAATAAATCAATTGCTGTTTTTTATTGGATTGCTTTCGGATTTATTATTTTAAATTAGCTTTATGTTGTGATTTCGTTTTTAAAATTACATGGCAACCTTTTGTGCACTCTTTTCATAGCTTTTCATTCTGAAAAATTTTATAAATAAAATTTATCTGATCGACTTTTGATTGATTCTTAAAATGTGTACAAAAATTGTGTTGGGTAATGTGATTAAACATTCAGTATAGTTGCTTGTTCGGTATGGTAAGTCGTGGAGGCATTTAGCAGTAAAAATAAATAGGCATCGAAAATAATAAAAAAAGTAGCAAGGAATCAAAAATCAAGTTTGTTGAAAAATAACTTAATAAAAAGTTAAAATTGAAAAGCAACAAAATAGACCAATTAATGAAAACATGTAGGCGTTTTTGTTTAAACGCATCGAAAAATCTTGTAAACCTCGCTCTATTTATTATATACTTTAGTTTTAAGTTTCATCCACTGAGTAGTTCTTTTATTATATTCATAAAAATTAATTATTACTATTGATGGGTTGTGTCTTAATTCACCTTCGATTATTTATCTTTTTCAATCCGTCCACACAATAATGATCACTCGACATGATGTCACCATTGGTCCTGTTACAGCCGGTTGGTGCGTCCGCCTAAGGTGAGCTCCATTTCCAGGACTTCTCTGGCCCTGATAGATCTTGGGTTCAGCGAGCTACTGGTAGAAAGTATTTGTTCGGCTTATAGTTATTTGGTCCTTTCGACTTCCTATGCTTTCCTTCTGCTGGGCACCTGATGGGTAAAATATATGAGATTTTTGCGGTCGCTTACAAGGGATTCTCACCAGATACGAGCACAAGAGATATAACCATTGGAAACCCGTAAAATGACGTTGGAAATGTATTCCAATGGGTGGTTTCTAGTAAAAGGTGACCATACTACCATGACTGCTAATACCCTAGAAAACCTTTGGGTTCAAGAGCTACCATAGAAGGTATTCATACTCATTTTAATTATAGGTCCTTTTGTTATTAATTTAATTGAAATAATATCGATTCATGATCACTATATTTGGAGTAACTGGCGGTGAAGCTCTGCATTCTCCTTGCGTGATTTTTTTAACTCCTTGCTTGGAGTCTTGAGCGAACCCGTATCTACAATTAAACTATTCGTTAACAAATTTCACAACTTTGACTATGAAATTCTCATTGTTTATTATTACGTTAGTAGGTTATTATTTGCCTAAAGTTAAATTACAAAAAAGAATCTACTGGGTCTCTACCTAAATGCACCATCTAAATTGTCTTAGTTCACTATCACTGCGTCAGTCTTCGGAATTAAAAAGTATATGAGTAATCAGTAATTAAAGAACTAAGATTTTCGAATTTAAAGATTTATTTTAAGACATAAGCTTTTTATCTTCGCATTTGATTCCAGTGACAAAAGTTTGAATCGAACCTGGGTCGATCCCGAGCATTTGAATGCTCCTGCCGTCCCGCCGGACTTCTGTCAGAGTCCTGATTGTCTTTGGGTAGTAATCTTCAAGGGATTACTACATCCATGGGCATTGTAGGTTCTGCTAACGCGGGATCGTCCAATTCATAGGATACGCCAAAGAATGGGGCATATCGTCGGTGCTGGGGATCCTCCCGACAGAAATATCTGCGTTTATCCTGGCCAGGCGCCGTCTAGCCATGGGCACCTGTCAGTTCGTTTGCCGTTGATGATGTTCGAGGCGAGCCAGAGTGAACTCCGCACGTTGTTGGGTTTCGCGGCCTGGATTGCGGCCTGGCTCCCTCTTGATAGCCACGTATGGAAGATCTGCTTCCTCGTAGTCGTTAAGATGACCTTCTCTGGATTCTCTCACGTGGAAATCGAAAATCCCGCGTCCCACATTACTTGTCTGCACCTGGCGGCCGATCGTGCTGTAAAACGCACCGTAATCCGAGACGAATCGATCCAAGACCCGTCTAAAAAATGAATTATAATATACATGGTTCTCGATATGGTTTTCAATTAATGGAAAAATATTGTGACTTTCATGCAAAATCTTAACAGATCTCTCGATTGTGTTAGTAATTATCGTAATGTTGGAACTATTTATACTATATTTGGGTGGTGGTATCCGGTCAAGATATCCTGGTGATCAGGGTTTCATCCACGGTCATCCGACTTGGCTCTTAGGATGTCTTTATCGAATGGTCAGTAATACGGGAATTGTTTATCAAGGCCTTTGGCTCCGTTTCCTCACCGAAGTTTTTCTATAAACCACTACTAATATCACTTGCTTTTATCTTACACGTCAACTGTATTTAAAGAGTTGCAAAGCTTATTGAGTGCGCTATTTATTTTCGATGTAAAATCACATTATGCATTAGTAAACAAATCTTTCAAAAAAAAACTATTTTTATAGAAATCTAGTTATTTTGTTTTAATTGGCATTAGTAATAGCGCTCACTTTTTGCGGACGATCAACCCACTCGAACACAGTTCCAACGTTGTGTTGGGCCAGCACACCAATAGCCTTGAGAATTGTTTAAATGCATCAGTAATACAGCAAGAAAACCCAGCACCAAGATAACTTAAAATACAATATACAACATCAACTAAACACTTTAAAATCTGAGAGAATATAAATAAATATAAAATCAAAAACATAAAAAGTAAAATAAAATAAATACAAAATGCATCAAGAACCGCACGAAATTTACATAAAAAATAACATAATAACAAGAAAATTCGACCGTAAAATGACCATTTATATAAAATTAAAAAATAAATGAATTAAATGAATAAAAATAAAATATTTTTGGATGAATAAATTTAATTAAAAATGTTAAAAATAAATTACCAATTTAAATTAAGAAATAAATAAAAATTTAATGTAGATAACATAAATAATTTCAAAGTCGAATTTTGTTTAATCGCAGTAAAACTAACACGCAAGGTTAAGGCCAAATTATAGGTATAAATACCGATGTGTTTTCACAAATTTTCAGTCTTATTTTTCGGAGAAAAAATTTCATTACAGAACTGTATAACTGGTTGTATAACTGGTTGAGAGCCGTGCATTCTGGCAATTAACACGGGTAAGTGTTTTGCCTGAACACGATCACTCTCAACTGGTGCAATATTATTAGTTGATTTTTTCGAAGGGAATTGATGGGTAATTTTTCAATTGAATTTATGTATGACTTTTCAGATCGAATTGATGGATGATTTTTGTTTTTCAAATTGAATTTATGGATAATTTTGTTTTTCCAATTGAATTTATGGATGATTTTTTTGAATCAAATTTGTGGGTAATTTTTCAATTGAATTTATGGATGATTTTTCAGATTAAATTTATGGATAATTTTGTTTTTCCAATTGAATTTATAGATGATTTATCGAATTAAATTTATGGGATTTTCGAAGTAAATTTTATGGAATGGATACAATGAATTTCAAATGTATGTAGCCGATGTAATATGCTGAATAAATATTTTATATCTACAGCCTTAGTGCATCGAAACTTTTATTCCAAATGCTATGGTAAAATATTATTTGTTATTTTCCGGCCCACAGCCAACACATAACGCAAGAAAGCAAAATCTACATAGTACAGATGCATGTAAGTGCGTGGAAAATCGCCAATGATATGTACCCGTGAAGGCTCAGCGTGCGGAACGCAGGAGTTGGAACGTCAATATTATCCGTACATAGGGGAAATTGGAGGGTAAATGAGTAGTTTATTGGCTGCTCCTTCACCATCCGTTTTCTGTAAAATTGACATAAATTTTTAACAACAATCGGCTCAAAATCTCTAACACCGAGTAGTCCAGTGGGCACTCATTAACTATGAAATGAACATAAATAGATCTTAAGGACAAAAAGAGGGAATGGGTAGCGGGGAAAATTGCGAAATCGTTGCAACAGTTAAAATGGATAGCCATCGGAAAAAGATTAATCCGAACGACCAAAATCATGAAAAATAATGTTTTTAAATAAGAATTAAATTAATTAATTTGAGTTGAGGCGGAAAATATGGGCGGAACGCTGCTCAAATTTTCCGAGTCAATGAAAATACTTTGTCAAAAACTGTAGAATAGGGATGAACCGTAAAATAAGGGCGGAACGCTGCTAAAATTTTCTAATTTACAAAAATACTTTATCGAAAACCGAAAATATAGATGGACTACGGCTAATGTTGTATATCAATAAACAATTTTTAACGCTGAGGAATAAGGACGGATCCCTACAAAATCTTAATAAATATAACGATAATGATAAGGGTAATGGTAATTATAATAATAATAATATTGATAATAATAATAATGATAATAATAATAATAATAATAATAATAATAATAATAATTGTAATAATAATAATAATCATGGTATTTGTAGTAATGATGATAATAAGTATGATAATAATAATAATAATAGTAATAATCATAGTGGTAATAACAATAAATATAATGGTAGTTATAGCTATAAAAATAATAATAAAGGTATTAGTAGTGACAATTAAGAAAGGTAATATATATGATAGCAACAACGATAATGCTAGTAAGAATAATGGGAAACATTGTAGTTATAATCGGGATAAGGATGAAAGATATAATGTGGGTGTATTTGACATAACAAAGGGTGTACAGGCCAAAGAATAATCTTCGACATGGACAACAAGGAGAATGACTATGCGAATAGACATAACAATGAATGATATGAGAGTATAGGTTAACATTTGAAGGAGATAGGAGAATAATGGGACCTAAGAATCTAAAGCGAGCACAGGTCTTCTATCGACAGCTCGTGAACCCGAGGATTGTCCGAGCAATTATAGTATTAGCAATAACACTCAATGTTTGCGGGCAATCCACCACTTGAACACATTACCAACGTTGCCTAGCAACGGGTGCCAAGTGGATCAGAATCATTTTGTATGGCGTTACGAGGGCAACTAGAAGGATAAGCAAGATTTGAAACCCTGTAACCCACCATACAAATTTGGGGGCTCAGCCGGGATTGAATGATTTTCGTGTACAAACAAATGAGAGGGGACAGGTTACAGAACTATCTTTTCAAATAGAAATGTCGGGACGACATTTTGCCGAACCCCGGAGAGATGAAATATGTGGAACTTAAAAGTTAAAAGTGTAAAGATCGATTGTAAAGATTGATGAGAAATTGTAAAGATCGATGAAAAACGAACGACCTGACTACAAATCAAGAGAGTAAACAATAGACGACTAGCCCACCAAGTAAAAATTTGGGGGCTCAGCCGGGATATAATAAAAAAATGATTGTTTTTGCAAAGAATCCAAGGAAATAAAAACAAATGTTTAATTATTAAACAGAAAATGAGAGAGGGTGAACTAAAGAATGGAACTTAACAACAAACGAAGGAAAACGATCGACTTATTGACGATGAGAAAACAGTTCGATGATATTATGTAGAGAACGATGAGCTGAGTAAAAATGCCAATTGAACTATGGTTGTATTTTCTAAAGGTTCGAAGTTATAAAGGGTCAAACTTTGGCCAAAAATTTTATTTTTGATATGTTGTACAGGACGGCGAGTTGAGTATTATTGTCAATGGAACTATAGTCGTATCTTATCGAACTTCAAAGGTGTAAAGGGTCAAACCTTGACCAAAAATAAAATTTTTGATATGTTGTAGAGAAGAATGAGCTTAATAAAATTGCCAATAGAACCATGGTCATATCTTCTAAAGGTTCGAAGCTAAAAAGGGTCAAACCTTGACCAAAAATATAATTTTTGATATGTTGTAGAGAAGAATGAGCTTAATAAAATTGCCAATAGAACCATGGTCATATCTTCTAAAGGTTCGAAGCTAAAAAGGGTCAAACCTTGACCAAAAATATAATTTTTGATATGTTGTAGAGAAGAATGAGCTTAATAAAATTGCCAATAGAACCATGGTCATATCTTCTAAAGGTTCGAAGCTAAAAAGGGTCAAACCTTGACCAAAAATATAATTTTTGATATGTTGTAGAGAAGAATGAGCTTAATAAAATTGCCAATAGAACCATGGTCAAATCTTCTAAAGGTTCGAAGCTAAAAAGGGTCAAACTTTGGTCAAAAAAATTAATTTTAATATGTTGTACAGAACGATGAAATGGCAAAAGTGGTGATAAAATTAGGATCTTCCGACCTTTGGATAAAAAGTTATTAAGGGTCAAACCTTCAAAAATTCTAATTTTTGATATGTTGTAGAGCGTGAGAAGCTGAGCAATATTTACTATAGAAGTATGGCAGTCTGACTTCTGGGTCAAAAGTTATAAAGGGTCAAAACCTTAGTCAAAAATTTTAATTTTTGATATGTTGTAGAGATCGACGAAACAAGCAAAATTGCCAATAGAACTTTAGTCATCAGAACGTTAGATAAAAAGTTATAAAGGGTCACAACTTTGGCAAAAAAATTTTTTAATTTTTGATATATTGTGTAGAATAATAAGACGATCAAAAATTACCATAGAACGATCATCATGTGAACTTTTGATAAAAAGTTACAATGGGTCAAAACCTGCGAATACTCTAGAATTCAGAAAATTGCGAAGAAATTAAAAATTTTGAAAGTGAATGGTAAATATTTTTGTAAATCAGTGGAGACAAAGTGTATTAATCAATAAAGTTTATATCGTTTGGAGTTCGTTACTGGTGTTTAAAGCACGTTTGGAGTCAGATCGACAATAATTTCTATTCGAAGTCACCAACAACCCCAACAATATGGAAACAAAACAACAGTTTAGAAAACTCATAAATGACGAGTATTGTAATAAGAGAGGAAAATATCAATATATGTAAATAAATTAAAATATTAGATACACAAAAATGTCAAAAATGAAACGATTCAACAGGAAAGTGGGGATAAAATTATCAATATTTGTAGAGTAGGAATCAAAGAAACAGGAAACTATAAATAAAAATAAAATTATGGGTAGGTTGTATAAATCAATGGAATCATCGTGTAAATATCATCCAAAAAACCGTAGAAGTAGTAATAAAAATATAAAAAATAGATAAATAAATAAAAATTAAAATAATAAAAACAGGGAAAAGGTGGAAATCACGAGGGTTAAAGTGATTAGAAATAGGGGAAACCACAAAAAGCGGGTCGTCTAAGAGTTCGTAAAAAATTGGAAAACTAGAAATTACTGGATTAAAATTGTTTGAGATAAGACGTAATCACCAAGTCAGTTAAAATAATTCTAAACGTAATAAACGATTAATTGAAAGTAATTAAATTAAAGATCAAAATATTAACGGAAAAGGTTGCAACGATTTCGAACCCCTACTCCTATGAGATGAGAAAATTAGCGGATGTAACGAACAATTGATTGTACGTTTTACAAAAGACATGAGGCCAAGTAAAGCCAAATTAGATACCAAACGAGAACAGATAATCAATTGACGAAAAGATAATCCAGATGATGGAGAAACTTAGGCGTAGATAAAAGGAAATGTTCAGGTGTAAATGAAATGAATAGTAAGAAATGAGCCTAGATGAATAAAATGATGATGTTTGTTATTAATGAAAATAAAGGATTAGAGATAATAATGAATTACAAGAATAATAGTTAGCAACCAGAGGAAAACGATGATTGAAAACGAGTACGATGAGTTGAGATTAATAATAATAATAAACGAGACAACAATAACAACCGAAAGGTGTAAAACATACGGAAAAAGCCGAAAACTTCATGAAAGCCGTTAAATAAATTCTGAGTGGACAAGTAAAACACAACTTAAACAGTGAAAGCTGAAAAATCACACATAAAGTACGGTAAAAGTTTCGATGCATCATTTTGTTAGTGTATTTTGTAATGTTATTTATATTATATTATATGGAAATAATACTGGAAAGTAAGATTTAAAACCGAGCTATCATAACGATAGTACGCTTATTCCGATGGAGAACCCTGATCAACCCGAGGAGAGGAAGGTAGTAGGTACCGTCGCAAATGTTGGGGAGTTTCTGGCGAGAGATTGATCACCTCTCTGGGGAACAAACCAACGCGATTACTACAATTTTTGAATTGGGAAAGTGAAGGGGAAACCGAAAATAAAAATAAAAATTGAAAAATGCGCATGATTTAGACGTTAAAGGTACCTAGAGATATTCTTTTTTTTCCCTAGCTGGTGGTGAGGTATCAGAGGACAGCTACGGACTGTCGTGTTCAGGTTGTTATCAGCCAAGGGACTGATGGCGCTGAGCCGTTCGATACAAAAACCCGGATCACACACCGAGTATCGAACGATTCTTTTTATTGCTGGGAGGAACTCGATACAACAACCCGGATCCCACACCGAGTATCGAGGGCCAAACGGTAGGTGAGATGTGAACTAACCGGTAAATGGTTCATACTCAAAATGTCCAACTAAGGTCAGATAAGGGCGGCCGAATTGAGCCGGGAAATCTGACGGGTCAGATAAGGGCGGCCGAATTGAGCCGGGAAATCTGACGGGAGAGGCGGGCAGAGATGAGATAGTTTATTGATAAAATTTTCCGCTCCCATATTAAATCCCTTCCTTTTCTTTTCACTATTCGGGAAATCAAGTAAACCGCTTTTGGAACTTGATTGAACGTCTAGGCATTTCCATACTTTTATATTCTCCGAGGTACACAACCCGGATCCCACACCGAGTACTGAGGGAATGTTTTTTTTTATTTGCCCAGCTAGGAGTTTGGTACAATAACCCGGATCCCACACCGAGTACCAAATATCCGAATGGCGGTGAGTAAAGCGTAACCGGAAGAATGCGCGGCCAAAAGACGCCATGGATTGAGAGTCAGTGTGAGGCCTCAAACATACCCAAAAGTCACTGATGAGCTCAATTCCGATGATTAGAATGAGATAAAAATGATGAAAGATAATATGAATAAGATAGATTAGATTAAAGTTAATAGGAATATGAGTAAGGATAAAACCGATAGAATATGATTATGATTAGATATTAGAGGCCATAGAGTGCCAGATGAGATATGATTATGATTAGATATTAGAGGCCATAGAGTGCCAGATGAGATATGATTATGATTAGATATTAGAGGCCATAGAGTGCCAGATGAGATATGATTATGATTAGATATTAGAGGCCATATAGTGCCAGATGAGATATGATTATGATTAGATATTAGAGGCCATAGAGTGCCAGATGAGATATGATTATGATTAGATATTAGAGGCCATAGAGTGCCAGATGAGATATGATTACGATTAGATATTAAAGGCCATAGAGTGCCAGTTGAAATGAGATTAGAGATTGAAGGTTACAGGATGCCAGTTAGAAATAAGATGACGAAGGCCCCAGAGAGCCAACGTAATGATAAGGCCATAGAGCGACTGAGGATTAAGTAAATGATTGTTAAATCAGAGAGACATAGGAAAAATAATTAATAGATTGAATGAGATTATGAGTATAATGATTTTATTGTTACGATATAGATAATTGATACGACCATATAGATAATTAATACGACTATATAGATAATTGATACGAGGTCGATAGATAATTATTACGAGATATAGATAATTCAAAATAAACTTAAAAATTAAGGAAGATGAATCAAAAGAAAAACGATCACAGCGAATAAAGTTTAAGGAAAAAGACAAGAGGATTTAAATAAAAGACTCATAGAGCAATAATAAAAGACTCATAGAGCAATAGCGGATAAAGTTTAGGATAAAAGACGAGATTAGTTAAGTAAAAAGGCCTATAGCGCATAGAGATTAAGGAACGTTTTTGGACCAATGATAGAGATAAAGGAGAATAGTAAACGAGACGATTATTGATATGATGGTGATGATTTATTTGATTAAAATTGTTAATTAATACGTCCGGATAGATAATTGATGCGACTATAAGGATAATTTAGACGAAACAAATAGATAATTGATACGAGCTATAGATAATTTAAAATAAAATTAAAATGAAAAAACCAAAAATTAAAAAGATAAGAAGTTGACGTAGAGAAAAGAATTAAGGAAAAGCAGTGAGAGTAGTACGATAAATTAATGCGGAAATTTATATACTAGAAGTGTTATTTATGTTTAGATAATTGACAAAGAATAAAGAGATCGAGTAAACCAAAAGAATAAAGAGATCAAGTAAACGACGAATAATAGAGCCGATAAACTAGAGATAGAATCAAGAAAACGAGTTACGAGAAACCGGAATCAAGGGAACCATTGTGTAGAGAAACTGAAAATATACCAAAACAAACGGAGAACAAGGATAAAGAAATAGACCATGTTATTGAAATTCAAAGAGAGTGAAAGCGGCAACAGATAGAAAACTTAATACAGTAGCGATAGCAGAACCAATGATTACAACAAGATTAGAAAGTTTGGAAACAGAAGCCGAAAAATATGATAAATTAACGGAAAAGCTAACCGATAAAGGAAACAACGTGAAATCACCCGAGCTAGGAATTCCAATTCAGTTGAAAACAAGTACGAGTAAAGAGATGGAAAAACTCCGAGAGGAAATGAACCAAGAGTTGCCAAGTAAAAACACGGATAAAACAGAAATATTTTTGAGAGAATCAACAATGTACAAAATCGTACGCGATGAACCGGAAATGAGGGGCCGAGAACCAATATCTTCAAGTTTAAAGAGGAATGTACAGGAGATGCATTCAAAAAGAAAATGCAACGAAGAAGATTTAAATGACAAAAAGAAACTGGAAATTCGGAAATAAAAACAGTTGGAACAAAAATAGCTGAAACATGGCAAACGGAAATCGTACTGGAAGAGAAAATATTAACCACAATGGAAGAAAGAGTCGAAAGAGAAAATGAGCAAACCGAGTTAAAAGATCGAGTATCAGAACCAATGAAAGTAGTGATGGAAATAACGAGACAAACGAAAGATATTTACCCGCAAACAAATCAATATATTAAAAAACCATCACGAATTTGCGATATTCCAGTTAAGAGAATTCAAGACAGTAGAGGTAAATTTATAAAGTGTAATAATTATTTCAGGATTAACAACGCGAACTACAATCAAATATGTGATATCTATTCAAAAGAAGGATGCAGAACTGATCGAGGTTATCAACTAAAAAATTGCCAAGGATATGATAGAAGAGTTCGCACAGAAGGAGAAGGAATGATAATCTGTTTTAATTGCAATCAAAGCAGTCATATGTCAAAGAATTGTCGAATGAGAAGAATTCAAGGTCAACAAAAACCAAACCAATTCAAGAAGAGTCCATAAAATAACCCAACACAAGGGGTCAGACATTCAAGAGATAGGGCGATAATGAGTACAACAACAAGATTCGAGATTACAACCTGTTTCAACTGCAACCTAAACGGACATTTGGCTGAAAATTGTCCAATAGAGAGAAAATCGGGACAACCAAAAACGAAAATTATAGTCAAAGTATGATTCAACGAATATCCGCAAACAATCAAAGACAACGAAGTAATTCGAGGAGAAACATGAACGATGTTCGATGTCAATGGACTAGAAAATATCCAGAACAGCAACAAGTTGAATGAAAGAGATTACAGAGAGAGGAAATCCAAGAAAAGACGGATGAAAAGAAATCAAATATCAAGTAGAAGCAATATGTCGAAAATAGTCAATACAAAAGAAATCCACACTGCGGAGCAGTGTGTCGTCAACAGCGAGGAGGATATAACAATAAATAACGAAAATAACGACAAAGAAAATAAAGTAATTAAGAAAGACGAAACTCAAGAGGTCAAAATAAAATCAGAGCAAGAATCGAGCAGCGAAGAAAAAATAAAGATAATTCAAGAGTTCACCGAACGATAGACGACGAAAAAGCAGAAAAAAACAGCGATAAAAGATATCGAAAATATCGAAATACGAGGGTACTACTGTTGAGGTCTGTAAATTAAAATTAAAAATTTAAATAAAATTTAGGATAATAATTCAAATGGAAAGTAAGCGAAGAAAAAAGGCAAATAAAAGCGGGATCGTGCACAGAATTAATAGTAAAGGAAAGTGCGATGGAAACAGTATTAGAAAATGCAAAAAGCAATTACGAAAGGCGAGAATCCGGAAATCCGAGAAAAATCAATAAATGGAAAAATCATCGAAATCGAATGGGAAAAACGGGACAGTTATAGATTAGCTAATGGTCAACAAGATGACGGTTAGGGATTTATCAGAAAAGGGTTAGAAAGGGTTGAAAAACATTCAAATGTATGAAAACAGAAAACGTTAATTAATTAATTAATTGGCTAATGGAAAACCCGAGCTAATGGGAAACCCGAGCCAATGGAGAACCCGAGAGATGAAGGAAACCCGAGCTGGGTAAACAAGAAGAAAGGCAAACAAAAGGAAGATTTGGGCCCATTAGCTTGACACAATGATTAATGGGAAAAGAGTAAGGAGAAGATAGCGCGCGTAGGAAGACCGGTAGGGCCATTAATTATCTGGATTCGTTGGACCATTATGGATGACAGCCGAAGCAAACACGTAGGAGAAAATGTCAAACGAAAGATTGGCTCGGCAATAACCATTTGTCATCCTGATTTCGAGGAGTATATAAGCAAAGGGAAAATCAGAGAAAATCGGCATTCTGCCTCAGCTAGGGTTCGAAGAATCAGACTGTAGGAAAAGTGGTAAACGAATTAGGGAAGTAGGGAAAGAAGAAATAGAATTAAGAATACGGAAAGGCGAAAAGGGATCAAACCAAACAGAAACCGAGGAAGACGAGAGTCAACAGAACTAAAGGATCAAAAGGTGAATATTGTTTGTTTGCAAAGCATCAACGCCGAGCAGAGAAGCGTATAAACTTTGATTGGTCATTGTAGCGTGATAATAAATTGTGAACCTGTTGTTTCAATATACGTTGGGTCGTTCATTGTTTTAATTTAAAGAACACCAGGAGTCAGAGAGAACCGACTTGAAATAATCCAAAACCCAACATATATTCTGGTGAGCCCGACGTGATCGCAAGTCGGCGGAAAATTATTGAAAGTTAGTGGAAAAATAATTATTGAAAAAAATAGTACCGACGTGATTGAAAGTCGGAGGGAAATTATTGGAAGCTAGTGAAAAAGGAATTATAAAAAGAATTAGTACTGACGTGAGTGAAAGTCGGCTTAGAAGTTTGAAAATAGTGTTAACGAGATTATAAAAGGCTATTATTGGGAGATTTAAAAGAAGTTGAAAAGTAATTTTAAATTATTGTTTAACGCTTGAAGTTTAGCTCAAAGTGAACCGATACAACCTCAGAAGTCAGAAACAAGTCCAAATGGCAAATGATAATGCTGTTATGCCTCTCAATAGAGAGATGATTGATTTCGCAAGTTGTCAGAAATTACCCGTCAATCAATATGGGGGAGACCCTGTTGAATTTGCAGATTTCATGGGAGATTATTATATGTACGCCTCAGCATACGGATGGACACAAGCCATTATGGTTCAGAGATTCCCACTCTATCTGAAGGGTGCGGCAAGAGAAGCCTGGCAGCAAGTCGACAAACGAAATGTTGGCAATGATTGGACAAAATTGAAGGATGCAATGGCACTGAAACTGGTTGGTGGAGATATCAAAAGAATCATGCGACAGAAATTTTATAATCGAGTTCAAGGTCCAGATGAATCGGTCAGTGAGTTTGCTTATCATCTGACCACTTTAGCAGATAAAGCCTTCGAAGTCAAACCCGATCAAGCCGATATGGCCAAGCAGGTTAAAGAGCTGTTAGAAGATCAGTTTATAACCGGAGTCCACTCCGAAATCAAAAAGGCCCTATGTTATGTGGATTTTTCCAATTTCGATGAGCTCGTGAAGAAAGCCATGAAGATAGAGCTGAATTTAAAAAGTGCAAAAAGATCAGATGCTTTTGGAGTTAATGTGGAGAGACGTGAGCGGTCAATTACGCCTGTGAGAGCACCATGGGATGAAAAGAAAATAAGTCAAATCAGTAGTCCAATTTTAAGACCAAATACTAGATTTCAAGCCGGTAGATCAGCGATGAGTGTACAATCAAATGGACAGGTAAATAATCCTCAATGCGAACATTGCAAAAAGTCTGGACACTACTCAAATCAATGTTGGTTCAAATATGGGAAAAATCCCAGCCCTAACAAGAGATTCACAGAAAACAAAAGGATCAGCAGTGATGTCGAATGCTATCGATGCGGAAAGAAAGGGCATATTAGCAGAAACTGTTTTACCAGATCAAGATCATCGTCAGCGTCACCTTCACCACAAAGGGACAAAGTGAATACAAATGGACAGATACAATGTCATTCGTGCAAGGGATACGGCCACATGGCGCGATCATGCCCAAGGAACTCAGAGAGATTCAGCAGACCTATTTTAAAGAAATCAATCAGATTCCAAGAAGATATGCCAAACACCAGTAACATGACATATGCTCAGAGAGAGGAATTTCAAGACAAAATGGAAAAGGAATTTCGAGAAATGCGACAGAAGCTGAACAACTAGTGGCTAAATTCGAATCAGATGAAGAAACTGAATCTCATATGATAATTGGAACCGTGTCAGAAGGTGAGGGAAAACCTGCCCCGAAAGTGCGAAAGATCGCATCAGATGAGAATCCGACTGCACTGTTAGCCCGAGTTGAAAATTTTCTTGAGAAAATGGAAACTGACAACTCCCAGTTGAAACGATGGATCGCAGAACTCAGTGTGATGTCACTAACCCAAAGCGAACTAAAGAGAGCCATAAATTTATGTGCAAAGTTATTCAAAGGAAACAGAGATGATGAGATACTTAAGCAAATGCCAAAGTTTGGCAAGGCTTTGCGGTCAACAAGGGATTTAGATGATATCATAGTGGAAACGACGAGACTTGATAATGTGAAGTGCCAATTCCGTGTAAAGGCCTACGGACAAATCAAAGACCTAAAGGAGCGAATACTGCGTCAATACAGTGGATGGCAAGTGCAACTAAAATTTGAGAATCGATGTCTGGAAGACGAGGAGTACTTAGTAGATTGCGGTCTGATACGAGGCTGGAAAAATAAAGTAAAAGTTGTTAATGCTGTTAATACTTTGAATTCAGACAGACAAAATTGGGAAAAGATTCTAGCAGATTTACAGGATACCCTGTATGCAGGCAATAGAGATAAAATTAATGCGAGTATCGACTTCATAATGAGCATCGAAATGGATCGAGACATGAAAGAAGGGTTGTTTGAATGCATCGTACCGTATACGAATAAACCGACGAGTTATCAGGCAAAGTTAAAAGAGGTAATTCGAAAACTAGGACATGATTATGAGGCGGCAGACGATAGTGCGAAGTCTTTGATAATAGCGTTAAATATTGCGGATCAAAGGATTGAATATTATCAGGAACATTGGAGTGTAAAAGCAAAGAAAATACGACAAAAAGCAGCGGAGATATTAGGTAATGACGGAATTATCGTGTTGACGTTCAAAGGACGAGAATTGGATGATGACGAATATTTGTTAAACTACGGATGTAACCCAAATTGTATTAATAATGTGTACGCAACAAAACAAAGTGGTGAAATGGAAGAAGATGCAGTAATAGTACCGTTTTGGCCTCTGTATGAGGAAGTGGACAATGATAATGTAGAGATTAAACTGAAGTTGGAGATGACCCAGGAGAAATTGATCAAGAATTAATGAATTGCAGAGATTAGAAACAATGGAAAATGAGGAAATGAGATCAGAAAATGAAGTTACAAGGGATGTTGAGGAAAGGAGCACCGATAATAGGATACTACCGAGCATAGATGAGATGAAAGTGAAGAGAACTTTGTTGAGACGAAAAATGACATTGCGATATGTGGGATAAAACAGAATGATGCGGAAATTGAATCTTTGAGTTTAGAGGAATCAAGCAAAACTGAGCGTTTAGATGAATCAAGCGAACTGAGCGAATATTAAAAAGTTTAGTAACGGAATTGTATTTGTTAGATGAAACTGAAACAGAAGATGATATTTCGGAGGGGGAGAAAGAGTTGTAAAAAGATTGGCAACGGAATTAAAGAGGAGATTACCGTCGATAATTAAAAGAAATTATGAAGAAAAGGAATTTTGTGAGGAAGCAGTGATTGAGGACTTAACACGAACTGAGTTAGATCGAGATGTAATATTGACAGTGCTAGCCTATATAATATTGGAGATTGGTACTTATGGTTATTTGGAAAGTGACAATTCAAAATCATTGATAAAGAAAGCTACTGAAATGACGAATAAATATTTGATGAAGTGGATCGCAAACAATGGCGGATGGGAAGAGTTAATACAAAAGGCTGAGAGCCCAAAAACAGAGACAGTGAGGAAAAAGGGAAAACTTGCATTTCCATGGTTGATGATTTCTATTATTATGCTATTGGGAATAATAAATACGACGAATTCATTGGTGGCATATGACTGCTCCCAAACCGAAATGGGAAGAGTATACTCGTTGGTAAACGTAGCAGAGTGTTCGGATGCATATCCAGTAAAATTTAAAGTGACAAATCCAGTAAAATATCATGTATATCAAGAATCGGGGTTTCGAAGATCAAAGGTGAGAGAGTGTACAGTGAAACGAACTACTTTTGTATTTTTATTGTGGAAAATGGAGCCACTCATCGATGGTGAAAATGCAATCGATACCTAGACCGATAGAAATAATTCCGGAGAATTGTTTGGCAGCCTTTCAAACAGGACAGTTGAAAATTAATGCAGATATCAAACTACAAGCAAAGCTTAACCACAAAATCCGTGAGACTGTAACCGTGCGAGGGATAATAAAGTCGAATGGTGATTGCCAAGGAGAGCCATACAAAGTAGACGATGCTATAATTGACAAAGCCGTGGTTGTAGAAGAGTACATGTCAGAATTAAGAGAATTTGATGGATCATTTGATGATGATACTGGTAAACTACAACACATCCATTCTGCAACATGAAACAATCTAGCTGTCAGACAGGAGAATCAATTTTGGTGTACGATGTTGATACCAAAAAGTGCAATTTAGTGCAATTGAAGTCAATGAGTTTTAACGAAATAACGGGAGAACAGATCAGGGAAAAGCCCGAGAAAATAAGAATGGATCCAGCAACGAGTACAACAACAAGAATCACACCTCTACGGATGAAAGATACTCCAACAGTGTTAATGTCAACCTCAGAGGAAGACGGGATGCGATTCCTGAGAAAAGAAACTAAAACAAAGTGTGGACAAAATGTCTATGAGACAAATTATAAAGGTATATATGTATCTCAGAAAATGATTATAGAGGCCCAAACAAACATACGTGCCGGAGATATCAAGTTGACAAATTACTTTAATAACAAAATAGATTATTTATTTCACTTTGGTCAAAATACTGTTGAAAATGTGTACCGAGAAGTTATTATAAATGATTGCAATCTCAACAAAGAAATACTCCGAAATCGGATGGCAATGGCTATAACCAATCCTAATTTGGTAGCACCAATGTTAATTGCAGAAAATGGGGTGTTTGCCAGAATTTTCGGTGAAGCACTATATAGCTATAAATGTAAAGCGGTACCAGTTAAACTGACAAAGTATGACCAATGCACCAACGAGTTACCAGTGAATTTAAATGGAAAGTTGCGATTTATGGAGCCTGTAACACGAATCTTACTGGAAGAGGACGTGAAACGAAAGTATTACAGTGTAATAGATTGTTGGCACCACTATACAGACTAACACCAGAATCTTGGATTGCATTACCAGATCATCGAGAAGTAAAGACACCGGAAAACTTAGAATTGACAGAATTACAATATCTGGTAAATTTTACGTCATTAGAGAAATTATCGCAAAGTGGAATTTACTCGAACGAAGACATTGAGGAAGCCCGCAGAAACTTGTTATTTCATCAAAGAAAGAAAGAGTAATAATGGAGATGGTAGATACAATTCTCCCAAGCGGAAGTGGGAAGGTAAATTACGAGTATTTGTTAACTCCAGATCATTACAAGAAAGCGACGTATAATACAATGAAAAAGATCTGGGGAAAGTTTATGTTCATTGGACAAGCGTGTGCCGGATTGATTGGAATTTATGTAATATGTGTTGTAATCAAAGTAATAATATCGCAGGTCCTATCAACACACAGATTATACGCGATCACAGGTTGGTCGTGGAAATTAGTAATTGGTTGCATACCATTATTGGCTAGATTCTTCATTACTCATCATCAATATCAGGAGTTGGAGATACTCAAAGCGCGAATATTAAAGAAAAGGTGAGCTACGCTAGTACAACCCCTTCAAGGGACGAGAATAATGACAATGACAACGAGGGTGATAGTGCACCGTTATATGTTGACAATCAAGAACTAAGTGGAATGAATAAAGAAGCGTTGAGAACCTATCAAATCTTAAAAGAGCCACTGTTAAATGCGAGTAGCGTAGACACGTTTACAAAATTGTGTATACCAAAATCGTTTATGCAACCAGCACCCGTATATCCAGTTGATCGATTACGAGAGATGAAACCAGTAGAAAATATCGCATTACAATGTGAAGGAATGGTAGGAGAGAGAATCGAGCCTTCTAGCGCAGAGATCGAGAGAAAGAATATGTTAGGCTTACCATGCAACTACTCAATGATGACATTAACAAAAAGAGGAAGCAACCCCGAATATTTATACAAATGAAGAAACATAAAGTAGAAGCTTTGGTTGATTCGGGATCTAGTCACACATAATATCGGAAAATGTATTAAACGTGAAGGAGAAAATGCAAATAAAGCCTACCGACGAAATAGTGAGGTCATTATCAAAAAATGAATTAAACATAATTGGACAACTTAACGTCATATTCCATATTGGAGACCGACTAATAGCGCACAATGCGCTCATAATGAAGGGAAGCCCAGTACGATGTCTGATCGGTATGGATATATTAGAGCAGCTGGACGGAGTCTCACTTGATTTAAAGACAGGTAATTTGATAGCAGGAGAAACAGGAAAAATAATTCACAGGGCAGGTGAAGTGTTTGTGAATCAGACATTGACAATACCACCACAATCGGAGATGGTATATTGTGCAAATACCATGAGTGTGGATAATGGTGATTTTATATTCGAACCAAATCAAACGCTAGTCGAAAAATATGATTTACCGATATGTGACGAAGTTGTCAAAGTGGAAAATCAGATAGTACCAGTCCATACAACGAATAGCAGTAAGAAACCGGTTCAGCTACACCCAAAAACAAAATTGGGAAAATTATCGAAAATGTCTGTTGAAACAAATTGTAAAATACCAAGAAACGTCAAGGTGTACAAGGAGCCTGAAGTGGTAAGCAATGATTTAAATGAGATGCAGAAAAAGGAATTCACAAAACTGCTGAGAAAATACCGAGATATCTTTGCAAACACGAATATGATTTAGGTCTAACAATGTAATTGAGCATGAAATACCGTTATTAGACGAAACTCCAATAAAAATAAAGCCATACAGAATCCCCTACGTTCATCAAGATGAAAGTGATAGACAGATTACAGCAATGAAGGAATTTGGAATAATTCGAGATAGTGCGTCACCATTCTCCTCATCAATAGTGATAGTTAAGAAAAAAGATGGAGACTTACGATTTTGCGTAGATTATCGGAAGCTAAATCAAGTTACGAGGAAAGACACTTATCCAATTCCAGTACCCCAAGAAATGTTCGATCAAATGGGAGAGGCACGATATTTCACAGTTATTGATTTAACAAGGGTACAATCAATTTAGGGTAAAAGAGGAAGATAGAGGAAAGACGGCGTTCTCGGATGGCAAAGGACTGTATGAGTTCAATGTGTTACCATTTGGATTAACAGGAGCCCCAGCTACATTCCAACGAGGAAATGAATTATGTGTTACGAGGTATTCGACATGCATTGGTATATATCGACGATATAATAATATTTTCAAATGATTTCGAAGAACACTTGAAAGATGTAGAAACTGTATTTAAACGGCTCAAAAGTGCAAAATTAAAAATCAAACCATCGAAATGTGAATGGGGCAAAGCAGAAGTCATTTATGTAGGACATATAATATCACGGCGAGGGTTACAAACTAATCCAGATAACATCAAAAAAGTGGAAGAGTACCCAGTACAAAAGATGCCGATGAGGTTAGACAATTTTTAGGTTTGGCGAGCTATTACAGAAAATTTATAAAAGATTTCTCTCACATCGCACAACCATTGAATACGTTACTAAAGAAAAACAATAAATTTATTTGGGGACAAATGCAACAAAACGCTTTCAATACATTAAAAGAGAAATTAGTAACAACTCCTATATTAAGATGTCCAGATTTTACAAAACAATTTATCTTGATGACGGATGCAAGCAACGTTGCATTGGGTGCGGTGTTAGGACAAAAATTTGAAGGTGAAAAGGACCACGTAATAGCCTATGCAAGCGATCACTGAGGCCTCACGAGAAAAACTACTCAACGATTGAAAAGGAAACGTTAGCGTTAGTGTATGGAATTACTACTTTTAGACAATATTTATTGGCAGAAAATTTACTGTTTATACAGATCATAATCCATTACAGTGGTTAATGAAACACAGAGATTCAGCCAGTAAATTAATACGATGGTCGATTGCCTCCAAGAATACGACTTTGAGATTAAATATCGGACAGGTAAAGCTAACGCGAACGCAGATGCAATGTCAAGAATCCCAGAAAATAATAGTGAGGGGACACCTGAGAAAGTGGAAGGTACTATATTCGCTGCAATCAAAGCTGTTAATAATATGTCTGAACTTCAAAATGATCAGGAAAACGATAGTGAATTAAAACAATTTATGGAACAAGCGGTCAAAATAAGAAAAGAACAAGACTGGAAACGACTTACAGATGCAAACAGCAAATATGTAATTCATAATGGAATACTTAAATTTTGGAAAAATGGGGAAGCATTAATTATTATACCAGCCAAGCACAGAGACGCATTACTGATGCAGTATCATGATGGAGCGTTGGGAGGTCATTTGTCAACGCGCAAGACGCTATCGAGATTAAAATTGAAATACTTTTGGCCAACAATGGAACAAGACGTGAAAAATTGGTGTAACAGTTGCAAAGTATGCATCACCCGCAGAAATACTGGTAAAAGATTAAAGTACCATTAAAACCGATGCCAGTACCCGCAGCACCAATGGAGATGACGGCAATGGATATTCTGGGACCATTACCGGAAACAACAAAAGGAAACAAATACATTGTTGTTTTTTGTGACTATTTTACCAAATGGCCAGAAGCATACGCTATTCCAAACCAAAAAGCAGACACGATTGCTAGAATATTTGTGGAAAACATAATATTTCGCTATGGTACTCCAAAGAAATTGTTAACTGATCAAGGAAAGAACTTTCAAAGCGAAATGTTCAAATCAATCACAGACCTATTTGGAATTTGGAAATTGAATACGTCACCATATCATCCACAAACTGATGGATTAGTGGAACGATTTATGGACACTGATAAATATGATCTCGTCATATGTGAATCGAAAACAAAAAGATTGGGACGACTTCATAAAGCCGTGTCTATTTGCTACAGAAATGCAGTAAATCAAAGTACAGGAGAGACCCCTTTTTACTTGATGTATTTAAGGAAAAATAATATGCCGATTGATCTCAAATTCCAACCACCAATTTCTCAATATATGGAGATACCCGATTATAAAGCATTGATGCAAGAAAAAATGCAGTCAGTATGGACTAAAGCCGGTTTGACAATAAAGCATAACCAAGAGAAATATAAAGAAACCTACGATAAAAAAGCACATGCGCATGGCATAAAGATTGGAGATCTAGTGTATCTGAACAGGCCGAACTCTCAAAGGTTTATCGCTAAATTGCAAAGACCATTTAAAGGACCCTACAAGTGTGCGACACCACCGAAACCAATTTGAAGTTATTACCATTCAGGAGTAAAAGGCTAACCCGATGATTGTGCATGCAAATCGATGTAAACTAGTGCCAGAGGAAGATGAATCTAGATACCCTTAAGGTCCAAGCAGAATAAAGTAACGGGTCAAACAAAATTGAAACAGAAATTCACGAAAAATCCAACACCAGTCAGCTACATCAATAAGATATTATATGTAGCAATAATGCTGATGTTAGTAACAGTTGCGAGCGGCAAAAAGATTGACTTACCATATGCGGTAAGCAAAATCCGAGGAATGGAGAAAATACATATATATTCCACTCTAACAAATATAGTATGGAGCTGTAAATGCGAGATCGCAGACCAAATAGAAATTATTGATTTACTAGACAATACGGCACCAGTGGTAGAACTGAATTATGATAAAGATATATTTGCGGTACGAAAGTTAAAGCCAAATTTCAAATACCAATGGCTGTTGAGACAGAACATGTCAAAGTGGTACACGCAAATTCCGATAGAAGTGCACACAAAAGAGATGCGAAACTTGAATCGAAATAGAACAGAGATAATGGAATCAATATATATTGGAAGCCAGTGGACTTGGTGAAAGTGCGAATCACATTTCAAGGGTTAAATGTCGACACCCTTAACTCGCGAAAATCAGTTTATCCGCTACGAGAAATTGAAAATGAATCAAAATTATTCAGTTAATGCAAACTACTACGAGAACATATGCCTCGAAAATGGAACGGTAGTGAGAAACCAATGGTCACGATTTAAGAGTGAGACCCAGTCTATCTATCTCAGAGACGAGTCAAATCGTATAACCCTGAGTGTTGGAAATGGACCGGTAACGATATATAGAAAATCAGGAAATGATGAAAGAGTTGTTATTATCTACAAACAAAAAACCCTGACTATATTAGATGCCGGTAATCATTTTTTACACTTTAAACTTCTGATTTAGAGACGGCATGGGAATTAACAGTTAAATATCAGCGATGGATAACCGAACCAGGCGGATGGCAAACAGTTTCGTGGAAGTCAAGACAATCAATGAATCGAAACGAAAATCAGATACAACCACATCACCTTTCAATTACCGACCCAAGAGACGACAAAACCTAACTCAAATAAACTAATGATGATAAATTCGGATTTGACAGTCAACTATTGTGAATATCTCATTTACATTTAATAACAGGTTTTCTCATCTTATCAATAACATTCATAATCATCACCATTTTGATATGTGTAAAGGAGAGACAACTAACTATCCTTCAACCACCATCATATTCATATTATGAGACAAGACTATAAATTGTGATCTGCATGAATAGAGTATAAAAATATATTACATTTATATTAACAATGTGCATGTTTATAAGTACATAGGATGAACGGTGTAATTTGTTTGAGATTCGAAGCGAGGTGTTGATGCTTTGCGAATAAAGAGTGATACAAAAAAAAATTACTATCATTTAATTTCAGAGAATGCAAGAAGCCTCGGAGATGTCATGCAAAGAGTGTAAAACAAGTACGCAAGAACTAAAGTAAAAGTTTCGTAGCATGCAAGGCAGAATAACAGATTTGGAGGAAGAAAACTTCCGTCTGAAAAGGCGGTTGGACCGTTTGGAAATCTTATTGTTTCAACACGAGGCCGATTTCGCGATGTTTCGATGAGAGTAGAAGAAATAGAGGAATCGGAAGACGATGGTGAGATAAATCAATTAGACTAAAAAATAAATTATTTAAACGGACCCAGTTAGTGTTTTTTCGTCCTCGAGAAAAAAAAAATAATAGTAAATAAATATAAGTAAATTAACAAATAATCAAATAAATAAACAAATTGATATAAAGAAATAATTGGCAGTGATAAATAATAGTTTAAATGAAAATAAGTAAATTACCAAGTAAATAATCAAATGAATAGACAAATTGATATAAATAAATAATTAAAAAAGTGATAAATTAAATAAATGAATAATAGATAAAAATGAACAAAAGCAAATAGAATAACTCAAATAAATGTTGCAAATAATGAAATGATACCTTAATGAACATTAGAAATAAATAATATTAAGGGCTGAGTAGTAAGGAATGAATTAGCATAACTATATAACAATGGGTAACCTACTGGGGCGAGAGAACAAAATTATAAATAAGTAAGGAATAATTTCACATTAGTAGTAACAAAGACTAATCGCGAAGAGGGACACAATTACCCCACACTTTCTAGCATAAATTAAAAACAAAGGTATGCTGAACATTTATTCAAAGTTTTATTCGTCATCAGAGTCCAACAGAACGGGACTTTGGATGCCACAGTCCCATTCCCTGCGTACATTGCAAGGCGGGCGTCTTTCAAACCTACTGCCTGTATCCACACAGGCAAAGGTACGTTTCAATCCCTTTCGGCGCGGTGGCAAAGGGACCCTGAAAAAGAAATTAAAAAACCTGGTAGTATGGCAGTCAAATAACCATTGCATAACATCGAGATGCTCAAACTTAGGTTCTGGGACAGCCTAAAATAGTAAGGGTTGAAAAGAAAAATGAAATAAATACTGTGTAAAACTCCGTAACGAACTAAAATTAAACAGTAAATAAGTTAATTTAATAAGCAACACGAGCACTTGCAATCACCGGGGTTTGGCTACCCTGGACAGCGATTGCAAGTGTTCGGTTACTATGAGGGTAGTTGAGGACAGCATGGTAAAAAGAATCACAAAAACAAAAAATAACAAAAGACAAGTAATCACTTACGTCCATAGTAATTGAGGGATGGCGTTACTAAAATTCAAAAAAAAAAATATGAAAAAGAAAATAAAATATAAAATGCTTACTTCAAGATTGGCAAGACAAAACTAACGAAAAGTGGTAAAGCAACACTTATATAGAACGCTTATCAGTACAGGCTACGTTAACAACCAAAGGTAATTAATTTAGAAAGCTTATCAGCACGGGCTACGTTAAGAAACCACAGGGTAATTAATTATAGAGCCTATCAGTATCGCTACGTCAAAAACCGCAGATAAGTAAAAAATTCATTCGGAATATTAATGTTCATCGCAGACACCTTATCAGGCTGAGTAAACAAAGTGATATCATGAGTCGGTCGGTGCGGGGAGAGATTAACTTTTTACCATGCTGCGAGCGAAATAAAAGTAACAAAAATATATTTTAAGATTTATTTTTTGTCTAAAAATGTGTTTTGATGAATGACATAAAATGGACAATTGAAGTTTTTGAAATACAATTGGGAATCAAAAAATGAGTTTCTGAAATTTTTTTTTTAAAAAAAACATAAACAAATATTCAATTTAGAATCAAAAGTAATCATTACTTAATTTTGTTAAATGCGTGATTTATGTATCTAACGACAGAATCGGTTCTTATCTGTGAGTAGACATTTTGTGATTGGATAATTTCTCCTTGCCTCAATATTGATTTCTGCTGTGGCCTAGCAACCAATATTACCGCGGTAATTAAGACTATTAGACCGACATAAATAATGTGAACAGAATCGCTATTTCCATCGACTTTTTTTCTGATGACGATCTTTACAAAAGATAATATTTATTCTCAATGGTATTATTATTTTGATAATTTTCGTGAAATTCATTTTCCTTTTTGTTTGACATTTTCTAATTGACAATCTGACCAATTAATCGGTTTAAATTTGTGTAAGTCGGTCGTTCTATACCGAGATTTCGTCTATAAATATCATAAATGGCTTCATTATCAACCATAAAAGCACAATCTGAATGTTCCAGAGTTGTGTGGGTTGTTAAAATTGAATTATAAGGTTCAACAACGGCTGTAGCGATTTGGGGGCAGGATATACAGCGAATTCGAGCTTTGATTTTTTCCATAATCAACACTTAACCTTTCCATTAACAGTGATGTGAATCCTGACCCAGTACCTCCACCAAAGGAATGAAAAATTAGAAAACCTTGTAAACCAGAACACTGATCACTTAATTTCCGAATCCTGTCCAATACTAGATCGACTATTTCTTTCCCAACAGTGTAATGACCTCTTGCGTAATTATTTGCTGCATCTTCTTTACCGGTAATTAATTGTTTCTGGGTGAAAGAGTTGTCTATATGTACCAGTTTCTTACTTCGTCTAATAAAATATTTTAGTTAGTTTAATACATTTAAGAATAACTTTACCAACTACTGTAGGTTCTAGATCAATGAAAACCGCGCGTGGGACGTGCTTCCCAGTCCCTGTTTCACTGAAGAAAGTGTTAAAGAATCATCACCTCTCCAACAGTTTTATCACTAGGCATCTGTCCATCTGGTTGTATACCGTGTTCCAGACAATACAACTCCAGCAAGCATTACCATTTGAACTCCAGCTTGACCCACATGTATGCTAATGCATTCTCTCTAGATAACATTTATTTTAAAAAAAATTAATCATATAAATTACCACCATTATTAATAATTTGTTAAAAATTCGTTCTAACTTTAAAATAGTACAAAATGGCCACGAATCGAACAAATTTCTTAAATAGTCGTTGCCTTTTATTACATGCCGACCTAGTTAATTTAGACATGCGTCATGCAAATATGATCCAATCATGGATTTGATTTCCTACTCTGATAAGAAAAATAATTCTATAACAAATCGTACACACTTACTCGGAGAAGAGCTTCTATTTTCAATCTTTAAAATTTATTATTATAGAAATTTATATGAGAGTGAAAAAAAATGAAGTAGTTCATTAAAAAAAACAAGCTCGACTTGTCACTACATCACAGTTGCCTTATAATAAAAAATGCACACAAGAAACATTCATTAAGGGATTTTCAATCATTAAGGTACATTAAAAAAAAAAAAAAAAACAATTCCAAATATTCCAATAGTGTAATGCTTCAATAATATTGACATTATTTTTAAAAAAAAAAAAATTTAAAAATTAAAATCAAATTTTTTTTGTAATTTAATAATCTTACAAATGTAAAATAATTCCAAGCATTTAAAATACCTAAAAATTCATTTAGATTAAACTAAAAATAATAAAATTAATAAAATCATATAATCTATAATAAACAACCTAATGAGGTTTAGGCACACTGCCTGATGTTCTTTAATGGTTGAAATTCGGATATTAATAATAATAATAATACATAATCACAGCAAAACATAGATTTCGAGGACGAAAAAATTTTTTAAGGGGGAGATATGTTGAGGTCTGTAAATTAAAATTAAAAATTTAAATAAAATTTAGGATAATAATTCAAATGGAAAGTAAGCGAAGAAAAAAGGCAAATAAAAGCGGGATCGTGCACAGAATTAATAGTAAAGGAAGTGCGATGGAAACAGTATTAGAAAATGCAAAAAGCAATTACGAAAGGCGAGAATCCGGAAATCCGAGAAAATCAATAAATGGAAAAATCATCGAATCGAATGGGAAAAACGGGACAGTTATAGATTAGCTAATGTCAACAAGATGACGGTTAGGATTTATCAGAAAGGGTTGAAAGGGTTGAAAACATTCAAATGTATGAAAACAGAAAACGTTAATTAATTAATTAATTGGCTATGGAAAACCCGAGCTAATGGGAAACCGAGCCAATGGAGAACCGAGAGATGAAGGAAACCCGAGCTGGGTAAACAGAAGAAAGGCAAACAAAAGGAAGATTTGGGCCCATTAGCTTGACACAATGATTAATGGGAAAAGAGTAAGGAGAAGATAGCGCGCGTAGGAAGACCGGTAGGGCCATAATTATCTGGATTCGTTGGACCATTATGGATGACAGCCGAAGCAAACACGTAGGAGAAAATGTCAAACGAAAGATTGGCTCGGCAATAACCATTTGTCATCCTGATTTCGAGGAGTATATAAGCAAAGGGAAAATCAGAGAAAATCGGCATTCTGCCTCAGCTAGGGTTCGAAGAATCAGACTGTAGGAAAAGTGGTAAACGAATTAGGGAAGTAGGGAAAAGAAGAAATAGAATTAAGAATACGGAAAGGCGAAAAGGGATCAAACCAAACAGAAACCGAGGAAGACGAGAGTCAACAGAACTAAAGGATCAAAAGGTGAATATTGTTTGTTTGCAAAGCATCAACGCCGAGCAGAGAAGCGTATAAACTTTGATTGGTCATTGTAGCGTGATAATAAATTGTGAACCTGTTGTTTCAATATACGTTGGGTCGTTCATTGTTTTAATTTAAAGAACACCAGGAGTCAGAGAGAACCGACTTGAAATAATCCAAAACCCAACACTACTACAAAAATAAAAAAGAGAACCGATAAGGAAAGTGAAAATGTTACAACAAGATAATGAAAAGGTGAAGAAAGAGGAACTTCAAATAAACGTAGAAAGTAAAGTATTGGAGTCAAAATCTATACAAACAACAAGAGATAATATAGGAATCGGAGTGGCGTCAATCGAATAAGAGGTAATAGATATTTTAATGGTTAATAAAATTTCAGAGGGAGAACTAATCGAAAAGAGAATCCAAAGACAACAAACGAGAAAATCTGAATATGCAAGACAGATCAAAAACAGTCAGTGAATTGAAAATTGAGACAAAAGAAGATGTAATTGACGAACTCAACAATACAAACCCATGTGGAAAGGAAATTACAATATGGTATTGATTTACTCAACAAAACACAACTAGGAAAATCACAACGAACGAAGAAAGTATCTGGACAATCGATACGAAAGCTAACAACGTAAATATCAGAGAATATCGTGAAACATGTCAAAATCGGGACACGCAGAAAACGACTGCTATCGACATCAAATATGCAACTAGGCTGGAAGAGAAGCCACGTAAATAATAGACGCGGAACATGTTCTAACTGTCTAAAATGGGACATTTGGCTCGGAATTGTCCAAATAAAAATACTCAGAACCCATCCGGAACAGTGGGACTAATGAGAGGAAGCAATAGGAAACAGATGAGATCAATACCAACACCAGAATAAAGCCAGCAAATGACACAAGTGTCAAATCAAGCTACGAACCAGGAAAAGACATGACAACTGGAAGACAGAAAAACCTATTAGACACGACGAAACAAGTTACAAGAGTCGTAAACAGCCAAGAGACAAAATCAAGATATTATAGAAATCAGGCGAAACTGAAACGAGAACATAACGAAATCCACGATGTTAGAATTAATTACCCGGAACAGATAAAAACAATCATCAAGATAACTAAGGAAATAATGCCGAAATGGACTAGAAACAATAATACCACCGAGATATTAGGAGGAGTAACAAAGATGATCATGAACTACGCAAAGGGCTCAAAATCAACAGCAGAAATCAGTAATCTGAAAGAAAAGAATGCCAATATTATTCACAATAATTGACATAGCAGGTAATAAACTACAACACCATGCCATAGAAACCGAAAACGAGGAACGAACGATGAAAATTATTGAGATAATGAACCAATGTGGACAACATACAAATATCAGAAATGAGAAAGGACAAACACCCATGATGATTGCAGTGTCAAGAGATACGCCAACGAAAATTCTGAGGGAGTTATTAAAAACAGGATCAACTCTAAATGAGAAGGACAATAAAGGAAAAACGATGTTAAATTATATTATGATGTCGCGAGAAGCAAGAGCAATAGATTTCGTTACGATAAATGGAATTCAAGATTACATCCAAATAATAGGACAAATTTAAACCCAATCCTTGGAGCAATCGAGAGAGGATACGATGAAGCAGCAGCAAAACTGATCAATTGGAGAAAAAAGAAAATCCGATAACGAAATTATAGACGTAAACAAATTCGAAAGCAATGAAAATATATTACCAAAAAGAGCAATAAATTCCGGTATGCATTACCAAGGACGATAAAAGCCCTGTTAAAGAGAGGAGAAATAAAATTCATGGACAATAAAAGAGAGCCTAGAAGATAACAAAGAGGGAGAAAACCGAGAGAGTAATAAAAGGTAAAATCCAGTAGCCTTCAAAGAAATAGGACAACAATCAAAGCCAAATAACGTAGACAATCAGAAAAGATCAAAAGATGAAGAAAACACAGACAAAATCTGTTGGAAACAAATGATGGACTCACAGAAAATTCAAAATCGAGAGAACAAAGCAAGTCAAAATATGAACCAATACCCAATAGCCAAGTGAGATCGATATATATCCAGTAATTGATGAGAGATGCGGAGGGATACGCACCTTGCGTGAAGACCCTTTGGAGATAAAGTAATAAATAGTTAGAAATGTGCATATAATTTATATAATAGATATGTTTATATAGTAATGTATAAAAGTAGTGTATAAATATTATATGGAATGAATATAATAATATCCGATAATATATAAAAGTAGTATATAAATATTATAGTCGAGGAGCGAAAAAAAATTAAAAATCAGATGATGTGACAAAGAATAAAGCGGAATGAGAAAGACAAGTGATGCGATATTACGTTAAAAATTGAGAAACAAATCAATTAGAAGCTAATCAAATCGGAATCAGAAATTGAAATAAACCGATTAAGAGGTACCGAAGCCATCAAGGAAATCAGAGACAAGAGTAAACTTGGAGAGAATCCAGAACAATCAGATGAGAGACGAAAATCAGGAACAACGAAAACAAAGTCACGACCGGAGCAAGATAAAGCAGCAAAACAGTAAAGGAAGTATCAACACGAAACGAAAGCATTGAAGAAATAGATGAAATACCAAGTCAGTCAACAAAAAAGACGAGGGAGAATAATTTGATGAAAAACTGAATCAAGTAATGAGAAACTGGCGAATAACAACAAAGGACAGCTAACTGAGAAACGAAATTTGTGGTGATTGAGTTAAAAGGAAAAACGACAAAGACAAAGAATTAGAACCAGTAAAGCTCAATATACAAACCTAAATGAATACAAAAAAGGGTGGAAGAGACTATAAAATCAATTCAGGGAATAAAGTAAGAAAAACAACCAACTGCAAGTGAAACTAGATGCAGCCAAACGAGACAAAATGAATATCACGGAATCGTAATTCCAAGCAAGACTGACGTGCAACAGCGGATGTGAATAAGGAAAGGATTAGAGAACAAATCAAAACCAACTCAAAAATCGAAAACCAGATTACAAGAAAGAGAGAAGGCAAAGGGCAATGCCAACAAACGACAAGACGAAAGATGATGAGGCTGAACTACAAAGTGCAGCCAATCAAAATGGAATATTGAAAGGATCTTGCAAATCGTAGTAAAGACAAACAAAGAAGATAAATGATGTCAAAATAAAGTTAATACCAATCACAGAAACGAGAAACCAGATACGGTAATAAAAGCAACAGAGATAAAGAAAGGAGAGAAACAGAAAGTCAAACAACTACCCGAAATCAAGAGAAAATAATAACAAGCCCTATTAAAGGAACCTAAAAATTGTTATAAAAACAAGGAATTCGAAAGCAGCATGATATTGGCGATGCGAAGGAGGATAGCAGTAATAAGCTCATATATACAACCTAGTATCCCTTAGACAGATGTCGAAAAACCCCACAATCAATCAATCAATGCAAAAATTAACTGTAACAAATATGCCGATATATGAGAAGACAAAGGATATCAATTACGGACGGATCAATTCCTATTATACCCACTGGTCAAAGGATTAAAACAAGAAAAACAGATCGTTCAAACCCTCAGAACTCTAGAAAATCAAATCGAAAGTCAATAGAAAAAGGAAACACCCATCAAGAAAACAATATTAAAATAATCATGGATGATCTTTAGAAACCCTACAAAATAACAAAAAGAACCGAAAATCGAGAACAAACAGCCAAAATTGATAAATGAAAAGAAGAAACTCAAACCAACCCCAAAGAATCATGAATAATCCCGAACCGATCAATTATCATCAAACAATCGAGACTAGATAATATGATAAAGGGTCAGCTATCCACAGAATCCAATTGAACGCCACCCAGTTCAAGATGCAAAGAAAAAATCAACAGACGAAAGTTAGAATGTCAATTTACAACTCAAAACCCTAAATAAACCAGCAAAAAAGGAATCTTGAACTAAACATTCTATCTATTTCTTCTTATCTGAGATTCACTAAGCCTGCCAATCTTCCAAACAATCGGCATCTAATGAAGTCAATTCCCCAAACTAAACAAAATCTTAAAGTCAAATCGCACAACAGATATCGAATCGTCAAAATATCAGAACCTGCTGAAGAAAGTAATCAATCAGAAACCAAGAAACTCAAGGCATCAACGAGACGAATACCCAAGGGACAGAATATTGAACTCATGATTAACAATGAACTAATGATTCTTAGACTATTAACTATTCTTTATGTGTGATCATGACCGGACTGTATGTCCTCTTTCACTTCATCTTGTAATCCGTATATTGATGTATACTGTATGATTATTTTTATGCATGTGGGTTTTAAGGTCACGACCATGTAGCTCGTAGACCCAATTGAATGGAAAATGTAAACTCTGCATAGATCATAGCTTAGATCTTTTAGAAATTGCGGGTCGCAATTTTACGGGCCCCGGAGTGTTTTATGTTGGGCCAGCACACCAATAGCCTTGAGAATTGTTTAAATGCATCAGTAATACAGCAAGAAAACCCAGCACCAAGATAACTTAAAATACAATATACAACATCAACTAAACACTTTAAAATCTGAGAGAATATAAATAAATATAAAATCAAAAACATAAAAAGTAAAATAAAATAAATACAAAATGCATCAAGAACCGCACGAAATTTACATAAAAAATAACATAATAACAAGAAAATTCGACCGTAAAATGACCATTTATATAAAATTAAAAAATAAATGAATTAAATGAATAAAAATAAAATATTTTTGGATGAATAAATTTAATTAAAAATGTTAAAAATAAATTACCAATTTAAATTAAGAAATAAATAAAAATTTAATGTAGATAACATAAATAATTTCAAAGTCGAATTTTGTTTAATCGCAGTAAAACTAACACGCAAGGTTAAGGCCAAATTATAGTATAAATACCGATGTGTTTTCACAAATTTTCAGTCTTATTTTTCGGAGAAAAAATTTCATTACAGAACTGTATAACTGGTTGTATAACTGGTTGAGAGCCGTGCATTCTGGCAATTAACACGGGTAAGTGTTTTGCCTGAACACGATCACTCTCAACTGGTGCAATATTATTAGTTGATTTTTTCGAAGGGAATTGATGGGTAATTTTTCAATTGAATTTATGTATGACTTTTCAGATCGAATTGATGGATGATTTTTGTTTTTCAAATTGAATTTATGGATAATTTTGTTTTTCCAATTGAATTTATGGATGATTTTTTTGAATCAAATTTGTGGGTAATTTTTCAATTGAATTTATGGATGATTTTTCAGATTAAATTTATGGATAATTTTGTTTTTCCAATTGAATTTATAGATGATTTATCGAATTAAATTTATGGGATTTTCGAAGTAAATTTTATGGAATGGATACAATGAATTTCAAATGTATGTAGCCGATGTAATATGCTGAATAAATATTTTATATCTACAGCCTTAGTGCATCGAAACTTTTATTCCAAATGCTATGGTAAAATATTATTTGTTATTTTCCGGCCCACAGCCAACACATAACGCAAGAAAGCAAAATCTACATAGTACAGATGCATGTAAGTGCGTGGAAAATCGCCAATGATATGTACCCGTGAAGGCTCAGCGTGCGGAACGCAGGAGTTGGAACGTCAATATTATCCGTACATAGGGGAAATTGGAGGGTAAATGAGTAGTTTATTGGCTGCTCCTTCACCATCCGTTTTCTGTAAAATTGACATAAATTTTTAACAACAATCGGCTCAAAATCTCTAACACCGAGTAGTCCAGTGGGCACTCATTAACTATGAAATGAACATAAATAGATCTTAAGGACAAAAAGAGGGAATGGGTAGCGGGGAAAATTGCGAAATCGTTGCAACAGTTAAAATGGATAGCCATCGGAAAAAGATTAATCCGAACGACCAAAATCATGAAAAATAATGTTTTTAAATAAGAATTAAATTAATTAATTTGAGTTGAGGCGGAAAATATGGGCGGAACGCTGCTCAAATTTTCCGAGTCAATGAAAATACTTTGTCAAAAACTGTAGAATAGGGATGAACCGTAAAATAAGGGCGGAACGCTGCTAAAACTTTCTAATTTACAAAAATACTTTATCGAAAACCGAAAAATATAGATGGACTACGGCTAATGTTGTATATCAATAAACAATTTTTAACGCTGAGGAATAAGGACGGATCCCTACAAAATCTTAATAAATATAACGATAATGATAAGGGTAATGGTAATTATAATAATAATAATATTGATAATAATAATAATGATAATAATAATAATAATAATAATAATAATAATAATGGTAATAATAATAATAATCATGGTATTTGTAGTAATGATGATAATAAGTATGATAATAATAATAATAGTAATAATCATAGTGGTAATAACAATAAATATAATGGTAGTTATAGCTATAAAAATAATAATAAAGGTATTAGTAGTGACAATTAAGAAAGGTAATATATATGATAGCAACAACGATAATGCTAGTAAGAATAATGGGAAACATTGTAGTTATAATCGGGATAAGGATGAAAGATATAATGTGGGTGTATTTGACATAACAAAGGGTGTACAGGCCAAAGAATAATCTTCGACATGGACAACAAGGAGAAGGACTATGCGAATAGACATAACAATGAATGATATGAGAGTATAGGTTAACATTTGAAGGAGATAGGAGAATAATGGGACCTAAGAATCTAAAGCGAGCACAGGTCTTCTATCGACAGCTCGTGAACCCGAGGATTGTCCGAGCAATTATAGTATTAGCAATAACACTCAATGTTTGCGGGCAATCCACCACTTGAACACATTACCAACGTTGCCTAGCAACGGGTGCCAAGTGGATCAGAATCATTTTGTATGGCGTTACGAGGGCAACTAGAAGGATAAGCAAGATTTGAAACCCTGTAACCCAACGGGTGCCGAGTGGTAAGCGAAAGATATTTGTATGAGTTTGTCTGGGTAACAACCATATAATTTTTAAAAAGTCAACACCCAGAAACCCACCAATAGCTACTTTATTGATTTTAGTGCGGAATAACATCTCAAAATTTATAACCATGTTTCATTTAATTTTAGTTAAAATAGACATATTAAGTTCATAACAACTACTTTATTGGTTTTAGTGCGAAAACAACATCTCAAAATTTATAACCATGTTTCATTTAATTTTAGTTAAAATAGACATATTAAGTTCATAACAACTACTTTATTGGTTTTAGTGCGGAATAACATCTCAAAATTTATAACCATGTTTCATTTAATTTTAGTTAAAATAGACATATTAAGTTCATAACAACTACTTTATTGGTTTTAGTGCGAAAACAACATCTCAAAATTTATAACCATGTTTCATTTAATTTTAGTTAAAATAGTTATATCAAAGTTCATAACAACTACTTTATTGGTTTTAGTGCGAAAACAACATCTCAAAATTTATAACCATGTTTCATTTAATTTTAGTTAAAATAGTTATATCAAAGTTCATAACAACGATTTCATTTTTTTTTCTATTCCCCGTTACCCTCCTTTCGATTGACCTTAGGCGCATTGTGTTCATATTATAGTTATTGAGTGCCCACTGGACTACTCGGTGTGATAATTTTGAGCCGTATGTGAATATAATTTAGGTCGAGTTTATGGGAATTGGGAGACGACGAAACAGCCAAAAGACTATTTCCTCTTTCCCCTTTTCCCCTATACGGAATGATATTGACGTTACAGCTCCTGCGTTCTCACGACGGAGCCTTCACGGGCACGAATCATTGGCGATAATACACGCACTTACACGATTACGAATTGTGTGTTTGATTTTATTATCTTGCGGTATGTTTCGGCTGTGGGCAGGAAAAATTTCGACAAAACAAAATATTTGTGATTCTATTTAAATAATTTATTGAAATATAAGTTACCCAATAATTACATTCATCATAATAAGAACACTCTGCTCTCCCCACGCCGACACCCAAGCAGAGCTCAATCGAGATTGCGAGGATGCGACGTGGAGAGAGTTTCAAACAATACTCTCACTCACATCAAATTAGAGATTTTCACTGATAATATTGCTTCTGGTTAAAAACGATTAATACGGTTATTCAAACTATTTTCAAGTTTATGAAAAAACTGATTAAAATTATGTAAAAATGAATCGGTATATATACCTATTGTACGACCATAACCTTGCGTGTTCTTTTTGATTTAGTAAAACAAAATTTGACCTTGCGATTTTCTAGTATATTCTATTCTTAATTTTTATTATTTTGAAATTTTATTTGACAATTTTTCTTTTAAATTTTTAATTGAATTATTTCTAATTCAAATTATTTGATTTTTATTTTATTTTCATGAAATTTCGCATTTTTTGACAAATTGTCAAATTTCGGTCAAATTGTTGGGTTTTCGTGTTATGTTTATATTTATTTCATGCGGATCTTGTTGCACTTTGTTATTATCTTTAATTTATTTTTGTGTTTATAATTTTATATTTAATTGTTCTTTTTCTCGCATTTTTGGTAGGGTTAATTGGTGTTTTAATAGGTTTGAGTTTAAATCTGCATGTTATATTTGCATGTGTGTTTCCGATTCATTTAAACACTTTCCAAGGCCGTTTGTGTTCGGCCCAACATTATTGATATTAGTGCTTTAACTTGGCGCTTTACTTTTGCTTACTCAATTTTATGATTTATTTTTAACGTAAACATTATCGATGTTAAAGCTTTTAATTTGGAGTTTCAATTTTAAATTATTCAGTGATTTTTGACGTTAACATTATCAATGTTAAGGCTTTTAATTTGGAGTTTCAATTTTAAAATTATTTATTTTTTATGATTTATTTTCCACGTAGCAACGATTCTCTGCTGTTTTCCACGCTCACCTCCCTTATTTGACCTTAGGGTTAGACATGTTAATATTACGATATTACGAGTGTTTACTGGACTACTCGGTGTAGATAATTTTGAGCCGACGAGTAACGTGAAATTTGGTCGAATTTTCGGGAACTGAATGACGAAGAAGACTACTCCCCCATCTTCCATCTTTCCTATAAACGGCATGTATTGACGCACGCCGGAACCTTCACGGGCAAGAAACATTGGCGGGTGGACCGCACTTACACATCTCGATGACTTGCGGTGAGGTTTCGGCTGTGGGTCTGAAAATTTTCGACATAATATAATACATTTTCTCGAATCATATATTTCATGAACATTGTTTCAGCATGGTTAACGGTCAGCATACATAATAATATTTCCACATACATGCGTTCAAGTAGAGCTTACTTGAGATTGCTTGAACGCTGTATGGAAAAATTGTCGTTAATTGTCCGCTTGAATTTGCTTGCAAAAGTTGCACACGCTTGGTATATGCTTTAGCATTAAATTCTGTGAAAATGAATTGGTATATATACCTGTTCTGTGACCCTAACCTTGCGTCTTAAATTTGCTGCAATAAAACAAAATTTGACCTGAAATTATTTGTACAATCTAACTCTAATTTTTATTATTTTCTTGGTTTAGTTTGACAATTCATTTCTTTAATTTTTAATTGAATTATTTCCAACTAAAATCATTTAATTTTACTTCCACTTTTCGTTGATTCTTACTTTTTTAAATAAATTGTCAATTTTCAGTCAAATCTTTATGTTATTTTGTTATTTTTATGTTTATTTCGTGCTGATCTTGGTGCATCTTGTTATTATTTTAATTTATTTTTATGTTTTTGATTTTATATTTTAATTATATCTTTCTCACATTTTAAGGTTGTTGAATTGATGTTTATGGGTGTGATCTTAAATCCGCCTGTTATATTTCCCATTCATTTAAACAAAACTCAGTGCTGGCCCAACCGTATATAAACCGTAAACACAGTAATTAAGTATTTCGTTTTGATCTGTAGAGGAAAAAAAATGGTTCCACTAGAATTAGTTTACAGACATGTGACCCAAAACTATACCCCTACAAATAACCGGTCGACTAATACCTAGTCTGTGGACACTTGTTAGTAAATTGAATCATCTTTGAATAATATAAATAAGAGACAAATTTTGTTGAAGATTTATTTTATAGTAGAACTTATATGGGTTTAAAAAGCAAGTCAACTAACTGTAAATTGCTTTGGAAGGATTCAATACGATCACATGTTAGTTAAAAGCCATCGCAGTGGTTAATATAGAAAAAAAATGTTTTAGCTTATGCAAATCATTTAAAATCTTTATTGGCTTTTACGTAAGATAAATTATATTCGGATATTTTATTTACAAAATTTATAAATACAATCCAAATTTCAAAACCAAATTTTAGTACATTATGTTCCCATTATTACCTTTATTGTCATGGTCAATAAATTGTTATCCTAATCCTAACCCAAAATAAATTATTTGCCAAGTTCGAATACTTTACATAATGTTCACAAATATTCCTAAAAATACATTTAAAAAATTAATTAAAATAATAACGGTTGGATTCAAAGTTGATTTCTCAGCATCAACGAGGTACCTACCTTCATATCTTCGAGAAACTCATTGAGTTGAATGAATAGAGCATATTTCCTAATTACTACTTTCACGTAATGCAGTAATGACTTTTATTTTGAAACTCAAAATAAACTCAAAGTTTACATTGAAATCACAAGGTTGATAAAGTCACCTATCTTGACCTAGTCACCAACCTTACATTGAGTAAATTTTTCTACGATAGTAGGAAAACCTTCTAATAGGGCTAGGATTTGTAATTTTAGCTAAACAACTTCACCCAGTTATTGAATCAACTCTGCCCACCATCCAAGTAGCATCACAAATTTACCTTCAGAATGCATACAAAATTATTGATATTTTGTGACTGCCTTGAGGATTTGGAAATAAATTTAATAACCAGACTCTTAAAGGATCATTAAATTCGAAATATGTGAAAATTAGATCTTTGTGAATTGTAATTGACTTTATTATGGACAAAAAATATTGTGGATTTCGGTTCGAAACAAGTTATTAACGCCAATCTTACTCAAAAGCAAAATATAAATGCTAACTTTTTCAAAATTATCTTCTCCCAATGTAAAAAACATTTTTAAAATGAAACTTTAGATAACAATTGCATTCAAATAAAATTTGGCAGTCTATAAATTTTTAAGTGAAAAAATAAAGAAATCCTTCAACTCTAAAACTAAAATGAATTTAATTTTTAAATCTTGGATTGGATTTTACTTAATTTTTTAATTCCAATAAATAATAGCAAGTTATTTGTGAAGGAAATTGCACGAATATCGGGTCATGTTCCAAATAATTTAATAAAATTAATAGATTGTATAATATAAATATATTACGTTGCGGTATTTTATTGACATTGAGATTAAGTAATCTGTTTTTAATAATTATTAAAAATTCCTAATGAGTGAAGCAAAACAGACTATTGTAGCTAAAGTTTCAGCACCTAAAGCTAAACCCAGTCATCCACCTGCAATTGATATGGTTAAATCAGCCATTTTAGCTGCAAAAAGTAGAAAGGGTTTATCTTTAAGTTTAATTAAGAAGTATTTGATTGATACCCATAAAATTGATATCGAAAAGTATGGGCCATTCTTGAGAAGGTCAATTGTTGCTGGAGTAGAAAAAGGAATTCTAGTTAGAATGGGAAATAGCAAAGGATCATCAGGAAGCTTTAAATTAGCCCCAGCAGATAAGGTATCGAAAAAAGAAACTATTGATGAAGCTAAGCCAAAACTTGTGAAGAAAGTAGAAACTAAAGAAAAGAAAGCTAAGACCACCAAAGAAGCAATCAAAAAAGTAGAACCTAAGAAAGCTGCTGTTAAGAAAGTTGTATCTAAAAAAGTTGAAAAGAAAGTTGCAGAAAAGCCAGTTAAGTTAGCTACCAAATCTTCACCGGTTAAAGCAAAGAAAGCTGCTGTAACAAAAGCTAAAATAAATAAAGTCGTTAAAACTGTCACTAAACCTTCTCCAAAGAAGGTTGTTCCAAAGAAAACTGTGAAGAAAGCAGTTGAAAAAAAGTAAATTTCTTAATTAAATGAGAACGAATAACGGCCCTCTTTAGGGTCACAAATATTGATTGTAAATTTAACTTTTATAAATGATAACTATTTTATGTAAAAATTGAAAGTTTTGTGAGAAAATTTTGCACTATTTAGAGTCACTAAAGTTTGATTCTATAAGATAGTAATTGTAAAGTAATAATTATTTTATTTAAAATATTTCAATGTTTTGTTGAGCTACTGATTTAAACGAAATCATTATTTTTAATATATATTAAATACCAGTGTAATATATATAAGGTTCTAAAAATATTATTTACAAAATATTTTTTATAAATAAATGATTTCGAATACAAGGTCTATAAGTTAACTTAAGTTTCCATCAGAAATATATCTGTCTGAGTTGATAATATGATGTAGTTTAATGAAGCATGGTTCATGTTTCTGCCTGGTTTCTTAACAATTTTTGATGACATTATGACTTTATTTGAAGTTAAATCTTTATCAAATTTTCCTTGACGAAATAAGCTGATAAATATTAATTTTTAACCAGTGTTTCAATAAAATTCCTTGCTAACAATTTCTAAATTCACGACGTTTTTGGCATTTTCTATTTTGTGTGGAATGCCGCTGATTACCCATGTAAATGAACCATTATCAGAGTTAATAATGTAATCGATTTTCTTCTAATTAGATTTAAATTGTGTAATATTGATATTTGTTTTAATTTTTTCCAATTCTGATTTCAATAGTTCGCAGTTTGTTTTCTCGGCATAAAAACTTTTTGAAATTGTTGACATTTCTTTAGTCATTGCTAATGACAGTTTTTTCAATTCATTAATTTCTAACAAAAAAATCTTTTTAACCTTAACAAATGTTGATTTTAATTCAATATTTTCAAATTTAATTTTTCTTATAAATTCTAGTAAAATACTTAAATGATCAAATCATTTTTGAAAAGATTTTTATCGCACCTTTGATTACATCCAATTTTAAAAAAACAATTAGTCGGTCGCCTGGGACATTCGAGTAAATGTGATTTAATGTTATCGAAATCCTCATTACTACACTCATAAACGTCAATTTTTCACATATTTGATTTAGATTATGAGACTTTAAATTTCGATGCACTGTTCCTAAACTTCTCGTCATAATTACATCACAATCATCACACTTTATTAACTTATTTTTACAGATATTTTCAGAATGTATATCACTTTCAGAAAATAGTGTCAATTCATTACAATCTTGGCAATTTATTTCTCTGAATTTACAAATCTTCAAAACGACATTGTCATTACAATTTTTATTAACGCATTTGACATAAATTTAAAATTTCTTTTTATATTATTTTGTCTTGCATAATGTTGTCTTATACAGATGACATTTCTTGGACAGAGCTTTTCGTGCCTATCAAACCAATTTTTGATGCACGTTGAACAATACCTGAGACCACATTCCGTTTGATGATGTTGGACAAGAATTTCTTTGCAAGCTTCGCAATAGAATCTAGAATTGGTTTTACACTCTTGGAAATGGATAAATTTTTCCAAATTATAACTAAAATTTATCTAATAAATATTGAAAATTAAGGAAAAAACTTACTAATCAAATTTGATAGCCATTTAAATTAAATATATTTATGGTGGTAATTATTTATGAATCAGGTTGTTCTATAAATAGCAACAAAAACTTGGATTTTCCAAATTGCCTACATTTAAAAAATAGAATTTGAAAAAAGTTCGTTGACACTTTATTTTCATTGAATTGTATAAAATATTTTCTAGGTCATGAAAAATTTGTCATTAAATAATAGAATTAATTAATATTAAATTTCATTTGGTATTCGTTTAAAGACAAAATTTTAATATCAGTTAATCAACAAGTTATTTTTAGAATTCTAAAAATGAAAACAAAGGTCAGTGTGATTATTCAGAACAACCAATGGTAAAACCAGTAATCCATTTGAAAATAATATTTCAGATGACTACCCGCAATATTCAGTTGTAGTTTAACGTAACCTTCCAAAATGCAATTTAAAACGTGATGTCCTCAAACCTTGTCAAAAGCAATAAAAGTAAACGATTGCTGGGGCATATGCACCTCCAAGTAAATTTGTAAATCTTAACAAACCATAATAAACGATAAGTTTTATTAAAATGTTATATTATTCTAATCATAGCATAAAATTTTGATTTGTCATGAAAATTTCATTGAAGCAGACTAATTTTTACACTGAGATTCCTAATACGATAACATTCTATTAAAATTTTTCAATTTTAAATTATCATTAATATTTGAAAACTTTCATCAACTGAATTGTGGAAGTCACTAGTGGTGGGTTACTGGGTGTTGATGTTTGTTTAAATTATGTTGTGGTTACCCCGGTAACGCCATATAAATATTTCTTTACTACCATTCGGCACCCGTTGTTAAGCAATGTCGGAACTGTGTTCGAGTGGGTAGATCGTCCGCAAAAAGTGAGCGCTATTACTAATGCTCTAATTGCCCGAACGATCTCTGGGTTCGACGAGCTGTCGATAGAAGACTTGTGCTCGCTTTGAATATCAGGTCCTCTTATGTCGTAAATTTTATCATTCAAACTTACAATTCCCACTAAAACCTCTCATTTACTTATTTTTATGTCTGCACATTACTTTCTGTTATTTACCACTCATTAGATACTCTATTTAATATTCAAGCGACAACAAACATATATTTCCTACAAGAAAACAACACATTTAGGCATGTCCATCAGGGTTCACTGGGATTCGAGCGGCTCGGCGTTTAGCCCGCTCTCTTCGTCCGGGTCGATAACTGCCAGTCTTCGGTGTCGGTTTTGGGCCTGTCGTTGTTGTTTCTCGGTAGGACAGTTGAGCCGGGGCGAAGACAAAGGGGTATGTAACTGCTGCCCCTTCTTGGCAGGCCGACAATGCGACCTCTAGTCCCCTTATCTGTGTCCTCAGGCTTTGGTTTAACTGCCTTTCGTCCGCCCATCCCTTTTGGGCTGCTGTAAGCCTTTGATAAAGCGCCTTCTTACTCAGCTATTTGTTGAGCACAATGTCTTGCATGTGCTTCCCAGTTGTTTCTTGCTCGCTCTTTCTCCTCTTGCCATTTCGTTTTCCAATGTAACGCTTGGCGCTTTGCCCATTCTTTAACTTGTTCCTCACTCATTCTCTTTGTCCTTTCTACCCGGTATTTGGTTCTCATCTGTTCCACTTCTTCTTGTGTTTGATTTAGGATTCTACAAGTTTCTTCTCCTTCTTCCTGTATTTCTTTTTCTTTATCTTTTATTATTTCTCGTAGTTTTTCTATTTCATTTTGTTGATCTTGTTTGTCTTGTTTTAGGGTTCGTATCTCTTTTCTTTGATTTGCAATTCTGGTTTGATTTTGAATAAATTCTTTCATCAACTCTTCCTCTCGTTCTTTGTAAGGTTTCTATTTTCCTTCTGGATACACTATTCTCTGTTTCATTTATTTTTCCACTTTTCTCTCATCATTTTAGTTTTTATCGTCTCTTTCATTAGTTCTTCTTCTGCGTCTAATAACATTTCTTTTAATCGTATCGTCTTCTGTCGACATTGTTCTGTTTCCTCTTTTACCGCTTTTAATTGTTCCTGTTGGTTTTCTGTCGTTATCTTTGACTTTTCGTTTACCACTTTGACTTCCTTTATTACTTGGTTGTTCATATCGTTTTGATTCATTGGTATTTCTAAAATTAATATTAGTTATTTTCCTCTTCAGTAGTGGGATGTGTCACCTCCAGCACATGTCACTTCCAGCACACTACCCCCCCCCCCCGCTGAGAGAAAATTTTTCTAAGTCCAAAAGTACAAAAAAATTTTAAGACAAAGACAATGACTCATTCAAGGCCATTGAAACAAAAACCATGACTCATTCAAGGTCATTGGATGACTCATCATATTTTTCCAAGGTCATTTAAACAAAGACCATGACTCATTCAAGGTCATTGGATGACTCATCATATTTTTCCAAGGTCATTTAAACAAATACCATGACTCATTCAAGGTCATTGGATGACTCGTCATATTTTTCAAGGTCATTTGAACAAAGACCATGACTCATTCAAGTTCATTGGATGACTCATCATATTTTTCCAAGGTCATTTAAACAAATACCATGACTCATTCAAGGTCATTGGATGACTCATCATATTTCTCGAAATTTTTTCAAAATTTTTTCTATGTTGAAAAGTACAAATTTTTTCAAGGTCATTCAAAATTTCTCAATGTCATGGAATTTTTAAACATTTTAAAATTTAAATTTACTACTTATAAAAATAAGTAGTATATATTTTGTAAATTTATTTTATTATTATTAAATTAAATTGTTTGTTTTAATCAAGTCAATTATTTTATTATTATATTTATTATTATTTTTATTTTTATTATTATTTTTATTATTATTTTTATTATTATTATTATTATTATTATTATTATTATTATTACATGTTTTAATTTTTATTACAAGTTTTATTTATTAAGATTATAATTTTTATTATTATTATTACATATTTTAATTTTTATTACAAGTTTTATTTATTAAGATTATAATTTTTATTATTATTATTACATGTTTTAATTTTTTATTACAAGCTTTATTTATTATTAATTTTATTCTTTTTATTTTTATTATTATTTTTATTATTATTATTAATATTATTATTTTTATTATTATTATATTTATTATTATTATTATTACATATTTTAATTTTTATTACAAGTTTTATTTATTAAGATTATAATTTATTATTATTATTATTACATGTTTTAATTTTTATTACAAATTTTATTTATTATTCTTTTTATTATTATTTTTATTTATTATTATAAATATTATTATCATTATTTTTATTACTTTTTATTAATAATACATATATATATATATATAATAAAACAAATACATAAAAACAACTATATAAAAAACATCTATATAAAAACAACTATATATAAAAAACAACAACTTCATAAAAAGTAAATCAATTATTAATAATACAATTAAACAAATATCAAGTTTTATTTCACGTTTCTTCACGCTTGGCATTTGATTATGAAAATATTGATAATAAAAATAATAATAATAATAAAATAATTATAACAAATGAAAATACCAAAGAGAAATTTTCACAATTTTTATTTTTATATACAAATTTGTTAATAAATATCAATAAAATTCTCAAATATCTCATCAAATTGCTGATTGCGAACTGTTGGATCGGTTTCAGGCATGATTATATTACCACCAACATCAAGGACATCAACCCCTCTATAATGACCATATGCAAAACTCGAGTTTTTCCCTACCCAAGCTCTCTTGTCGTCATGATTATTTAATGCTATTTTAGAATTTTTAAAAGTGAACAGCTGATGATTTCGGGTCCCTATCCTAGTTTGAGGTACCGACATAATAGTATTGTTATTATAACAATTCAAATATGATTGGTGTTTAATGTAGGTACCCGGTAATTTTACACCCTTAGCTCGCATTGCTGATTTATTTCCTAGCAAGCTATAACATTTAGGGCGCAAGAAAACCCACTCGCTATATCCTAACCCTTTACTCTCATCCTTGAACTTGCCAATAACCGAGTCAAGTCGTCTAGAATATAAAGGATGAGAAGGATCATAATTTGATGTATCTAACAGATCATCCGAAATCATAGCTTTTAATAAAATTTCTAATTTTAAATTTTTTATCTCCAAAAAGAAGCTATCTGTATCACCCGCTACTAGATTGATATCACAATTATAAATATCACGATATTTTTGTAACTCAACATACTGTAACTGGTACATCCGTAGTTTGGATAAATCTAGAACTGATTGACCGATATAACTAGGTCTATCCAAACATATTGAGTCCTTATTAAGATGAGCGGCAAAAAGATCATCAGTAATCTCTATTGTTTTTCTAAATGCCGGTTTTGACGAATATGTAATTAACTTTTCAGCTGAATTACATAATCGCAAATTCATCCTCTTTTTAAGGTTCTCAACAGATTTACCATACAGACTGTTGTTATACAATTTAAATAAATCTCTATATAATTCACTAACTGCATTTGCACGCAAGTTAGTGTTTTTATCGATAAAATGTTTAAAAATAGGAGCTTGCTTGTATTTAATAGCTCTATGTATATGTGTAACCTTAGCCCCGAGAGAAAGATAAAGCCTGAGAAGCCTCCAATGAAGAACATAGTTCTTCTTAGGATAATGCGTTAGCATTAACTTCTCAACTTTTGAATTTGGTGGGCACATCTTTTCCGGTCCAATCGGAAAGTCATTTAGAAAATCATGTAAATTATCTGGAATCTCGATATCAACTTCCATAGTATATCCATATGGAAGGATTTCAATATCCACAACATTCGCACATTCATTCAAAACCTCATCCAAACCATCATACACCCAAGTAAAATCAGCGTAAGGAAGACTTTGGCTGAGAGCCCAACCGTACAGATTATTTATATCTATGTACAATAATTCTGTATCCTCCGAAGCAGCAATGTAATGTTTGTTAACAAATGTTAACCCACCCCGTATTCCACCTTCGTAAAAATTGAACATTTCCATGTCCTGTAAAAGTTCAATGGGTTCCGTTAATGTCATAAGCGCTGAAGCCCATGACATACCCGGAATGCCATAAAAGTTTAGAGGTTCAAGACCATTGTAAACAATAGCCTTGGCACGGAATTGTTGAAAATAGTCCGCAAGGAGGAATACATCAAGTTTAAGGTAAATTAACATATAATCACGCAAAGTCCTACAGTTTTGCTGCGTCCAGATTAGTTGTGCCCTATCGTACTCATCTTCACTTACGCCATCCCAAATTGGAGGCAACTCATAAGTAGTCTCAAGAACTTCCTCCGAAACAGCAAAATTATACGGAAAAATACCTTTACAGTCGACTATAGAACCATGAAAGACAGACGAAGTCAATGGAAGAGAAGTTAGCGTTTTCACTGCCTTAGCTAACGAACAATTAACAAATTGCATACTGTCGATAAAGCGAACAGCCAATTTGTTAATGTGAACAATTAACGAAATAAATTTTTCTGTAGAGGTCGGTATGATATCTAAATTCCATGAAGGAAAGCGATCGAGACCATATTTTAAAATATGGTGAAGGTCATACCCTCTTAAATTATGAAAGACTATAGGTAGTAACCGATAAATCCTACGAGCTATATTACATTTTCGGCAAGCTGCCCCTAGATAATTACCAGTAAAATGGCAATGATCTCTAACCGGATTTACAATCGGTTTTTTACATAAATAACAGGTTCGACAAGATTTAAACTGTCGAACCTCACTGAAAGACATAGGCCCTATCAATTTATCACCTTCCGAATCATAGTACGGAATAACAATTTCAGTTGCAATTTCCTCAATTTTCTTAAGAAAATCAGGAATGCAATCAAGTCCGTAAAAGTAATAATATGATTTTGTGTTAGTATAATTATTAATTAATAAAAGACCTGCTGCAATAGGCATATGAATTTGATGATGTCTATCATCAGGAGGTAAAACCGATTCAAAATCGGCATAAATCACAAAAGGTGGGGTGATATGTTTAGAATAATTTAGGAATTCTAAATTTTTATTTTCGGGGAGCGTGTATAGGGTTGTGCCAGTCTGATTTTTGGCGCATAATGCAACATGTGTATTGAATGCATTATCTAATCTAAACCCATTAAGGCAATGTGGACACCAACGACATCTAATTTGAATGTTACAGTCAGGGTTTTGATGGCAATTCATTAACCTATCAATATTGGTCACAGCGGTATAATGATATCTATCATTATTTTCAAGTAATAATAAATAAATAGGGTTTCCGTCAGTGACTTTGCTTCTATGGATCAAACTTAAATGAGGATGGTGAAAGACATAATTATCTGGAACCTCATCAATTATAAGAGTTGGTGTGTACGAAAACACATTTATTGCTAATTTTAAAGTCGAATTTTTCTTTTCGAACTTTGGTATGTTTATTAATTTCATGGGACAATCCGTGATCTCATCGTACTCTAATTCGTCTAAAAACTCTGTATATTTAGAGACTCTTTGGGGGTTTTCACCAATTATATCTTTCTTTAATAAATAAAGAATAGAGTAAAGGAAGCATTTCTCATCATTATTTTTTATATTTACTATAGCTCCTTTATTTTTCAATGCAGAAGGGGTTTTAATATATTTATGTCCAGACAAACGATTAATAGGAGCATATTTTGTTAAAATAAAGTGAATTTCCATAATATTAATAACACGCCATCCACTGCCTAAATGGGTGAATTGTTCTATTTTTTCATTAAGCTTATTAACCCCTTCGATTAAAAAGTTATCCGAAAATGTCTCCGCATTATTCGAAAAATAATTGTCACGGATCTCACCATCTTTTTCAAATTTAATTAATATCGCGAATTAAATTTTAACGCTCCCCATTTTATTTATCTCAAAAATTAATTTATTACTGATTCGCTTAGTTAAAGTTACTGTAATTAGTTGCGCGTTAGATATATCAAAACGTAAAGTTTTGATAGCGCCATTTAAATTTACTGAAATGTTCGGCTCATTCTCTAATACAGAACCTCCGAATTGTATAATATTTTCATTATTTATAGTAGGTATAGTATTTTCATTAATTATAATAGGTATATTATTTATAATATTTTCATTATTTATAGTATTTTCATTATTTATATTATTTACATTATTAGAGTCATCATCATCACTGATTTCGATGACTTCTTTTTTAATTATTTTATTTGGGATATTAATTTTAATAGGTGCAGCAGGTCTTTTATTCTTTTTATTTGATGTTTTTTTATTTTGTAGTATATTCAAAATATCGACGTTATTTTTATTAATTTTCTTAAACATATTTATTTTACTAGACTTGAAAGAATTTAAATGAACCCCATGTTCCCTATAAAATTCTTTATATTTAATGTTCTGGGATGTTTTGCATATGGCGCAGATAAAAAATTTGATGCCATTAAATCTATGGCGGTAATATTTTTTCATTTCTTCATGGCAACTTTCATTATGTTGCAACGATGAGATGCAATATCTCGGATAAAAAGTGCCTAATAAAAATATTAAATTAAAAACCTATATAAAGTAACTATGATATAAAATATCTAATAATTCTAACAAATAAACCTATATAAAGTAACTAATAATATTTGCATGCTCACTGCAAACTATTTAATAATTCTAATAAATAAAACCTTAAATACAATAATATTTGCATGCTCACTGCAAACTATTAAATAATTCTAATAATTCTAATAAATAAAACCTTAAATACAATAATATTTGCATGCTCACTGCAAACTATTAAATATGCTATAAAATATCTATTAAAATAATTCCTATATAATTCATATATAATTCAATTACGTAAGATCTATAATAAAAATGCCTATATAATTCAAAAACTATTTGTTCAACTATATTTGTTTATAATTTATTATGTTAATATATGTTTCAGTAATAATACTTTTTTAAAATATATTATAAATTAATGATATTTGAAGTATTATTAAAATAATACTTTAAATTTCATCAATTTAAAAATATATTTATCATAAAACTTTTGAAATAAATAGATCCTTATTATAAATTTATTATAAATTATTATAAATTATTGATATTTGATGTAATATTTTAATAATACTTCAAATATCATTAACTTAATTTCGATAAATAAAAATAAATAAAAAACTAACATTTATCTCCTGATTCCGACGAATCATCATCCTCTATAGAAGAGAGGTCCTCCATATCTTCCCCAGTAACGAGGGCATCTCCAAAAACGGTGGCATAATTATTGTCATCCCCAGAAATGGGGGCATCTCCAAAAACGGTGGCATTATGATGATCATATGCATCCAAATCAACTAAAATGTTTTTTAAATATATAATAAAATTAAATTAAAATTTACCATCTTCGATAATATCGTCTTCGCTATCGCTGATAACAATTGTATCTTCGATTAAAATAACTTCTAAAATAATTTATAAATAAAACATATATAAAATTAAAATTTACCATCATCTTCGATAATTATAACATCATTTTCACGATCTAACTGATCTTGTATTTCTGTTAAAGTATACCAATCTAGAAAAATATAATAATAAAATTAAAAATTAATAAAAAATCCTTACCAGTTTCATTCTCGAGAATACTTCTTAAAATATAATTGTTCATTTTTGAAAATAGCGCTTCAGAAATTTTTGAAATAATTGTGACAAATTCTACATTTGTCAATGTTTATAAAGAGAATAATATTTTCAGGATTTAGCCAATCACATTTAAGCAATACACACATATAGGTGAGAGATTTTTATACATGTTTTCTTTGTAAAACACATGCAGTCTACACTGTGACTGCATGCGTTCTTTGTAAAATCACATACATACTTTTGTTTGTATGTGTTTTCTTTGTAAATCACATACATTGAGTTTGCATGTGTTTTCTTTATTCAATTTTGTGTATGCATGCACTTATCATGTGATGATCACGCACTGTCTTTGTGATCACGCACTTATCTTGCACTGTCTTTGTGATCACGCACTTATCATGCACTGTCTTTGTGATGATGCATTAGCTTATCTTTAATTAAACACATAATAATATTTATAATAATAATAATAAAAATAATATTAATAATAATAATATAAAAATATTAATAATAATAATAATATTAATAATAATAATAATAATAATAATAATAATATTAATAATAATAAAAAATAAAAATATTTATAAAAAGTAATAATAATAAATATTAATATTAATAGTTAAAACATAACAATAAACATTAATACATTTATTAATCATCAAATCTCTTGGATAATAACCAAGCTAAACAATGTTGACCACATGTTAAGGTCCATGGTTTTTGATACATAGTTTTATTATAGACAATAGGTTTACCCATTGTTTGCAGTTTCGAAACCATTAAAGCCGGATAATAGAAACCCATAGGATCAAATACAAATATCTTGCTAGGCTTCATATATATTGCTAACCAATGTTCTCCACCGAGATGAGATGATTGAGTATTGACGATTATGGCTTGATTATTACGTAAATATGGAATTTTATCAAGAGGAAAAACCCCCTAAAAATTCATGTCCTAGTATTTGTTTTCCAATTCGATAGACCTGAACAGAACTACATCAATAATATTAATAATACATTTAAAAACTTACTCCATGACAAACTATCATAAATTATCTATACATTTATACCAACAACGTTTGAACTTTGTTCAAACCAACACTGTTCTGTTTGCAGTTATTTGAACCTCATTTTCAAATACTCCATATATTACAACATGTACCGGTTCAGATGTAGCTTTAGCAAACTTTATATCTAATCGTAAATTTCCATTTTGAGGTAATTGACTCTGATTTAAATCGAAATCGGGTGCCAAAACAAATGTGAAGAATGGATATTTGCTTTTAAAATCTTCAAGAGTTATACCACAATTAAGGTTTTTATCCAAATAACCCATATTTCTAACTATACTCTGCATATATGTAGCACAATAATTATCATTATCGAAATCTTGAGTATATGTTTCTCTATAATCACTATTTTTCGATAAAGTTAGCGATGTTACTCCAAAATGTTTGAAAATTGAGCTCGATGTTAAGTAGGATCCATTATATTGAGATTCACTTTGAAATGTTACCAATATAAAGTTGGGCATTCTTCTATCTCCAAATATTTGTTCCTTATAGAAAGAAGCTGAACCTTTAGCAATAGCAAATTGAACAATTTCCTTTGTTTTCAATGGATATATTGCATGCTTAGAATTAAGACCCAATTGATGACCGGCTAATACAGAGGGCTCAACCCGAACTCTTCTCACCAATAATTTTGCATCAACTAATTGAAGAATTGGTGTTGTGGTAGCACTTGTTAGTGATAATGCCGAATCAGATCTTTTCAATCTAATGTGTACATTAACACATGGGAGTAAATATTTCGGTTGATCCATAAAATTGAGTTGTAATGATGAGCACATGGTAAATAATTTCGATCCTTTAATCCACTTTTTCCTATCATCATCACTACCATAACCCATAGGAGTTAAACATGTATTTTTAGTATCACTATTGTAATTTATAATAGTTTCTATTAGAGCTTTGTGAATATATGTACTGTTTCCACCCTCAATCTTGATATTATTAAATCCGAGAACTGCATCTTTAAAAAGTGTATGAAACAAGAAATTGTTTGGTATTACATCACTAGGTTCACCCAACGGTTTTCTATCTTTATCTACAACTTTGATCTGAACAGTTAACAATGTATCATTCAAATCTAAATATTCAGTTTGGGAACCATTAATATAAAATTCAATATCGGTTCTACTATCCATAATAGAATTCATCGGGAATACCTCTTCAAAGGCCCCCATTTCAATTACTGCTTGGGGGGATGGTCTATCAAATAAACACAATTCAGATTTACCACAAATCATTTTTGAAATATAGTTCCATGTCCTTTCATTCGTTTGTTTATATGTTTATGATGTCTTTTACGCTTTGGAATCGGTGTTGGTGCAGGTTCTTGTTTTTGAAACATACCTGCAACACTAGGTAGAACTTTCCCTAACTCGGATAATGCATTTGATTTTAGAGATGGCAATATTTTCTGCTCATTCATTATCACATCTTTAGCAGTTTTCATACCAAAACTACCAAGGCGTTTAAGAATAGGAAGTGCAAATCTACCAATTGTTCTCAACCAACCTGATCCATACTGTTTACCAATAAAATATGGTAATTCGCCACCACTTTGGCTACCACTATACATACTAATAATATCGTTATTGGCCATCTAATTTACGAAAATGTAATGTCAAATGAGTTTTTGTATCTTTACTAAATTCAATAAATTTACCGCTATCATCACGAATATTTATTTCTATATTGTTTATACATGATGTTGATACCGGTAAGTACATGGGATTATCGATATTTATATTGACAACTTCATCCTGGTCATGTTTATCAACCCAAACAGATTTCAAAAGAGGAACCAAAGAATCACCAACAATTATAGGATCGATGATGTTAGTATATATGAACATTTGCCTATGAAGTTTTATTATTTTTGGTTTGCGTACACCAAAAGCACTTGTCCTATATGTTTGCTTATCTAATCCCAATGTATTAGCCAAATTTTTATCAAATGTAATTTCACAAATGTTATTATTCAGACTGAATTTACATAATCCAGCTTTAACAAATTCAATAGTTTTAAATATATGTAAACAATTGAATGAAATATATTTATGTAATTCTTCAAGTGTTTCAATATATAAATCATTAGTAAATGTAAATGTCTCTTCAACTTCATTAATATATGATAGTGATATTTTGATGTTTTCGATTGTTACACTTTTTTCATCAAATGTTTTGAAACGTATTAGGTATTCAGTACCAGGAACAACAATGTTAAGCTTATCACAACCCATTCGCTTGGCATCCTCAATACTTTCAAACTTTATTGTAAATGGACTATAATCACAACAAACATTCAATCCATCTTTGAAAAACATGCCACAATTTTCATCTAAAATCTGATTCGGAATATGACAATATCGTTCAAAATTATTGATTGAGAAAATACCACTACAGGTTTTGGGTACACGTTTCTTGAATCCGATTTTACAATGACTATAAAATGGGAATGTATTGTACACAAATGTAAAGTCTTGCAAAGCAACTTCCCAATTTCCATGTAAATAAATGGGATTTTGAAGATCAACCATAAATTTACTTGCTTGATTTTCCGGATGGATTAGTGGGCAACTATTACTCGGTAAAATTGTATAGAAACTCATTTTACTAGGTCTTTTGATGATATCCATGAGGGTTTTTGATATCCATGCCATTTAACATAGTATTGTTTATCCTTACCCACCATTTTAGTTTTCAATATTTTCTGAATTCTGAACACCGTAGGTTTGGAAATAACTTGTAATTCCTGTTCATAGAATTTCCCTTGTATTAAATTGTTATCACTATCTTTAATAACATACATTACAGGACTCTGTTTAGTATTAATTTTAGTAATTTGAAATACCTCATCACTCCAATTACTATCGAAATTTTTGATGAAAGGTGAAGCAGATATTTTACTAATTCTAACGTAATCACCAACTTTATATTTTGGTTTTGTAATAGCAACTGTTTTAGATCGTACTGATTTAGCTAATGTTTTCGAGCTGATATCTACGGGTCTCAAACCATTCAGACCTCGATGTGATGAATTATTATAACTAACAAGTATTTTCGGTAATACATTTATCCATATTTTATTACCTTGATGCACGAAATATTTCTTCAATCTATCCCTCAATGTCCGGTTAAATCTTTCAACATGAGCGGCTTTGTATTGAGAATGTACAGAATAATGATTTATTTTGAGACGATCCAGGATTTGCTTAACTTTACTATTGTAAAATTCCTTGCCTATAATAATAATAATAATAATATTAATAATAATAATAATACCTAAATCGGTTTGCAAATTGTCTGGATGCCCATTTTTAAACATTGAGTTAATTGCTTTAGATATTTCCTCGGCAGATTTTGTCTTTATTGGTAGACCGCGGGCAAAACGACTGAAAACATCGATACACGTTAAAATATATTTATAACCCTTGTTAATTTTCGAATACGGTATCATCTCCATCAAATCCATTTGCCATAAATCATTAATACCGAATGTCTTATAAGCTCTCGTTGGAAATCTTTTCCGCATCGGTTTGTTTAAACTGTACGCAAGCTGATCTGACAACCACTTTTGCGTTTCCTTTTTCGACTTTGGGACTCTTTTCTTTAACTTTGCCACTCCACCGAAACCTGCCTCGTCTTCTGGGTTCGTCCAAATCTTCTCCATTACAACAAGATGATTTAAATTTTAATTTAACATTAGGTAATGATTGCCCCATCGTTTATTGTGATAATAATGATAATGCTAATGGTAACATTGCTCCAATAAACCACCTTGTTGTTTATATATGATTTTTCTCATTTGCTTACGATTTTTATTATTTACTAGTGATAACAAAGGCTTACGATGTTTATTCAGTACTAGTTTTTTAGAATTACTGATTTTAATTTTACCTCTGACTACTTTTAATAGAATTTTGAGTAAATCATCGACAACAAAAGTTGGAAATGATTGTAAAATAGACATTCTTTTCATACTCGAAGCCTTTAACAATGCATTAAAATATGGGAAACTCCTATGATTTTTTACAATTTTATCTGTTTTCTTACTCTTTTTAATAATGTTTTTCGAAATTAGATTCATTGCAGGATAATTCTCAGTTATTAGCTTTTTAGATGGTGTATAACTGGTTTTTGGTGGAACTTTATTTATAGTCTTTTTAATACTCTGTCTAAGTTTTCGGATATTTTTAAGCCTGGATTTCATAAACATTTTTACATGTTAAAGTTTTCAACTTTGTTTATATACCATGGAACCTTCTTTATTGAAAATATCGGTTTTTACCCGTAAATCGTCATTGCATTGTTGTGTGAAATCAAGAAATATATATCCATGTGGTGATTTTGTAGCATCTTGAAATGCACTGATGAGAAAATTACGATTATTAGGGTATGCCTGTCAAGCAAGAAAATCAATAACTGTTGCATCTCTAGGATTCTTGAAAATAACTAAATATTGAACATTTAAATTCCTTGTTCGATGGGCGCCACCCTGATGAAATAGATTTTGAGTAATAAAGATCACAGTAACACCAACGTGTCTACTGATTTTTGTGAATAAATTATTAAAATCCTTTTCTTTATTAGCTTCCTGATACAAATCATCAATAATGATGACATCACCTTTCCTTAATCGACTTGACCAGTTTTTATCGAAACCCTTTACTATTTTCATGTTTTTCAATTTACAGAAATTATCTTGAGTTAATCCATGTTCTTCATCTGCACCATTATGCCAATAAATCTTGTTGAATTTTGTTTGAAATAAATTAGATTTCAGTAATTTACACACAAACATAGTTTTACCACTACCACTTGGGCCAACGATTTGATATACCGCATCATTTCTTAATTCCATTATTAATTTGTATAATTATAGGTTTTTGTTTATATTATATGATTTAATGAACTCTTCCTAAAAATTATATATATAGCTTAATATTTCCTTATTGTTTAATTATGTTATCAAATATAAATTATAAAGGAACATTCGATGTATCAAAAATGACGTTTCCAAATGGTAAACCCCAGCAAATTGTAGATAGGAGTGGAAAATACCATATAATATTTTTCAAATCAGGCAAATGCAGAATCATGGGATGTAAGAAACCTTTAGATGTCAATAAATTACAATATAGAATAAAGGATCTTAAAATACAGTCAATTACAGTTACCATGGATATAGGACAATCTATCAATCTATACAACATGTCAACAAAATGTCTTTGTATGTTCGAACCAGAATTATTTCCTGCACTGAGGCTTTTAAAATACAACCCAATGTGTGTTAACGTGTTTGCTAGTGGCAAAATAGTCATATTAGGGGTGCGAAATCTAGAGTACAAAAATATTGTTTGTGACATACAAAATGAAATCACCGGATTGGTCGATATCTGATTGGTCAATGATTGTTTAAAACAACTTGCTTATTCATTTGATTTCATTTTTAAAATGGAAAATATTATGTATGCTATGCCAAAGAAAAATATCGCTGAATACGGTAAATTTATCTTTTTTTATTTCATTTTTTATATTTTATTTAGACCAATATGTCCCAATGATAATAGATCGCATTATTTATTACTATCCTCAAATAAAGGAGATTTTGAAGAATCAAGAACCTTCAATGCATCAACAGTTAATATATAATGAAACACGAATCGATATTTCCAATCTGATTAAACAAGCCCTTTGGGACAATGAAATAAACCGAATGGTCAAGGAGATGGAAACTGAATACCCCTGCATTCTGGGGTGTAGCTGCTGTGATTTCCGATATCAGCGCTATGTCGAATCGAATCTGACAAATTCAATACGAAATTTTCAAAAAATGAAACTGTTAAGAAAATAAATGTATTTTATTTTGATTGTTTTGGTAGTTTTATTGTTGGTAATAAATGTTTTTGTATTTTATTTTTGTTGTTTTGTTAGTTTTATTTTGGTAATAATAATAAATGTTTTTGATAGTAATAGTTTTATTTTGATGTTGGTAATAATAATAAAAAATAGTAATTTTATTAGTATAGTAATAATAATAATAATAATAATAATCATGATAATTATAATAATAATAATAAAAATAATAATGATAATAAAACACGTGATATTAATAATACATTTTATATAGATGAATGTGTAAAATCATATATGTAAACTCAACGGGTTAATTTACATACAGTTTTCCAGTCACGCACTTATCTTGCACTGTCTTTATGATCACGCACTTATCATGCACTGTCTTTGTGATGATGTATTAGCTTATCTTTAATTAAACACATAATAATAATATTTATAATAATAATAATAAAAATAATATTAATAATAATATTAATAATAATATTAATAATAATATTAATAATAATAATAATTATAATAATAATAATAAAAATAATAATAATAATAAGACACGTGATGTTAATAATACATTTTATATAGATGAATGCGTAAAATCATATACAAAATCCACGAGTTAATTCACATACAGTTTTCCAGTCACGCACTTGTCTTGCACTTATCATGCATTGTCTTTGTGATCATGCATGATTCTGATTGGTTAATCAGTATCTGTCAAGGGTATAAAAGTGCGTCATCACATTATAAAGATCATAAATCAAACATGACCAAGAAAATAAGTGTCCAACCAGTTCAGATGTTCCACAATTATAAAATGTATTTTTTAAAGGAGCCTATCAATATGCAATTGGCAAATCCAGTCAAACTCAATAAAACGCAATTTCAATCTCTTGCTGGTACTCTCTCAATGTTAGATATCAAGGATATTGATAATACATTCAAAAAGATCAATTCCAATTTAAAATGCAATGAAAATGCTTTCTTCACGAGTCAATATACCAGATATTATGATGCATTTACAGAAATTGGATTCAAAGAACAGGAAAACTGGTATATAACAATAACAATCCAAGGATATAAAGCAGATCAAAACGATGTGCTTTCTCCAATCTGGAAAATTGTTACTGCTAGACTTTCACAGTTATTTTAATGTATAGTGTTTAATAAATGTATTAATGTTTCTTTGTTATTCTATAAACAAATTATAAGTAGTTTTAAAATAGTGTTAAAATGATGTCTGAAAAAGGTAAAATATAAAATATAAATAATTAATTAATTTTGGTTTAGAATATTTAATAAACTTTTTGTTTGATAAACTTGAAGAAATAACCGGTGTAAAAATTAGAGATATGTTGACTCTAGTTGAAGCATTGAGTAAAGAATCGGATTGCGAATCTGAATGTCAGAGTGATTCTGGATGTCAGAGTGATGAAATTGTTAATGATGGAGATACTGAAATTATTAATGTTGAAGAAGCTACCGAAAAAGATGAGCCTACCGAATTTAAGAATTGTATTGATCATGTTATAGAAAATATTATGATAGAATCTTGTGGTGAACCATGTACATGTAATAATCAATAAATCTTTAAAATATAGTTTTTATTAATAAAAATAACAAAGAAATATTTATTAAAATCTATGATAAACCTTGTTACATAAATATAAAACAGATACTCCAGTGAATAGTTTTAATAAAAATTTGCAATTCTCGATATAAATATCAGAGCGTTTGGCTTCTGCGGCAACTTGAATAATAGCTGTCCATCCACCGTTTGATTCTACCCACGGATCAATTTTTGTTTCTATCACCTAAATAATAATAAATTATTAACAATATAAAGTAATATACCTCTATAGACCATTGGAAATAATTTTCATAGTCGGATCCAGATTTTAATATCATGTGTTTCATGTACATTAATCCTACTATTATTCGCATCCATTTATTATTTTCATCGAACATGTAACTAAATATTGATTGGAATGCCTTCTTTCTCTCCAATGGTGGCAAATTGAGAATTTTTTCATAATCGAATGGGATGTCTTAAACGATTTTCTCGGTACGGTTTACCATAAATTTCATGTTTTTAATGATTTCATCTTCTTCTCTATTATTAGAGACCAGCTCATTCAACAAAGTTATAAAAAATTTAGTTTCTGGCATTTTATAAAAATATATGAAAGTGTAAGCTTATTTATACTATATTCGACCAATCAGAATCATGTAATACTAAGAAAATATGTAAAAATATATAATGGAAATGGCAATGATGATTTGTTGGCACTGTTAACTTCTTTCAAGCTGTTGCCGCCACTGTTAACTGGGTGTTGTTGTAATTTCATTATACGATTGAACTGATCAGTTGTTTTATTAGAATAAAATTTTATACTATATTGAACTTGATTCATCATTTTTTCATTAAGTTTATGATTTTCTTTCAATTCTAATATTGATTTTCTTAATTCATTTTTGATAGTACCAATGGTCTTATTTAAATATATAATATCATCATATAATTCGTTTTTAGCTCTTTTTAAAGTCTCATATGTATGTTCAAATCGGAATTCTAAATTACTCATTCTTTCAGATAATCTTTTGACTGGAGTTTTCAAATATCTAGGCCTATCTATCATATACAAAATATCCATCAATACAGCGGTATCAGGACATACACATCTTGTTGAATTTTTACCTTGAACGGTTACAACAATTGAGTTGGCCATATTAAAAACTAATAATATTATTAAAATTTCTTTAATCATTTTTAAATCTATATAAATTAATATTTATTGTTTATAGCCAAAGATGTGTGTGTGTGTGTAAATTAGTATAAAAGTAATTGTTATTTCAATTTTTATCATTAAAATGATTGTACCGAGCGCAGTTCAAGCTATGAATGAAATTAAACATTATGGTAATTTATTATTACTATTATTATTATTACTTGTTTTTTTAGATGATTATTTTAAAGTTATTAAAGAACGTCTGGAATTCTATTATCCAGAAATACATGGAATCATGGATAAGCCAGCATCAATAATTCCAGACTTGATATTCAATCATACATCAATATGGATATTTACTGTAATCGATGAATTCCTATGGGATATTGAACAAAACAATTTATCCAAAGATATGGAACCCGAATACCCTTGTGGTGATGGATGTCATTGCTGCGCTGCCAGATATCGGAAGTATGTGGAATGGGCTTTGAATAAAGCTCTTCGACAATACTACTATAGTAGAATTATCTCTTTATAATAAATTTGTTGTATATGTCATGGTTTTCATTATATAGTAATAATGTTAATAATAATAATAATAATAATAATAATAAAAAATATTAATAATATTAATAATAATAATAATAAAATAATTGACTTGATTAAAACAAACAATTTAATTTAATAATAATAAAATAAATTTACAAAATATATACTACTTATTTTTTATAAGTAGTAAATTTAAATTTAAAAATGTTTAAAAATAATATGACCTTGAGAAATTTTGAATGACCTTGAAAAAATATGATGAGTCATCCAATGACCTTGAATGAGTCATAGCCTTTGTTTAAATGACCTTGAAAAAATATGATGAGTCATCCAATGACCTTGAATGAGTCATGGTCTTTGTTTAAATGACCTTGAAAAAATATGATGAGTCATCCAATGACCTTGAATGAGTCATGGTCTTTGTTTAAATGACCTTGAAAAAATATGATGAGTCATCCAATGACCTTGAATGAGTCATGGTCTTTGTTTCAATGACCGTGAATGACTCATTGTCTTTGTCTTAAAAATTTTTTGTACTTTTGGACTTAGAAAAATTTTCTCTCAGCGGGGGGGGGGTAGTGTGCTGGAAGTGACATGTACTGGAGGTGACACATCCCACTACTCTCTTCTCATTTACATTTTTAATTTTGTAGTTTTTTGGTATAAATTTTTAGATACTATTTACACTTCTAACGTTTCATCTACTACTTACACTTTTTATACATCGTTTCCATCCTTCTTCTACTGATCAGCGAAACCGAATCTCTTGATCCGCCCGTTTATCGGTTTTCTGCATACTGGACTTACATTCACTTTTAGTCCACATGCTTCGCATGTGACCATATGTCCACAGGGTGTATAGATTATTTCGACATGTTTTTTCCAACATGTTACACATTGATGTTGCTCTAATATGGCTTCTTTTATCATTGACTTTTCTAGGTTTTCTTTTGGTTTTTCCTGGTATCGTTTGATGGCTCGCACCGTTGCTTGTGTCGAGTTGTACCATTCTAGGTTGTTGGTCAACATTTTGCTGATTATTTTTCTCATCGTTTTGGTATTTACTCCTGATAGTAACATTAAGGTCCTTGTTTTTGGTCGATCTAAGATACCTTCTACTTGTTGATCTGTGATTAATATTTCTACGTTCTTCGATTCTTTTTCCTCTTTGTACATACATTTTCTTTTATGTTTTAATTTTGAAACGTTTTGATCTGGCATTGGCTGTTGGTTCTTGCACCCCTCGCACATTATTCCTCGTGCTGTTCTACAATATCCTTGACTTGCAAATTCTGCCGCTCTTGGGTTTCCTTTAAAAGTTTCTATCCTTTCTTCGAATGTTCTTTTTATAGTTTCTCCTTCCCATATTAATTCGGTTGGGTCGTCAAAATTTCTAGTTATTACTATCGTTCTTTCTCCTCCTTTTTCGTCTTTGTCTATTTCCAATCTTTGAATTCCCTTGAGTCTATCTGTTGCTTGGTTTCTGACATCGATATTAATTATAAATGGGCAGGTTGAGAATTTTTTCTGGTGTTCCTGTTTTGCCGTTTCTCCTTTCCTCCATTGTGCGAGTCTTCCTTTTCAATAGATGCACGTTACCTCGTCTGGTAATTTTGATGTTCCGGTAAAATAGAATTCTTGTGCTGCTAATTCTCTGCTTTGCTGGTTCGTAAATATCTTGTTATCCTTGAATGTTAAATATCTTTGCTCCCCTATTCTCAGCTGCTCGTCCTTTACCGTCAGTTCTGAATATATCCTTTTCCTGATTTGTTGAGGCATTCTTGTTTTGTCATAGTTCATGTAATATGCAATTGCTGTTGTTAGTATATTGATTTTTTCTTCTTCTTCTTTTTTTTTCCAAAGTTTCGTCCAAGTTGATTCTGGTTGCTCTCTTATCCTCACTGTTTTCTCTTTACTGTTTCCATTGGCCATTTAATAATAAATGTCGTCATTGTTTTGAATTTTTACTTTTTTTTAATTTTTTGGTTATTTTGTAATTTTTGGCTTTTATTGTTTTTATTTACATTTTATTTACACTTTCTCTTTCCTCCTTTACAACGTCTTCTCCGGTTTTTCTACTTCTATTTTTATGTACAAATTATCCTCGCGCAAGAATCCTTCCTCTCTTAATCGTCGGTGTGAATAGAAAAATTGTGTACCTACTGCCGTATTCCAAGCAGTTGTTGGTCTTCCCATTTGTGGTTCGTTTCCTGCTCTGATTGGATTGCGATATTCCTCTCGTCCTAGCATTTTTATTATGATATTCTGTTTGAAAGGCCACGTCAATAATTCATCGTATTCTCCTCTTCCTATTCTAAAGAAAACACTTATGTGGGTGCCTGTTGCATTTCCATCTCCATTTGGTTATAGTCTAATGCCCATCTTGTATCCGTTTTTCCAACTATATATTGGTGGACTATCTATGATTCTTTGTACTCCGTCTTTTGCTCTTTGTAGTTTTTCTGCGAATCCAGTTATTCTCCATATAAAGGGCGTTTTGGGTAGTTTTTTGGCTACCGGGCTGGTTGTTTCTAGATCCTTTATGCTGCTGATTATTTGTTGAATTCTCTTTTCCATTTCTGCCATTTTATTGAGTGTGGTTTCCCTGACCTTTTTGAAATTCTCTCTGGATTCCAATATTTCTCTTATCAGAGCTTTTTGTGCGTCTATTTCTGTTTGTAAGCTTTTCACTTCCCATGCTATCATTCCTATCGTTTTCATTATAATTTCCGTGTGCTCAATGCTGTTTTCTATCATATGTTTTTGCATTTCTGTAGTTGGTAGCCGTACATGGCAATATAATAATTGCAAGGGGCACTTGATTGGTTTGCTAGTACATTTGTTCCAATGTCCTTCTTGTTGCAGTTGTTGGCACATATTCCTTCATATGAGTCGCATACTCATTCTTCTCTTGGATTTCGATGTTACTTTTCTATTTTTATCCATTCGTCGATAGTTCCACAGAATTCGCACTTTTCTTCCCTCATGATGCACGATTTGCTGTGTTCCTCCATATTCTTTTTTGTCGTCTTAGTTTGACATTTTTCGCATGGCATCTCATTATATTCACATTCCTTTGTATGGCTTTCGGCTTCTTTCATTAGTCCTTTCCATTCACACTCCTTTAATCGTCATTGAACTATTAGGTTATTTATTTCTTTGTTTGTGGCTTTGTCTAACGTTGTAGGATCTTCTTCTCCTTCGAAAGTTTCATCGCATCCAGGACATTTTATTAATCTGATTTCTATGACTTCTATTGTGCAGTCCGTACATATTCTGCATCCAAATCTCGTTTGTCTTGCTCCAATCAGTAGTCCTTTACATTTACAGCATTTCAACCTTTCTTCTGCTTCATTTATCATTCTGATCTTTTCCTTCATTATTTGTCTAGTAGCTTCGGATGGATTCTCACTTCCTCTAATTCTCTCGATGATTGTCTGCATATCTATAATAATTTTCTGATTACTTGACGTCTTTTTACTTTTTTAACGGTTTATTTATACATATTTACAAGGTACGCTTTATTTTAATCCACTGTTGAATCCGGCTTTGAGGTGAATTCTGGCATCGTTGATATCCATTCCACCCAGCTTGCTGGATCTATATTCTGTTGGCTACTTCGTAACCTCCTAATTTCTTCAGCTTGCCATCTGACTTGGTTGTTTAATTGTTCATTCATTCTTTGTAGTTGTAATATGGTTCTTTGTTGATCTTCTATTCTCGCTGCTTGGTGTAAGCCTCGATTCACACTTTCTGTCAATACCATATGAGTGTTCGTCCATTGTGCTTGCGCATTGTTGGTTATTTGTGTCATTAATTCACATTGACGTCTCCATATTACTTCGACTCCTTGGTCTTGATATATCCCTCCCATAGTTCCCAATCTTCAGTATTTAGTAACTTCTTGGGTAACTTCCATAAACAAATCAGACGAAATACAATAAGAAGACTTAGAAAGAACGAAACTAGCCACAGGAAGTGGATTGAGCAGCTAAACCGGAAAGTACTGGAAACGCAAAACGAATTAGCCGACGAAAAACGACAAAAGCAACAGTTAGGCGATGAACTAACGAAACTCCAACAAGATGTAAACGAACATCGAGGAGTAGCGGTATATAAAGAAATTCAACTGCGACATCAACTCGAAATCAACAAGCAACTTAAAGGACAAGTTGAAGCAGAAATAAAAACGATAAAGCAAGGGTATGAGGAAAACGAGTAGAAATTAAGGAAGGAAATTGAAAATTTGAAAGCGTGAGTATTCTAGCACCCGTTTAAAAATTATTAGGTTAAGGAATCGCTTTTCCCACCCCAAAGGAACTTATCGCTATATTCCGTTACAATTTTTTTCCACTTTCAATTATTAGCGGTGATCGCGGTTACTTGTCTGGTGTTTGTTCTTGATTATAAATTTGTTACACGGGATTAACTGCAGCTCAGGGATTTACTCGTCCATTTCTATGGTTTGATTTTTGATTTAATTCTTTTAAGACGTGATATTAGAGTTTTGCATTATTTACATTTATTCTATAGTTTGATTTTTACTAAATTTCTTTATGACGTGATGTTAGAATTTTACGTTATTTACATTTATTCTACGGTTTGATTTTTACTAAATCTCTTTATGACGTGATGTTAGAAAGATATAGCAATGATTTTTATTTTTAGTTTCCCGTCACCTTCCTCTTTAATTGATCCTAGGCGCGTTTGTGTTTATATTATAATTAATGGTTACCCACTGGACTACTCGGTGTTTTAATTTTTAGCCGTGTGTGAAGATAATTTAGGTCGAGTTTATGGGAAATGAGTGACGACGAAACAACCAAAAGACTATTTCCCCTTCACCCTTTTCCCCTAATCGGAATAATGATTTTACGTTCCAGCTACTGCGTTCTCACGCCGTAGCCTTCACGGGCACGAACTATTGGCAATTATACACGCACTTACACAGTTCGATTGAATCAATTTTGTTTTAATCGATGCGCATTTGTTAACTCTACTTCTCGATCACTCTTGCCTCTCTAGGGTTTCTCTCCCAGACGCCCCACAATTTTGACATCACCACTGTATACCCATGAGCAAGCCCATGTTAGTACTGTATACAGCAGCCGAGAGTCCACAAGCAGGTGAACCCCGTTTCCAAGACTACTCCTTGTGATAATCTCGCTTTCGGGTTCCTGACGGCCGATAGAAGGACTTACGTCTATGTCATGTATCTATTCTTCTCGATATTGGCATACACTTCCCCACCTGTCATCGTCGGTTTCATGTATACATCCGAATCAGATTTCCGTTATGGTCTCATTTAATTCATTGGTAAGTATTCGTGCACCTTTACTGCCGGAAATATACTCATTTGCACTCGGGCTACTTATTTATCTTTTATCAGTCAAATTTAGCTAACATTAAATTTAAATGTTTAGTAATTTAATTTTGATTTCTAAAATATAGGACATTTTCCAAGGAAAAATTGGATTAATCACTTTTGAAAATTCAGACCTTTAAATTAACTAAGATTTCTGATTTTCTTCCGAATTAGTTATTAAAATTTCGAAACAATGTCAGTAACCTCGAATTTTGTTTTAATTTGGAAAATCTTTTACTCAAATAACCGGCGAAAATTTAAATTTTTATCTAATTAATTGTAATTGCTGTTAAATCAGCTGTTTTTAGGTTTGAAAAAATCTCCTGATCGCTTTTAAAAGAAAATAAAGTCCCCTTAATATCTACAACTTTCTTTTTATTCATATTTAATCTTTCATTCCTCGACACATTCTTTTTAAAGGTTTAAAAATCAATTTTTCAATAATCATAAATATTTCTATTTTCAATATTTTAAGGTAAATACAGCTTTCCAGTCATATTATTCGCATACATCAAACCTCATCAATCTTACTTTATACTCAGGCAAGCCTCCATACATCCCTTTCTCATCTGTGCCCAGACATATTGGAATTTATTAAGAACTTTAACAAATAAAAATTCTATTTTACAATTATAACATGTACAACAGGAAAAAACAATAAATGAAAGTAAAGATAAAATATAATCAGGCCATAAAATGATTTTTAATTATTATGTCGAAGTGAAATTTGGTTTTCCACAAGACCCGGCTTTCATTCGTCGATGTCGACGGGAAATCTTCGTTTTCGATCAACTCTTAGTTCGTTGGATCCGACTTGGGGAACCGAGTGACAGAGCTCGTCCCCAAATTCGTCCGTCCAATAACCGATTGAAGTAGAGGGCTTGCGATTTTCGTCCGTTCCTGAAGTGGTTTTAGAAGGAGAGGGAATCTTTATCCGAATTTGTAATTCGTCCGTTTCACCGACACAGATTTGGGTTGTATTTTCTTCGGGTTTCTTCATTTCCAGCGGTTTTTCGGTATCTCTAACTAATTGGGACTGCTGTTCGGCGACTAGCATTGCCGCTTCTTCCAGGGTCTGGGCTGCATGTTTTAGCAGAGTGAATCCCTCAGCCCGACGTCGTTCACGGCGACGTCGGTTTTTACTGGGGTTATGCTTCTTGCTAGTTTTCGGTGTTTGTGGAGGACCAGTTGTGGCCGTTTCGGGTATATTATTGGCAGGGATTATATTTAGCTTTATCGCCAAATCACGGCCGGCTAATCGTTTCTTCAATTCGGCTTCATTAAAAGAGGCTATTAGGACGGCACTCTGGTTATTGATCACGATCCGCTGCGCTCGGTTCTCGGCAATAAGATCTTCGCGGCACCTGGTTAGTCGGTGAATTTGCTTGTGGAGGGCTTTCACAGCCACGGGGGCGAACCACGTACCGAGCGTGCGTTCGTGTTCTGCGACTAACTGATCATATTTTTTTCCGGCATTCTTGGTGGGAGTTATCATCGTTGTTGAGAATTAATGGATTGGATTTTTCAGATCTCTGTGAAGTTAATTTCGGGATTTTATATCCTGTCTGCATGCTGTCAAAGGTTTTCTTTATAACAAAAGAGACTGAATGGGAAGAAATTTTCATTGTAAATTTATATCAATTTAATAAGAAGTATAATAAAGATAATAATTAGTTGGAACTTCCACACTGCACAATCCTGCATCAAACTCACAATCAATATTAGTTTACTCAGTAATGAATTTAGTGTAAAAGTCTATTGTTGATCTGCTGACCATAAATCTGCATAGAAAAACGAAAATATTGATGCTCCGGTCATTATTCGAGTTGCATTAGTTTTTAAATCTTTTCCTTTCGTTATACTGATTTTCGGTTTAACACGTTATACATTTATTCCTATGCTTAACCCTAGTCGTTCCCATTGTTGTAACCAATTTCTCGACAGGCATTTAAAGAAAAATATTGTTTCCCTACCTAGACATTTACTAATGTCAACCCCTTAGGTGTAGCGATCTCCCGCATTTTACTCATACCGCTCCGACCAACATTGAAAATGGCCGCCTCGGTGAATTACGACGGTGTCCTACCCCATGATCAGTGTAACGAGACCTGACCAGACTAGGCAGACACCGAAGGGTGGTTTGTGACAAAGCAACACGTCGACGTCCTGCAAACTTAACGGCCGGAATCGAATATTACTTTGCCATTCCCACAATTAAAGAATCAATATATAAAAGTAAAATTAGGGGGACCTGTCGCAGATACTAAAAAGTATCGCGGCCATCCATGATAATGAAAAACAATTAAAACGAATTTCAAAAATATATTTAGCATAAAATTAAAATAAACAAAAGTACCTACGGTTAAAGTGCAAATTAATTTCGAATTCAAAATAAAATTTTTATAAGTTTTTAAAGGTTAATAATTGTGACAATGGCTATTGTATTTATACTGTTTTCGTGCGTGTGTGGGACCAATCAGAGTATTTTGAGCCTTTTACGGCTATTTTTCGGTGTTTTTTATTGTTTTAATTTTTATTTTAAATCTTTTATTTTTCTCCTTATTTTTCTCTATTTTTTGATATTGTTTTCTTAATATTTCGTAAATCTTTATTTTTTTATTATTTAACCATTCTTTTTGGTTGTTTCTCTTTTTACCCCTTTGATATTTAAAAATTTTTTTGGTCGCCGCTTCCGCCTGTGTATTTTCTAAACCTTCTTTTGTAAGGTTTTGACGGTTTTATATTTTTACTTTATTTTTCCATGTATATTGCATGCGGAATTTATTAATTATTTGTTTTACTTAATTATGTTATTTTTTATTTTGTTTTATTTAATGTTTTTATTATATTTTTAATTTCTGTTTGCGGTGCGTGCTTGTGTTACAAATAGCCATTCTCATAATTTTTCGACATGACTTTTTCCTAGTCATTTTGTTTTGTTTTAATGATGGCTTATAGCCCAACAATATCTTGTATGATGTGTCGGCTGTGGGCCTGAAAAATTTCGACAAAAGAAAATCTATTTGTTTAGGTAAATACATTTATTGCCACATAGTACATCATAGTTTTCGTTAATAGCGTATCATAGTTTTCGTTAATAGTACATCATAACTCTCTCCCCACGCCGACGCCCAAGCAGAGCTCATTCGAGGTTGCAAGGACACGACGTGGAGAGAGTTTTCGAACATTCTCTCACTCACATTCTAAAATTTCTGGCTTCCACTGATTAAAACGAGTTTTCAGATTGAAACTGAATTTTCGAGTCAAATCGATTAAAAATATGTGAAAATAAATCGGTATATATACCTATTGTACGACCCTAACCTTGCGTGTTAATTTCGAGTTAGTAAAACAAAATTTGACCTTGTGATTTTCTAGCATATTCTAATCTTAATTTTATTATTTTTATAATTTGATTCGACAATTTTATTTTTAATTTTTTAATTGAATTGTTTCCAATTCAAATTATTTAATTTTTATTCCATTTTCATGGATTTTCGCATTTTTTGATAAATTGTCGAATTTCGGTCAAATTTTATGTTCTCATGTTATTTTTATGTTTATTTCGTGCGGATCTTGTTGCACTTTGTTATTAATTTAATTTATTTTTGTGTTTTGTGATTTTATATTTAATTGTTTTCTTTCTCGTATTTTAGCATGGTTAGTTGATGTTTTATAGGTCCGATTTTAAATCTGCATGTTGTATTTGCGTGTGTATTACCGATTCATTTAAACAATTCTCGAGGCCATTTGTGTTCTGGCCCAACACTAATATTGTTAAGGGAAGCTTTTTAGTTTTTAATTTAATAGCAAAAAAATGAAACTTTATTCTGATGGTGAATTTTTTAAAGAATGTATGACTTCTGTTATAAAAACTGTATATCATGAGAAGGCAAGATTAATTGGAGATTTGAGTTTATCTCGTCAGACAATTACTCGCCGTATTTCTGATTTTGCCACAAAAAACGTGGAAATTTTAAGAGATAAAATTAGTCGTGATTTTTACTCAGTATGCTTTGATAAAAGTAGTGACCCCTCCGATAATGTTCAGCTTGCAATATTTATACGAGGAATAGATAGAAATTTATGCATTTGTGAAGAACTCTTGGACTTAAAAACCATCAAGGATACAACCAAAGGAATAGATATATTCAATGCGTTTTGGGAAAGTTTCTCTGAAAGTAATTTAGTTCTAACTGCTTTATCTGGGATTGCTACAGATGGTGCTTCTAACATGATAGGAAAGAATAAGGGTTTTATGAGCCTGATACAAGCGAAACTGCCAGAAGCTAGAATAGATATCGGACAGGCTTACACATTTCATTGCATTATACATCAAGAAAGCTTGAGTAGCCAAACATTAAAAATGGATCATGTAATGAATGTCGTGGTTAAAACTATTAATGTTATTCGTAGTCATGGACTATTCCATCGTCAATTTCAAGAATATTTGTGTTGGGCCAGCACACCAATAGCCTTGAGAATTGTTTAAATGCATCAGTAATACAGCACGAAAACCCAGCACCAAGATAACTTAAAATACAATATACAACATCAACTAAACACTTTAAAATCTGAGAGAATATAAATAAATATAAAATCAAAAACATAAAAATTAAAATAAAATAAATACAAAGTGCATCAAGAACCGCACGAAATTTACATAAAAAAATAACATAATAACAAGAAAATTCGACCGTAAAATGACCATTTATATAAAATTAAAAATTAATGAATTAAATGAATAAAAATAAAATATTTTTGGATGAATAAATTTAATTAAAAATGTTAAAAATAAATTACCAATTTAAATTAAGAAATAAATAAAAATTTAATTTAGATAACATAATAATAATAATGATAATGATGATAATAATAATAATAATGGTAATAATAATAATAATCATGGTATTTGTAGTAATGACTGATAATAATTATGATAATAATAATAATAATAATAGTAATACTCATAGTAACAATAACAATAAATATAATGGTAGTTATAGCTATAAAAATATTAATAAAGGTATTAGTAGTGACAATTAAGAAAGGTAATACATATAATAGCAACAATGATAATGCTAGTAATGTTAATGAGAAACATTGTAGTTATAATCGGGATAAGGGTGAAAGATATAATGTGGGTGTATTTAACATAACCAAGGGTGTACCGACCAAGGAATAATCTTCGACATGGACAACGATAAGAAGGACTATGGGAATGGACATAAAGATAGATGGTATGAGAGTATAGGTTAACATTTGAAAGAGATAGGAGAATAATGGGACCTAAGAATCAAAAGCGAGCACAGGTCTTCTATCGACAGCTCGTGAACCCGAGGGTTGTCCGAGCAATTACAGTACTAGCGATGATACTCAATTTTTGCGGACAATCCACCACTTGAACACATTACCAACGTTGCCTAGCAACGGGTGCCAAGTGGATCAGCATCATTTTGTATGGCGTTACTGGGGCAGCCATGAAGATAAGCAAATGACGAAACCCTGTAACCCACCATACAAATTTGAGGGCTCAGCCGGGATAACCATGATTGTTTTTGCAAAGAACCCAAGGAAATAAAAGCAAATGTTTAATTATTTATCAGAAATGTCGGAACGACATTTTGTCGGACCACGGAGAGAGGGTGAACTAAAGAATGGAACTTAACAACAAACGAAGAAAAACGATCGACTTATTGACGATGAGAAAACAGTTCGATGATATTATGTAGAGAACGATGAGCTGAGTAAAAATGCCAATTGAACTATGGTTGTATTTTCTGAAGGTTCGAAGTTACAAAGGGTCAAACCTTGACCAAAAATATAATTTTTGATATGTTGTAGAGAAGAATGCGCTTAATAAAATTGCCAATTGAACCATGGTCATATCTTCTAAAGGTTCGAAGCTAAAAAGGGTCAAACCTTGGCCAAAAATTTTATTTTTGATATGTTGTACAGGACGGCGAGTTGAGTATTATTGTCAATGGAACTATAGTCGTATCTTATCGAACTTCAAAGGTGTAAAGGGTCAAACCTTGACCAAAAATATAACTTTTGATATGTTGTAGAGAAGAATGAGCTTAATAAAATTGCCAATAGAACCATGGTTATATCTTCTAAAGGTTCGAAGCTAAAAAAGGTCAAACTTTGGTCAAAAAAAATTATTTTTAATATGTTGTACAGAACGATGAAAGGGCAAAAGTGGTGATAAAATTAGGATCTTCCGACCTTTGGATAAAAAGTTATTAAGGGTCAAACTTTCAAAAATTCTAATTTTTGATATGTTGTAGAGCTTGAGAAGCTGAGCAATATTTACTATAGAAGTATGGCAGTCTGACTTCTGGGTCAAAAGTTATAAAGGGTCAAAACCTTGGTCAAAATTTTTAATTTTTGATATGTTGTAGAGCGCGAGAAGCTGAGCAATATTTACTATAGAAGTATGGCAGTCTGACTTCTGGGTCAAAAGTTATAAAGGGTCAAAACCTTGGTCAAAATTTTTAATTTTTGATATGTTGTAGAGATCGACGAAACATGCAAAATTGCCAATAGAACTTTAGTTATCAGAACTTTAGATAAAAAGTTATAAAGAGTCACAACTTTGGCAAAAAATAATTTAATTTTTGATATATTGTGATCAAAAATTACCATAGAACGATCATCATGTGAACTTTTGATAAAAAGTTACAATGGGTCAAAACCTGCGAACACTCTAGAATTCGGAAAATTGCGAAGAAATTAAAAATTTTGAAAGTGAATTGTAAATATTTTTGTAAATCAGTGGAGACCAAGTGTATTAATCAATAAAGTTTATATCGTTTGGAGTTCGTTACTGGTGTTTAAAGCACGTTTGGAGTCAGATCGACAATAATTTCTATCCGAAGTCACCAACAACCCCAACAATATGGAAACACAACAACAGTTTAGAAAACTCATAAATGACGAGTATTGTAATAAGAGAGGAAAATATCAATATATGTAAATAAATTAAAATATTAGATACACAAAAATTTCAAAAATGAAACGATTCAACAGGAAAGTGGGGATAAAATTATCAATATTTGTAGAGCAGGAATCAAAGAAACAGGAAACTATAAATAAAAATAAAATTATGGGTAGGTTGTATAAATCAATGGAATCATCGTGTAAATATCATCCAAAAAACCGTAGAAGTAGTAATAAAAATATAAAAAATAGATAAATAAATAAAAATTAAAATAATAAAAACAAGGAAAAGGTGGAAATCACGAGGGTTAAAGTGATTAGAAATAGGGGAAACCACAAAAATGCGGGTCGTCTAAGAGTTCGTAAAAAAAATTGGAAAACTAGAAATTACTGGATTAAAATTGTTTGAAATAAGACGTGATCACCAAGTCAGTTAAAATAATTCTAAACGTAATAAACGATTAATTGAAAGTAATTAAATTAAAGATCAAAATATTAACGGAAAAGGTTGCAACGATTTCGAACCCCTACTCCTATGAGATGAGAAAATTAGCGGAAGTAACGAAAAATTGATTGTACGTATTACAAAAGACATGAGGCCAAGTAAAGCCAAATTAGATACCAAACGAGAACAGATAATCAATTGACGAAAAGATAATCCAGATGATGGAGAAACTTAGGCGTAGATAAAAGGAAATGTTCAGGTATAAATGAAATGAATTATAAGAAATGAGCGTAGATGAATAAAATGATGATGCTAGTTATAATTGAAAATAAAGGATTAGAGATAATAATGAATTACGAGAATAATAGTTAGCAACCAGAGGAAAACGATGATTGAAAACGAGTACGATGAGTTGAGATTAATAATAATAATAAATGAGACAACAATAGCAACCGAAAGGTGTAAAACATACGGAAAAAGCCGAAAACTTCATGAAAGCCGTTAAATAAATTCTGAGTGGACAAGTAAAACACAACTTAAACATTGAAAGCTGAAAAATCACACATAAGGTACGGTAAAAGGTTCGATGCATCATTTTGTTAGTGTATTTTGTAATGTTATTTATATTATATTATATGGAAACAATACTGGAAAGTAAGATTTAAAACCGAGCTATCATAACGATAGTACGCTTATCCCGATGGAGAACCCTGATCAACCCGAGGAGAGGAAGGTAGTAGGTACCGTCGCAAATGTTGGGGAGTTTCTGGCGAGAGATTGATCACCTCTCTGGGGAACAAACCAACGCGATTACTACAATTTTTGAATTGGGAAAGTGAAGGGGAAACCGAAAATAAAAATAAAAATTGAAAAATGCGCATGATTTAGACGTTAAAGGTATTTAGACGTCAAAATGTCCTACTAAGGTCAGATAAGGGCGGCCGAATTGAGCCGGGAAATCTGACGGGAGGGGCGGGCAGAGATTTGATAGTTTATTGATAAAATTTTCCGCTCCCATATTTAATCGCTTCCTTTTCTTTTCACTATTCGGGAAATCAAGTAAACCGCTTTTGGAACTTGATTGAACGTCTAGGCATTTCCATACTTTTATATTCTCCGAGGTACACAACCCGGATCCCACACCGAGTACCAAATATCCGAATGGCGGTGAGTAAAGCGTAACCGGAAGAATGCGCGGCCAAAAGACGCCATGGCTTGAGAGTCAGTGTGAGGCCTCAAACATACCCAAAAGTCACTGATGAGCTCAAGTCCGGTGAAATAATGAGAGATAATATGAATAAGACGAATATGAATATGAGTAAAGATGAAATTGATAGAATATGATTATGACTAGGGTAAACAATAAAGATGAGGAACAGTAAGATATGATTATGATTAGATTAAACAGTAAAGATGAGAAACAGTAAGATATGATTATGATTAGATATTAGAGGCCATAGAGTGCCAGATAAGATATGATTATGATTAGATATTAGAGGCCATAGAGTGCCAGATGAGATATGATTATGATTAGATATTAGAGGCCATAGAGTGCCAGATGAGATATGATTATGATTAGATATTAGAGGCCATAGAGTGCCAGATAAGATATGATTATGATTAGATATTAGAGGCCATAGAGTGCCAGATGAGATATGATTATGATTAGATATTAGAGGCCATAGAGTGCCAGATGAGATATGATTATGATTAGATATTAGAGGCCATAGAGTGCCAGATGAAAAATGATTATGATTAGATATTAGAGGCCATAGAGTGCCGGATGAGATATGATTATGATTAGATATTAGAGGCCATAGAGTGCCAGATGAGAAATGATTATGATTAGATATTAGAGGCCATAGAGTGCCAGATGAGATATGATTATGATTAGATATTAGAGGCCATAGAGTGCCAGATGAGATATGATTACGATTAGATATTAAAGGCCATAGAGTGCCAGTTGAAATGAAGTTAGAGATTGAAGGCCACAGAATGCCAGTTAGAAATAAGATGACGAAGGCCCCAGAGAGCCAACGGAATGATAAGGTCATAGAGCGACTGAGGATTAAGTAAACGATTTTTAAACCAATGAGATATGGGAAAAATAATTTACAGATTGAATGAGGGTATGAGTATAATGATTTTATTATTGTAATATAGATAATTAATGTGACCGCATAGATAATTGATAAGACTCTATAGATAATTGATACGAGGTCGATAGATAATTGTTACGAGATATAGATAATTCAAAATAAACTTAAAAATGAAGGGAGATGAAGCAAAAGAAAACTTATTACAGCGAATAAAGTTTACGGAAAAAAACAAGAGAATTTAAATAAAAAGGCCCATAGAGCAACAGCGGTTAAAGTTTAAGGAAAAAGACGAGAAGAGTTAAGTAAAAAGGCCTATAGCGCATAGAGACTAAGGAACGTTTTGGACCAATGATAGAGATAAAGGAGAATAGTAAACGAGACGATTATTGATATGATGGTGATGATTTATTTGAATAAAATAGTTAATTGATACGACCGGATAGATAATTGATGCGACTATAAGGATAATTTAGACGAAACAAATAGATAATTGATACGAGCTATAGATAATTTAAAATAAAATTAAAATGAAAAAACAAAAATTAAAAAGACAAGAAGTTGACGTAGAGAAAAGAATTAAGGAAAAGCAGTGAGAGTAGTACGATAAATTAATGCGGAAATTTATATACTAGAAGTGTTATTTATGTTTAGATAATTGACAAAGAATAAAGAGATCGAGTAAACCAAAAGAATAAAGAGATCAAGTAAACGACGAATAATAGAGCCGATAAACTAGAGATAGAATCAAGAAAACGAGTTACGAGAAACCGGAATCAAGGGAACCATTGTGTAGAGAAACTGAAAATATACCAAAACAAACGGAGAACAAGGATAAAGAAATAGACCATGTTATTGAAATTCAAAGAGAGTGAAAAGCGGCAACAGATAGAAAACTTAATACAGTAGCGATAGCAGAACCAATGATTACAACAAGATTAGAAAGTTTGGAAACAGAAGCCGAAAAATATGATAAATTAACGGAAAAGCTAACCGATAAAGGAAACAACGTGAAATCACCCGAGCTAGGAATTCCAATTCAGTTGAAAACAAGTACGAGTAAAGAGATGGAAAAACTCCGAGAGGAAATGAACCAAGAGTTGCCAAGTAAAAACACGGATAAAACAGAAATATTTTTGAGAGAATCAACAATGTACAAAATCGTACGCGATGAACCGGAAATGAGGGGCCGAGAACCAATATCTTCAAGTTTAAAGAGGAATGTACAGGAGATGCATTCAAAAAGAAAATGCAACGAAGAAGATTTAAATGACAAAAAGAAACTGGAAATTCGGAAATAAAAACAGTTGGAACAAAAATAGCTGAAACATGGCAAACGGAAATCGTACTGGAAGAGAAAATATTAACCACAATGGAAGAAAGAGTCGAAAGAGAAAATGAGCAAACCGAGTTAAAAGATCGAGTATCAGAACCAATGAAAGTAGTGATGGAAATAACGAGACAAACGAAAGATATTTACCCGCAAACAAATCAATATATTAAAAAAAAACCATCACGAATTTGCGATATTCCAGTTAAGAGAATTCAAGACAGTAGAGGTAAATTTATAAAGTGTAATAATTATTTCAGGATTAACAACGCGAACTACAATCAAATATGTGATATCTATTCAAAAGAAGGATGCAGAACTGATCGAGGTTATCAACTAAAAAATTGCCAAGGATATGATAGAAGAGTTCGCACAGAAGGAGAAGGAATGATAATCTGTTTTAATTGCAATCAAAGCAGTCATATGTCAAAGAATTGTCGAATGAGAAGAATTCAAGGTCAACAAAAACCAAACCAATTCAAGAAGAGTCCATAAAATAACCCAACACAAGGGGTCAGACATTCAAGAGATAGGGTGATAATGAGTACAACAACAAGATTCGAGATTACAACCTGTTTCAACTGCAACCTAAACGGACATTTGGCTGAAAATTGTCCAATAGAGAGAAAATCGGGACAACCAAAAACGAAAATTATAGTCAAAGTATGATTCAACGAATATCCGCAAACAATCAAAGACAACGAAGTAATTCGAGGAGAAACATGAACGATGTTCGATGTCAATGGACTAGAAAATATCCAGAACAGCAACAAGTTGAATGAAAGAGATTACAGAGAGAGGAAATCCAAGAAATTCGACAAAGACGGATGAAAAGAAATCAAATATCAAGTAGAAGCAATATGTCGAAAATAGTCAATACAAAAGAAATCCACACTGCGGAGCAGTGTGTCGTCAACAGCGAGGAGGATATAACAATAAATAACGAAAATAACGACAAAGAAAATAAAGTAATTAAGAAAGACGAAACTCAAGAGGTCAAAATAAAATCAGAGCAAGAATCGAGCAGCGAAGAAAAAATAAAGATAATTCAAGAGTTCACCGAACGATAGACGACGAAAAAAGCAGAAAAAACAGCGATAAAAGATATCGAAAATATCGAAATACGAGGGTACTACTACAAAAATCAAAAAGAGAACCGATAAGGAAAGTGAAAATGTTACAACAAGATAATGAAAAGGTGAAGAAAGAGGAACTTCAAATAAACGTAGAAAGTAAAGTATTGGAGTCAAAAAATCTATACAAACAACAAGAGATAATATAGGAATCGGAGTGGCGTCAATCGAATAAGAGGTAATAGATATTTTAATGGTTAATAAAATTTCAGAGGGAGAACTAATCGAAAAGAGAATCCAAAGACAACAAACGAGAAATCTGAATATGCAAGACAGATCAAAAACAGTCAGTGAATTGAAAATTGAGACAAAAGAAGATGTAATTGACGAACTCAACAATACAACCCATGTGGAAAGGAAAATTACAATATGGTATTGATTTACTCAACAAAACACAACTAGGAAAACCACAACGAACGAAGAAAGTATCTGGACAATCGATACGAAAGCTAACAACGTAAATATCAGAGAATATCGTGAAACATGTCAAAATCGGGACACGCAGAGAACGACTGCTATCGACATCAAATATGCCAACTAGGCTGGAAGAGAAGCCACGTAAATAATAGACGCGGAACATGTTCTAACTGTCTAAAATGGGGACATTTGGCTCGGAATTGTCCAAATAAAAATACTCAGAACCCATCCGGAACAGTGGGACTAATGAGAGGAAGCAATAGGAAACCAGATGAGATCAATACCAACACCAGAATAAAGCCAGCAAATGACACAAGTGTCAAATCAAGCTACGAACCAGGAAAAGACATGACAACTGGAAGACAGAAAAACCTATTAGACACGACGAAACAAGTTACAAGAGTCGTAAACAGCCAAGAGACAAAATCAAGATATTATAGAAATCAGGCGAAACTGAAACGAGAACATAACGAAATCCACGATGTTAGAATTAATTACCCGGAACAGATAAAAACAATCATCAAGATAACTAAGGAAATAATGCCGAAATGGACTAGAAACAATAATACCACCGAGATATTAGGAGGAGTAACAAAGATGATCATGAACTACGCAAAAGGCTCAAAATCAACAGCAGAAATCAGTAATCTGAAAGAAAAGAATGCCAATATTATTCACAATAATTGACATAGCAGGTAATAAACTACAACACCATGCCATAGAAACCGAAAACGAGGAACGAACGATGGAAATTATTGAGATAATGAACCAATGTGGACAACATACAAATATCAGAAATGAGAAAGGACAAACACCCATGATGATTGCAGTGTCAAGAGATACGCCAACGAAAATTCTGAGGGAGTTATTAAAAACAGGATCAACTCTAAATGAGAAGGACAATAAAGGAAAAACGATGTTAAATTATATTATGATGTCGCGAGAAGCAAGAGCAATAGATTTCGTTACGATAAATGGAATTCAAGATTACATCCAAATAATAGGACAAATTTAAACCCAATCCTTGGAGCAATCGAGAGAGGATACGATGAAGCAGTAGCAAAATTGATCAAGTGGAGAAAAAGAAAATCTGATAACGAAATCATAGGCGTAAACAAATTCGAAAGCAATGAAAATATATTAGTAAAAAGAGCAATGAAATCCGAATATGCATTACCAAAGACGATAAAAGCCCTGTTAGATGAGAAATAAAATTCACGGACAATAAAAGAGAGCCTGAGAGAATAGTGTCCAGAAAAGAAGAATTAGAAACATTGGTAGGAGAATGGCACCGAATACAAGGAAAACCTAGCGGTAAAAAACAAGAAATTGATGACATCAGAAATGGAAGAAAAATGCTAATCAAGATGCATGAAGATATAATCAAAGAAATAAATGCCGAGAACAACAGGATTGAGAAGGCTCGAGGTAATAAAAACCAGGACAAAAAGGAAGATGATAACGAAGAGGGAGAAAACCGAGATAGAAATTAAAATTAAAAAAAAAAAGAAAAAAAAAGGCGAGTTTCAGTAGCCTACCAAGAAATAGGACAACAATCAAAGCCAAATAACGTAGACGATCAGAAAAGATCAAAAGATGAAGAAAACACAGACCAAAAATCTGCTAGAAACAAATGATAGACACACAGAAAATTAAAAATCGAGAGAACAAAGCAAGTCAAGATATGAACGGCCAAGTGAGATCGATATATATCCAGTAATTGACCAGAGATATAGAGGGATACGCACTTTGCGCGTAGACCCTTTGGAGACGATAGAGTAATAAATAGACAGGAGTGAGTATATAATGTATAATATAGATATGTTTATATAGTAATGTATAAAAGTAGTGTATAAATATTATATGGAATGAATATAATAATATCCGATAATATATAAAAGTAGTGTATAAATATTATAGTCGAAGAGCGAAAACAAATTAAAAATCAGACGATGTGACAACGAATAAAGCGGAATGAGAAAGACAAGTGATGCAATATTACGTTAAAATGGAGAAACAAATCAATTAGAAGCTAATCAAATCGGAATCAGAAATTGAAATAAACCTATTAAGAGGTACCGAAGCCATCAAGGAAATCAGAGACAAGAGTAGACTGGGAGTGCAATTTAAAACCTGGAAAATCCAGTACAATCAGATGAGAGACGAAAATCAGGAACAACGAAAACAAAGTCACGATCGGAGCAAGATAAAGCAGCAAAACAGTAAAGGAAGTATCAACACGAAACGAAAGCATTGAAGAAATAGATGAAATACCAAGTCAGTCAACAAAAAGACGAGGGGGAATAATTTAACAAAAAAAAACTGAATCAAGTAATGAGAAACTGACGAATAACAACAAACAGGTAGATAATTGAAAAACAAAGATAAACGGAAAAACTAAAAATACAAAGAAATAAATGTAGCAAAAGAGTGGAAGAGACTCAAAATTAAAGCCAGGAAAAGAGCAAGAAAAACAACCAACTGCAAGTGAAACTAGATGCAGCCAAACGAGATAAAATGAATATCACGGAATCGTAATTCCAAGCAAGACTGACGCGCAACAGCAGATATGAATAAGGAAAGGATTAGAGAACAAATCAAAACCAACTCAAAAATCGAAAACCAGATTACAAGAAAGAGAGAAGGCAAAGGGCAATGCCAACAAACGACAAGACGAAAGATGATGAGGCTGAACTACAAAGTGCAGCCAATCAAAATGGAATATTGAAAGGATCTTGCAAATCGTAGTAAAGACAAACAAAGAAGATAAATGATGTCAAAATAAAGTTAATACCAATCACAGAAACGAGAAACCAGATACGGTAATAAAAGCAACAGAGATAAAGAAAGGAGAGAAACAGAAAGTCAAACAACTACCCGAAATCAAGAGAAAATAATAACAAGCCCTATTAAAGGAACCTAAAAATTGTTATAAAAACAAGGAATTCGAAAGCAGCATGATATTGGCGATGCGAAGGAGGATAGCAGTAATAAGCTCATATATACAACCTAGTATCCCTTAGAAAGATGTCAAAAAACCCCACAATCAATCAATCAATGCAAAAATTAACTGTAACAAATATGCCGATATATAAGAAGCCAAAGGATACCAATTACGGACGGATCAATTCCTATTATACCCAATGGTCAAAGGATTAAAACAAGAAACACGGATCGTTCAAACCCTCAGAACTCTAGAAAATCAAATCGAAAGCCAATAGAAAAAGGAAACACCCATCAAGGAAACAATATTAAAATAATCATGGATGATCTTTAGAAACCCTACAAATTAACAAAACGAACCGAAAATCGAGAACAAACAGCCAAAATTGATAACTGAAAAGAAGAAACTCAGACCAACCTCAAAGAATCATGAATAATCCCGAACCGATCAATTATCATCAAACAATCGAGACTAGATAATATGATAAAGGGCCAGCTATCCACAGAATCCAATTGAACGCCACCCAGTTCAAGATGCAAAGAAAAAATCAACAAACGAAAGTTAGAATGTCAATTTACAACTCAAAACCCTAAATAAACCAGCAAAAAGAAGTCTCGAACTAAACATTCTATCTATTCTTCTTATCTGAGATTCACTAAGCCTGCCAATCTTCCAAACAATCGGCATCTAACGAAGTCAATTCCCCAAACTAAACAAAATCTCAAAGTCAAATCGCACAACAGATATCGAATCGTCAAAATATCAGAACCTGCTGAAGAAAGTAATCAATCAGAAACCAAGAAACTCAAGGCATCAACGAGACGAATACCCAAGTGACAGAATATTGAACTCATGATTAACAATGAACTAATGATTCTTAGACTATTAACTATTCTTTATGTGTGATCATGACCGGACTGTATGTCCTCTTTCACTTCATCTTGTAATTCATATATTGATGTATACTGTATGATTATTTTTATGCATGTTGGTTTTAAGGTCACGACCATGTAGCTCGTAAACCCAATTGAATGGAAAATGTAAACTCTGCATAGTTCATAGCTTAGATCTTTAAGAAATTGCGGGTCGCAATTTTACGGGCCCCGGAGTGTTTTATGTTGGGCCAGCACACCAATAGCCTTGAGAATTGTTTAAATGCATCAGTAATACAGCACGAAAACCCAGCACCAAGATAACTTAAAATACAATATACAACATCAACTAAACACTTTAAAATCTGAGAGAATATAAATAAATATAAAATCAAAAACATAAAAATTAAAATAAAATAAATACAAAGTGCATCAAGAACCGCACGAAATTTACATAAAAAAATAACATAATAACAAGAAAATTCGACCGTAAAATGACCATTTATATAAAATTAAAAATTAATGAATTAAATGAATAAAAATAAAATATTTTTGGATGAATAAATTTAATTAAAAATGTTAAAAATAAATTACCAATTTAAATTAAGAAATAAATAAAAATTTAATTTAGATAACATAAATAATTTCAAAGTCGAATTTTGTTTAATCGCAGTAAAACTAACACGCAAGGTTAAGGCCAAATTATAGGTATAAATACTGATGTGTTTTCACAAATTTTCAGTCTTATTTTTCGGAGAAAAAATTTCATTTCAGAACTGTATAACTGGTTGTATAACTGGTTGAGAGCCGTGCATTCAGGTAATTAACACGGGTAAGTGTTTTGCCTGAACACGATCACTCTCAACTGGTGCAATATTATTAATTGATTTTTTCGAAGGGAATTGATGGGTAATTTTTCAATTGAATTTATGTATGACTTTTCAGATCGAATTGATGGATGATTTTTGTTTTTCCAATTGAATTTATGGATGATTTTTTGAATCAAATTTGTGGGTAATTTTTCAATTGAATTTATGGATGATTTTTCAGATTAAATTTATGGATAATTTTGTTTTTCCAATTGAATTTATAGATGATTTATCGAATTAAATTTATGGGATTTTCGAAGTAAATTTTATGGAATGGATACAATGAATTTCAAATGTATGTAGCCGATGTAATATGCTGAATAAATATTTTATATCTACAGCCTTAGTGCATCGAAACTTTTATTCCAAATGCTATGGTAAAATATTATTTGTTATTTTCCGGCCCACAGCCAACACATAACGCAAGAAAGCAAAATCTACATAGTACAGATGCATGTAAGTGCGTGGAAAATCGCCAATGATATGTACCCGTGAAGGCTCAGCGTGCGGAACGCAGGAGTTGGAACGTCAATATTATCCGTACATAGGGGAAATTGGAGGGTAAATGAGTAGTTTATTGGCTGCTCCTTCACCATCCGTTTTCTGTAAAATTGACATAAATTTTTAACAGCAATCGGCTCAAAATCTCTAACACCGAGTAGTCCAGTGGGCACTCATTAACTATGAAATGAACATAAATAGATCTTAAGGACAAAAAGAGGGAATGGGTAGCGGGGAAAATTGCGAAATCGTTGCAACAGTTAAAATGAATAGCCATCGGAAAAAGATTAATCCGAACGACCAAAATCATGAAAAATAATGTTTTTAATAAGAATTAAATAAATTAATTTGAGTTGAGGCGGAAAATATGGGCGGGACGCTGCTCAGATTTTCCGAACTAATTCAAATACTTAACAAAAATAGTAACACAAAAATGGAATGCGTAAAATAAGGGCGGAACGCTGCTCAAATTTTCCGAGTCAATGAAAATACTTTGTCGAAAACTGTAGAATAGGGATGAACCGTAAAATAAGGGCGGAACGCTGCTAAAATTTTCTAATTTACAAAGATACTTTATCGAAAGCCGAAAAATATAAATGGACTACGGCTAATGTTGTATATCAATAAACAATTCTTAACGCTGAGGAATAAGGACGGATCCCTACAAAATCTTAATAAATATAACGATAATGATAAGGGTAATGGTAATTATAATAATAATAATATTGATAATAATAATAATGATAATGATGATAATAATAATAATAATGGTAATAATAATAATAATCATGGTATTTGTAGTAATGACTGATAATAATTATGATAATAATAATAATAATAATAGTAATACTCATAGTAACAATAACAATAAATATAATGGTAGTTATAGCTATAAAAATAATAATAAAGGTATTAGTAGTGACAATTAAGAAAGGTAATACATATAATAGCAACAATGATAATGCTAGTAATGTTAATGGAAAAATTGTAGTTATAATAGGGATAAGGGTGAAAGATATAATGTGGGTGTATTTAACATAACCAAGGGTGTACCGACCAAGGAATAATCTTCGACATGGACAACGATAAGAAGGACTATGGGAATGGACATAAAGATAGATGGTATGAGAGTATAGGTTAACATTTGAAGGAGATAGGAGAATAATGGGACCTAAGAATCAAAAGCGAGCACAGGTCTTCTATCGACAGCTCGTGAACCCGAGGGTTGTCCGAGCAATTACAGTACTAGCGATGATACTCAATTTTTGCGGACAATCCACCACTTGAACACATTACCAACGTTGCCTAGCAACGGGTGCCAAGTGGATCAGCATCATTTTGTATGGCGTTACTGGGGCAGCCATGAAGATAAGCAAATGACGAAACCCTGTAACCCACCATTTGGAAGAAATAAATTCATACTACGGAGACGTTATTTATTTTTCTAATATTCGTTGGATAAGTAGAGGCAGATATTTAACAAGATTTTTATACCTAAAAGAAGAAATGAAGGTTTTTATGTAGTTAAAAAAAATTTGTTGAAGAATTGTCTGACGATAATTGGTTGCTAGATTTACGTTTTATTGTAGAAGTGACTGGTTACCTCAATAACTTAAATTTAAAACTTCAGGGTAAAAACAAGCTAGTTACTAAAAAGTTTGATGAAATTAAATCCTTTATACTCAAATTACATTTGTGGGAAAATCAATTAAGGAATGTGATGCAACTCATTTTCTGAATTAAATATTGTTAGTTTATCGGTACAAAAGGATTTAGTTAAATATGCTGATTGTTTGAAGAAATTGGAAAAAGCTTTCGCATCAAGATTCAATGAAATTGCTTCATATGATACACATTTTGAAATATTTCAATCACCATTCAATGTTAATCCCAGAACAGCACCATCTGCTTTGCAAATGGAATTAATTGATCTCCAATGTCATCCCGAATTAAAAACCATCTTTCTTTAAACAGATGATAAAGTACAGTTGTATGCAAATTTTATTCAAAATTCCAAATATAAGAAAATTCGCTGCGAAAATCATAAGTTTTTTTGGTAGTACTGTATTATGCGAATCTTTTTTCTCAAAAATAACGTTTACTAAAAACAAATATCGTGGATCAATTACTAACAAGAATTTGCACAATCAATGACGAATTGCCACATTCAAAATAGAAATTGATATGGACGATTTATCCAAGCAAGTGGAGAAACAAGTTTCTCATTATTGCATTTTTAATATTTGATAAAATTTTTTATATTTAATATATTAAATAATATTTTTTGAAGAATTTCATTTTTATAAATTATAAATTAATTATAATTTATATATGTAATAAAAATGCATTATATCTTACTTAGTAAATTTTTTTTTCGGAGCATGCAATTATAGATTTTTTTATTTTGGCTCATTTGGTGGGTTACTGGGCATTATATTTTGTTTAAATCTTGCTATGGTCGCCCAGGTAACGCCATATAAATATTTTCTTTACCGCCACTCGGCACCCGTTGCTAGCAACGTTGGAACTGTGTTCGAGTGGGTAGATCGTCCGCAAAAAGTGAGCGTTATTACTAATGCTGTAATTGCTCGGACGATCTCACTGGGTTCAACGAGCTGTCGTTAGAAGACCTGCGCTCGCTTTAAATCATTCGGTCCCATTTATGTCGTAAGTTTTTTCGTCGGGATTTATCATAAATATCAAAAGGAATTCGACAATGTTATTTTAGAAATGAACCTAGCTGTTGTATGGTAATGATATACCTTTGCGTGTTGGTTGCGGTGTTATAGGCACTTATCCGAACTTTGAATGTACTGTTTTTAAATAACCAAGAATATAAAAATACAAAATAGACAAACTCAACGATATATTATTAGCGAACTAAATACATTTTCTAAGTTTATCGGGCCTTGTTCAACAATCGAGCGGCGCGGAGTTTAGCTCGCCCCTTTCGTCCAGGTCGATAACTGTTGGTTGTTGTTGTGGTTGGAGTTGCAATCGTTGTGGGGAATGTTATCGCCTCCCAGTAAGCCAATTGAGCGGGAGCAAATACGAGGGGATAGGTTACAGCTGCCCCTTCTTGACAGGCGGACAGTACAACCTCCAGCCCTTTTATTTGGGTCTTTAAGCTCTGGATCAATTGTTTTTCTTCTGCCCATCCCTTTTGGGCCGCGGCAAGTCTTTTGGCTTTGACTTGTTGGATCTCCCGGGTTATTTGGATAACCTGATCGAGAAGGTTTTTGTTGGCTTGTCTTGCGTGGGTCAGTTCCGTTTGCAATATTTGTGAAGGCTCCATTTCTATAATAAGGAACATTAAAGTTTTTACTAACTGATTTAAAATTCTCAGGCATACAATTAATTCAAACGTATGTTACAAATCTATGCTAGAAAAAAAACAACAATTAACAAATGTTTCAGACGTCAAGTATATTAAAAAAAAATTGTTTAGAGTAAAACCAGGTGGTCGAATTTCGGGAATCAGTGGCGTCCAGAATCCTGGAAAAACTTCTTTATCCCTTCCTCAGGGGAGCAGTCCGGAATTACGAACACGGGCCGTTTTGTATTACGGGCCGGTCTTGGGCTGGGTGGATAGACGTCAGCGAGTCGCCCGACTGCGAGGTCATCCTCCACGTTGGCCAGGTAGTTACCGGCCCAGTCTACCAAAGAGTTGACTCGGCGCTGGTGGTCCTTGAAGTGGGCCAGAAGCGCCCAGGCCCGAACATGGATATCTTGGGCCGGACTTGGGTCACTTGGTCGTCCTTTCTTTCCGAATTGCTTTATTGTATTCTCTACTAGCAGCATATCGTCCCACCGGTTTTCTCCTGGCTGGGGCATTTCGGGGTATTTTTCCTGACTGAAGCGTCGCCACGCTTGTCTCCACTGGTCTGCTACGTGCGTCTGTACGTAACTGAAGGGTCCTAATCGTTCTAAACAATAATATGACTATATAAAGTACTTATTTCGGAATGCATAATTAAAGAAATAGGTATCATTACTATCTGGGTGGTGTATCACTTGACGGTTTCATTATGTGGTGCATAAAAGATGAAATAAATGAAATAAGTCAAGTCAATTTCTAAAAACCTGATACCCCTATAATACAACGTTGCGTATCAAAGGAAGAAAATTCAATTTTATTAACGCTCAAGTGTCAATTTTTCAATAAAAAAAAATGTTTTTCTCTGGCGGACTAGAATCGCTTTGATTCATAATAATGAATAAACTCGTTCAACGAATGTCATAACAACAAAAAATGTTTTCATTAAAATCTCTTGTTTTAAAAACCCAATTATTACCTTGATTATTTTAAATAATATTTATATGGGATTTGATTCAAATAGGAAAATCCAAGTAAAAGTTTTATCATAAAAATATGCTTGTAACTCCTCTCCTGCGAAACCCTAAAAGATTTGGGAAATTATTGAATATGGTTGTCGGCTCCACGAGTTATTGGTTAAGAAGAGAAAACCTAATACAACGGTATATTATTTTAATTATAAAATTGATTCTTAAAACGTATACAAACAGTTACTCTTGGTTGCTAGCTGCAATTTTTAAAGTAAACCTCGAAGGAGGATAAAATGACAGGCATAATGAACTCTCGAATCTCTGGCGGTTAATGTTGGAGGGATATATCGAGGGCTTCATGAATGTTGAGTTGTGGGTTATTTTAATGTTCTAAATAAATTTAAAATTACGCATAGTATTTCATTATGAAGAGTTTCAACATTATAGTATAAATAAATGTTACCATATTTTCTACGGAAAAATTAAATCTTCGAATGATCCGTTGATGAGATGCAAGATGCAATTAATAAAAAATAAACTCGATTTAAATCGTTAAAATATCATTAATCGGGTACATCACAGAATTGTCTAAAAAATTTAATGGCAATTAACAAAATATTTGAAACTCCATTTCTTAAATATAGTTAATAAATTGGATGTTAAGAATATCAATTTTGTGGGATCCTCGAAATATTGCTAAGACATCCCGTGGAATATTCTATCGAAGTTATTAGGGAATCGACAAATTGAAATTCTATTTTCTAAATAGGCTAAATGAAGGGAAGTGAGGTTATTAAACATAATTATCGGAATGCGTGGAAAATTTATCTATAAATAAAATTGTAAGAGGTTTTGTTTAAATTTAAATTGAGTACTTACTCCACGGTTGAAGATCGAGGTTCGAGGCTGACCCCCCGATTTCACTCCGACTTGCTGTGTCTCCGAAATCTCGTTGTGGTTGCATCATAAAAGTTATATTTTTAAATGATTAGACTTGTGTGCACGTCTATTTATGGAATTTAACGGCGAGTGTATGCACGTTGCACACCGCTCGGTGACTTGTTTGAATGTAGATATTTATCAGCGACATGGTGAGGAAAATTCGCGGAAACCAATATGTTTAAATGTCAACATTAGGTTAGTTTCATCTGTCGATTTATTTAAGTGTTTTTATATATTGATTTCCAGATGGACTATCGGAGGGAAGTTGGATTATTCCCGATTGAGTGTCATAATGTGGAGGTGATTTCGGCGATAAATGGATAATGTTGGTTGTTTTCCCTTATTTTTGCTGAAAAAATATTTGTGATTTCACTCGGCAGCCCTTAATAATTCTGGTGGAGGTGATTGATTTTACTATTTATAATTCATTTGATTATTACATTATTTCAGTAAAGTAATGATAGCTCTTTGTCGAATATTTCCCCTGGCTTTCGATTCTTGGTGATAGTAATCGGGGTCCTACCGCTATGGCTACATGGTCGACTCTCGAAGCGGTGGTACTATGGATGAGGCAAGTTGGGTAATAACTGAGGTGAGTGAGTAATTAGATTTAGGTAAGCTCATTTCCTACTCCCTTAGCAGAGACGTTGGCATCAATTCGATATTTTCCAACACCTGGGTTAAGCCTCAGTTAGTCTTCTCCTTATGGTTCGAATCAATCTTAATTTTCTGGAGGAATGGTTCTCAGCGAAGCAAGTGGGTGAGGATTGTTTACACCACTGTATCGTTAGGATCTCGCTATTGGGTAATCTTAAAATTTTATCATATAATTGACCTTGATTAGATAGTTGAAAAGGTTGATGCAGGTGTCAGGTAGTTACAATCGGTGTCGGTCGCAGTATTTTACGATGTTTTGGGTTTCACGGTTCGTCTATTGGGGACTACCTATTCATGTCTTCCGGAACTATTTTTTGTTTTGTGTATTTGGTTGAATAGGTGTTATTATTGTTAGTTTAATTATGCCTTTTAAAAATTATGATGTTCGTGAAACTAAAATTATCTTAGGTTTATTATCCTTAGCGTTAAAATTTTTCTTTTGGTTGATGAATTTATAAATTCTTATTCATAGGTAAGTAGTATTTGTATGGATTATACTTTAACGATAGTTTTCTTTTATTGGGGAATTTTGTTTAACCATTATTGAGGGTGGGTGAGTCTATAGTTCGAATCCTATTCACGTTATAATTAATTGTTAGTAAATTTCGGGTCCTCTATTTTATTCTTCTCATTCGGGTTGTATCAACGATTTTTTCCTGTTATCTTTTTTAAAAACTTATATTTCAAGTTTGCAGTAACCATCCCGTTATGTAAATTAGGTAAATTTAATTTGGTTAATTATTAAAAGCTCTCGATGGTTATTCTATAGTTGTAATCAAGTTCATGGATTTAGTTGGATTTAGATTTATAGTGACGGTTTCAGGTTCATTTTTCCGTTGGGATTTTCATTGAGGTTAGCATATTTACTCTGGTGGTTTTTTATGATTACACGTCGAGGTTGGTGCGACATCTCAGTTAGCAATTCGTTATTGTATTTTCCTTAACTACGACTGTACCTATTGAAGTTCTCGAATCTGATTTGTTTAAATTCATGACCTGCTTAGTCTATTAATTATTATGCGTTCAGGATAATCGCTCAACAATTAGTTTAAATTCTCATCCATAGGTTAAATTTTGTGGTTATACTAGTAGTTTAGTTTCATAGCAATGAGTTCATTTTATTTTATTTCCCCGTTACCTTTTCCCCTGGTTGACCTTAGGCGCATTATGTCCATATTACAATTAATGAGTGCCCACTGGACTACTCGGTGTGGTGATTTTGAGCCGTATGTAGAATAATTTAGGTCGAATTTAAAGAAAACGAGAGACGAGGAAGTAGCCAAAAGACCACTTCCTTATTTCTCCTTTCTTCTATACGGGCAATATTGACGTTCCGATCCCTGCGTTCCGCAAGCCGGGTCTTCACGGGCACAGATCATTGGCGATATTCCACGCACTTACACGAATCTGAATAATATGTCTGATTTTAATGACTTGTGATGCGTCTTTGGCTGTGGGCCGGAAAAATTTCGACAAATTTTAAATAAAAACATAATTTATATATTATGAATAATTTATTAAAATTAAAATTAAATTACCAACACGTTCCAATCCATACAAAAAATTCATAAATAAGTTACTCTCCCCACGCCAGCATCCAAGCAGAGCTCTATCGAGGTTGCGAGAATGTGACGTGGAGAGAGTTTCAATTAAAACTCTCACTTACATAGATTTTTAAAACTAGTCTTTTCAAAAACGATTTTCAAAAACGATTAAAAATGATGTGAAAATGCATTGGTAAATATACCTATTTTTTGGCCCTAACCTTGCGTGTTCTTTTTGATTCAGTAAAACAAAATTCGACCTTGGAATTTTCTAGTGTATTCTAATCTTAATTTTTATTATTTTGCAATTTTATTTGATAATTTTTCTTTTAAAATTTTTATTGAATTATTTCTAATTCAAATTCTTTGAATTTTATTTCATTTTCATGAAATTGCACATTTTGTTAAATTATCAAATTTCCGTCGAATTTGTTAGGTTTTCGTGTTATGTTTATATTTATATCGTGCGGATCTTGTTGCTTTTTGTTATTATTTTAATTTATTTTTATGTTTATTATTTTATATGTAATTGTCTTCTTTCTCATATTTTGATAGGGTTATTTGGTGTTTTAATAGGTTTGAATTTAAATCTGCATGTTATATTTGTGTGTGTTACCGATTCATTTAAACATTTACAAGGCCATTTGTGTTCTGGCCCAACATATTATTCAGTTCGGGTTGGCCAGGCCTGCTCTAGACATAGAATCATGAAAAATAGGCGCACCCTATTCTTTAGACTACAATTCGACAATTGATATATGTTTAGCGAGCATCCTCTTGAAAAGCACAAACCTATGAAAGTCTCCATTTCATGCAATGGAACGAACCAGTCATTTTCACCTTGTACTATATCAAAATCATGCTCTTGTTGGCGTACAGGGTAGAATTAATTTTGTTTTAATCTAAGCTCATTCATCCAAACTACTTCCTCGACTACTCTTGCACTTCCTAGGGTATTTCCTTTCTTACCCCGACGCCCCACAATTTAAATCTAACCACTGTATACCCATGGGCAAGCCCATGTTGGTACTGTATACAGCAGCCGAGAGTCCACAAGCAGGTGAGCCCCGTTTCCAAGACTACTCCTTGTGATAATCTCGCTTTCGGATTCCTGACGGCCGATAGAAGGACTTACGTCTACCTAACTCCTTTGACTTTTTCGATATCTGTGCACACCTTTCCCATCATGTTATGACGAACCCATGCATACGTCCTGCATATTGTTTTCCCTTAGTCGCCTTAATACATAGCAACATAGGTATTACCAATTGTAGTGAACCGTACCCTTACTAGGTCTTTGTCACTTACCTATTCGTTATTAATTTAATTTAGTAAAAACTAATTTTAGGTATTTAATTAACGAAATTTAACTATACTAATTTAGAAACTTTACAAAAAAAAAATATTTATTAATAAACCTTAAAAATTCAGCTTCAATAATTTGTTAAATTCTTCGGCTTTAACTGCCTAAACTCCTGAAAATAGGTTAAATTTTCTAACCTAGAAACTTGTTTTAAATCATAGAGTATTTTATTTAAATAACTGGTGAAAATTTAAATTATTATGTAAATTATCGAAATTTCTATTATATCGGCCGAAATTTTGGGTTTATCACAACCTCATTAATAATTTAAGAAAAATAAACTCCTCCGAGAATGCTTATTTCAGTTTTTAACCAAAATTGCTTTTTAATCATTAGTATCTCTATAGTGAAAACTGAAATTTTAATTTTTCGTTAACTGAGATCTCTTAATTCCGACTTTACGAGTGGAATAAGAACTTCCTCAATCTACTTCATGCATACATAAGGTTCCATCAACATCATAATACAATCCAACCAAACTTTAAGCATCCATTCCTAATTCGATCAATTAGCGAAATCAGAAATTATTAAAATAACAAGAATTACAAAAATATACTTTTATTGGATTTAATAAAATTTAACAAAAGGAATCACAAAAATTATAATTAGTATGTAAATATATAAATAATATCAGGAGAATAGAGTCCATCCTTCTTCCCATTGGGTAGTCATTCGTCGATATCGACGGGGAACTTTCGTTTGTTCCGGAGGGATTGAAATGGTGTAGTTCCGACCTGAGGAACGGTATGACATAATTCCTCTCCAAATTCGTCCATCCAGCAGCTCGCGAGAGTCGGCGATTTCTCTTTCATTGTCGTGGTGGAATTTTCGACGGGTGAAATGTCTAGGCATATTTGCATCTCATCAGTTTCCTTCACCTGAGTTGGTAGCACCAGTGCTGTTGATTTTTTCGGAGTTGAAGCGGTGTCATCTTCTTTCACAAATTCTGGGTGCTGCTCTGCGACGAGTGCGGCGGCTTCTTCGAGCACTTGTGCAGCATTATTTAAGATTGTGAGGCCTTCAGCTCGGCGTCGTTCACGGCGACGACGATTTTTGCTGGGATGGTGCTTCTTGCTGGTCCTGGGTGTCTGAGCTGGACCAGCTTGAGTTGTTTCCGGAAGATGGTTCGCGGGGATCAAATTCAACTTTAATGCCAGATCGCGACCCGCTAGTCGTTTTACCAGTTCGGCTTCCGTAAATGATGCTTCCAAGACGGTGCTTTGGTCATTGATTATAATTCGCTGAGCCCGGTTCTCTGCAATTAAATCCTCTCGGCATCTCGACAACCGGTGGATTTTATCCTGGAGGATTTTAACCGCCTCGGGAGCGAACCACGTGCCGAGCGTGCGTTCGTGCTCCGCGAACAGTTTGTTATAATTTTGTTGGCATAAATCGTGATTCAATTGTAACGCCGTGGTATCTGATTTTCGCGATGATTTGGGGATTTTGTATCCTGGATGCATTTTTAGAAAAGAAATTTTGATTATTGAAACGTTTGATGAGGATTTTCAGAAGGATTTTCTTGAGATTTTCCTGACTAAACGAGGGAGAGTTTCAGTCCATTAATGGGTTATATTGATAAATAAATAAAATATAATAATTATAAAATTTAAAATTAATTAGTCCGAACATTCCTCAAACATTCTCTATCACATTCATTTCATGGTTTGATATTAATTGTGGAGATATCCTATTTGTCATTAGAACTAGTAAACAAAACATTCGATGCAGAAAAGAAAAATGCTGATGCCCCAATCATTTACTGAGTTTATGAAAAAATAATTTTTATTTAAAAGTGTTCTATAAAACCATTCCTTACAAAAGGCAAAAACTAAAAGAAACATTCAATTTTTCTAATCCGTTCATTTGTTTCTACCGACTTAACCCTAGTCGTCCCTTTGCATATAACAATTCGACAGGTTTTAAACAAAAATTGCATCCCTACCTAAACATTCATTTGAACGTTTTCCCCCTAGCTATGTCGATATTCCCGCATTTTAATCCCTACCGCTCCGACCAACATTGCAATGGCCGCCACGGTGAAGTACGACGGCGTCCTACTCTGCGATCAGTGTGACGAGACCTGACCATACCGGCAGACACCGAAGGGTGGTTGACGACAAGGCAGCACATCAACATCCCTCAAAATCAACTGAGGGAATTGAATCCTGCCAAGCCATCTTCCACAAATTACAGCATGTATGAAATAATATTGAATTAGGGGGGACCTGTCGTCGATACTAAAAGTACCTCGACCATCCATGATTAAAAATTAAAAACTTAAAACTATAAACCTTTCAAAAATTTATTCAATGAAATACAAGCTTACCAAAGTTCGAAATCTTAGATTCAAAATTTTAAGTTTTCAAAAATATTTTTTAAGGTTTTTAAGGTTAAATATTATGACAATGGCTATTGTATTTATACTGTTTTCGTGCGTGTGTGCGACCAATCAGCTAATTTCGAATCTTTTTTGGCCATTTTTTCGGGTTTTTTGATGGCTTTTATTTAATTTTATATTTTTCTCTTTTGTTATTTATTTTTCTTAATTTTTTAATATTAATTTTATTAAATTTGTATTTTTATTTTTTGCTGATTCTTATTCTGGTCGCCTCCTCCGCCTGTGTATTTTCTAAACCTTATTTTGCAAGGTTTTGGCGGTTTTATAATTTTACTTTATTTTTCTATGTATTTTTCGTGCAAAATTTATTAATTATTTGTTTTAATTAATTATGTTGTTTTTTATTTTGTTTTAATTAATGTTTTTATTATATTTTTAATTTCTGTTTGCGGTGCGTGCTTGTGTTACAAATAGCCATTTTCATAATTTTTCGACATGACTTTTTCATGGTTGTTTTGTTTTAGTGATGGCTTATAGCCCAACACTCTAATCAACCTGGTCCATAATGAGATTAAAGTTCAGTATAAATATCGTAATGTTCCGATCAGCCATTATCGAGAAACCATGAACACAAAATAATTTACTTACACCAAACAGACAGACACGTCCAAAAATGTTCATTCTTTTTGGACGAGTAGTGCTGAAATCTATATATATCGTGCAATGCCAACTATTGACGATTTTCTAATCCTCCATAAATATATTGTCGATTTAAAAAAAATTAATTTTTGTCAGTATAAAAAATTGAATTTTGGCACCTATTTCCATATATGGAAGAGCCACTGCTGCTTAAAGTCAGACTTCTAATTAGAGATATCTAAACAACTAAGAAAATGCAAATTTATTTAAATTTTAAATATAGAAGAGTTAAAAATTCCTAGATTTAACTGATTTCCTCTTATCTCAGGTTTCCGTGATTGCAAGTGAAATATATACTTTTTAACGAAACATTTCAAACATAAATTATTACATAACATATATACTTAGAAATCAATGAATATGTGAAATTTGATCATAATTAAATATAAATTAATCACCGGAAAGAAATTATTCATTACAAAACTTTAATTTTTCATTACATTTGAATCACTAGCATAAATCACTACGCTGAAACCGCCTAGCAACAGTTAGACACAATAAAATAATAATTATCACAACATAAAGCTAATTTAAAATAATAAATCCGAAAGCAATCCAATAAAAAACAGCAATTGATTTATTTAATTTTCCTGACACTCTGCAAAAATGCGTTGCTATGACGCAACGAATCGCTGTCGGATCTCATCTCAAACCGGATCCGTATCGATCCGGAATGAATGAAATCATCCGAGTCGATCAATTTCCCCAAATTGACAAATTCCGGCTGGCCCGCCCCCAAATTAAATTCCTTCACCGGTCGCCCGTAGCAAATCATATTGCTGTCGGGTTTCATGAGAATCGATATATTTTGCACGAGCGCGTTGCTGCTAATTAAACTCAAATTCACTTTCTCAATGAATGGCCAGCGGAGCTCATCGTCATATTCGCCCTTGATTATTATGAAATAGATCGATAGAAATCGGTCTTTCCCTTGGCCGTCACCGTTCGGGTAGACTTTCAAACTGAATCGATATCCGGGCTGGCGGAGATAAAAAGGCTTGCTGGTAATTTGCGTGTCGAATCCAGATTTGGCATCAGTGATTCTCTGACGAACATTCCTCACTGTCCAGATGCAAATTCCTTCTACAATCGAAACGTCCTCATCGCTATTTATTCCTCCTCCGAGTTGTTCCTTGTACGAATTGATATCTGATTTGATAGCTTCAATTTGATTCTCATTGATTCTCATTTCATGTCGCAAACTTTCAATTTGCTTTTTCAACTGAAAATTTTCTTCTTTTAATAATTTGGTTTCTGTTCCATCTTTATCTTTGGCCTCGACGATTTTTTGCTCTAATTCTCCATTTTTTCTCATTAAATTCCTCATTCCACTCATCACAATTGTCATGTGACTAACATTATCATCTGACAAATGCTTCGACATATCCACTTGATTTCCTACGAATTGACATCCAAGTTCATAGAGAAAGCATTTTGTTACTTTATTCGGGCAATCATATAAATGATTTCTGATATTGTTATGAATTTCACTGTTGCATTCATAGGGACATTTCCCGCTCAAATTTTCACATAATTTATCAATGCATTCAACATTGATATTGACATGGAAGGTTTGATATTCATGTCTTGTCATTTCTAACCCACATTTACTGCATTTACAAATTCCGTTTACACATTCTTCTTGTAGGTGAATTTCTTTCATTTGCTTAGGATATGTTTGGGGACATTTATCACAGTTCTCCAAACGCCATTTACACATCCTCAAATGGTCGTCTAGATATTTAAATTGCCCGATGTGATCACATCCATTTAGAAGACATCTTATTTCTAAATTTGATATTTCCCGGTCAATTGCGCGATCCTTAATAATTTCATTAGGGATTTCGGTTTGACAGTTAGGACAAATATTTTCACATGATGCAAAATGTTTGTTAATACAGCTATAGCAAAAACGACATCCACACTGAGTTTGAGATGGATCGATTAGGATTTCGTGACATTTTGAACAAACAAATCTTGGACACTCAAGTCTAATATTTTTAATAAAATATTCCGTTCTTTTATCGAATGAAGCCAATTGAATGCCACTAAAAGTAAAGCATGCCATATAAAATTATATTAAAAAATATGAATTTAAAAATGCACTAAATTTACTAAAAAGAATTTATTGTTTAAAAATAACTTAAATTTAATGAATAAATTACTTATATTGTATCATTTTCTTTATAAAATTAAAATATAGATTGAAGTATGAAATCAATTGGCTTCAAAAGTGTGCCATTTTATTTAATTTTATTCATTTAAATGAATTTTTATATTAATGAAGTTTGATCCTGTTTTCTATTTTTAGGTAAATTTAAATTTTATGATTTTGGAGTGAAGTGAAATCTTGACTCCAATGTAACCCAGCTTAGAATAAAATTATTTTTTATATTATTAAAATATCTAATAATTTGTTGAATACTTTATGATTGAACCAAAATTTAATACAATATTTGAACCAATATTTAAATTTATAAGTATATCAAACTCTATATGAAATTCAAAGTTTTAATAAAAAGAAAGATCAAAATCATATAGGTAGGACCAAACTGACCAAATTTGGAAAAAATGTGTATGTGGTTTTACCACGTCAAAAATGTACGTGGAAATCGGTGATATATAAGTCAATGGCAGATCGACAAAAATAATTGAAATTTCTAAGATTTATCGAAAGTAAGACGAATTTTTGGTTAATTTTATGTTTTTTATTGGTTTATTAATTGATTTTTATTATACTTTATGTGTTCGAAGTTGATTTTTTTACACTAAAATTAAACGATTCATTTTTTTTTGTTTTTGATTATTTTATAGGGATTTAAGGTTATTTAGGAAGTATGTCACAATAATGCAAGCGAACTAGGAGACTTGCGATGATAACCTCAAAATTTTTGATTATTTGTAGCTAATGAAATTTATAAATTTATCACATACACTAAAAACATTTTTTTAAAAAATGGCCGCCTGGACTCAGTCTATTGATTCAGAGGAAGGGCTGCAGTGGGATGGTAGTCCGCCATTTCAACTTTTTCCACAGTAATCACCGTCACCCGACGACATGTTGGTTGCTGTCTGGCCATGGGGAAGAGTTAACTATCATATATGTGCATTAGAGAAAAATATATAGTTAGAAGCCAGAAAGAAGAAACCTAATAACAATGATAGAATAATATTTGGCCAGAATACAAATTACCTTGAAAAATGTTTAAATGTATCAGTAATATAGCACGAAAACCCAGCACCAAAATAACTTAAAATACAACATACAACCTCAACTAAAAACTCTAAAATTTAAGAAAATATAAATAAATATAAAATCAAAAATCATAAAAGTAAAAAAAAAATAAATAAAAAATGCATCAAGAACCGCACGAAATTTACATAAAAATAACATAATGTTGGGCCAGAACGTAAACGGCCTTGAGGAATGTTTAAATGGATCGATAACACACATGCAAATATAACATGCAAATTTAAATAAACCTATTGAAACATCAATTAAACCCTACCAAATATGAGAAAAAAAGAGAATTAAATATAAAATAATAAACACAAAAATAAATTAAAATAATAACAAAACGCACCAAGATCCGCACGATACCAACACAAACATAACAAGAAAACACAACAAATTCGACAAAATTGAAAAATTGGTAAAAGTTCATGAAAATGAAACTTAAATTGTTGGGCCAGAACGTAAATGGCCTTGAAGAGTGTTTAAATGGATCAGAAACACACACGCAAATACAACATGCAATTTAAATAAACCTATTGAAACACCAATTAAACCATATAAAATCTGAGAAATAAAAGAATTAAATATAAAATAATAAACATAAAAATAAATTAAAATATTAACAAAATGCACCAAGATCCGCACGATACCTATACAAATATAACAAGAAAACACAACAAATTCGACAAAATTAGAAAAATTAATAAAAGTTCATTAAAGTGAAATTTAAATCGAAAAATTTGAATTAGTAATAATTCAATAAAAATTATAAATAAAAAATTATAAAAATAAATCGAAAAATAATAAAAAATAAATAATAGAATTTGCTAGAAAATAACAAGGTCGAATTTTGTTTTACTGCATCAAATTTCACACGTCATACAAATAGGTATATATACTGATCCATTTTCACATTTAACTTAACCATTTTTGAAAACTAACCATTTTTCAAACTGATTAAAACCATTTTGAAACCATTTTTCAAACCATTTGAAATCGTTTGTAAATCTTATTTTCAAATCGTTGTGAAACTATTTTAAAACCTTATTTTCAAGCTATTTGAACTAATTCAACTGATTTTAGGTGAGAAATATTTATGTTGGAGCCCTCTTTCCACGTCACGTTCATAGCATCTCTGTAGAGCTCTGCTTGACGGCGACGTGGGGAGAGAGGCATTTATGCTTTCTGTTATGATATTTTATGCTATTGTATGAAAACTTTTGGAATGGTTATGAAGGGTAATTCTGTTATTTTGTCCTAACTAATAAATATTATTAATATATATAAATTGTTTGATATATATTTCTTTTTTAAAACTAAATTAAAATGTCGAAATTTTTCCGGCCCACAGCCGACACATAACGCAAGTAAATAAAATCTACATAGTACAGAGGCATGTAAGTGCGTGGAAAATCGCCAATGATATGTACCCGTGAAGACTCAGCGTGCGCAACGCAGCGGTCGTAACGTCAATATTATCCCTATAGCTGAAGCGAGAAATAAGGAAGAAGTCTCTGGCTGCTTCCTCGTTTCTCAATTCTGTAAAATCGACCTAAAATTATGTTACATACGGCTTAAAATTATCACACCGAGTAGTCCAGTGGGCACTCAATAAATATAATATGAACACAATATGCGTCTAAGGCCTATTAAAGGGAAAGGGTACTTGGGTTAAATTAACTGAAATCGTTGTTATAACTATTTTGGATTAACATTTTGAAATAAATAAAATTTATTGGGAATCATTGAATTCGATTAATTTGAGATTATTGATAAAAATTAAAGTAAATATTGGGTAAAGATAATTTAAATGCTCGTAAATTATTGATTAGGGTAATGACAAATGATTTCATCAATTAAATTATTATAATTCATTTCAATAAAAGTAATCTGATCTTTGAGTAAGAACGAGTAATGTATTGATCTAATCAACCCCCGATAGAAATGAAAGCAATTAAGAATCGAATTCATTGATTTCAAATAAAGATATGTATCAATTAAAAGTAAAATGATTCTCGAATAAAAGTATGAAATCCCTTAATCAAATTACTGATTCAAATTGATGTAACGACACGTAGTTCACTAATAATTCATTTTGATAAAATTGAGGAAGTGATTGAGAAAAATCAAGCGTTAGATTAAATCATCGATTAAAATTAAAATGAACAAGAATAAAAATATCGTTGATTAAATTGAATCAATTTATTGGTAACAATAAAAATGATTAAATTAGTTCAGATAATTATTGAGTAAAACCCACGTAAACTAGTTTTGGTAAAGTAAAGTATCAAATAAGAATAAATAATATAAGCTCCTTAATGAACTAGGATTAGAGGATTAAAGATTAGAATTACAGATGGATTGAATAACCGTAAGACAGTTTCTTTAGTAAAAATCAAGTAATTTTCGATGTAAATTAAAGTAAAACTGGATGCACGGATTTAAAACTATTAGCATTAAAATAACCTTGTGGGCTAAAGTAATAGTTGATCCAAATAGCCTTAGGGAAGACTATTAGAAACTGGAATAACAGATGTCGATATTTATTACTGATAATACAATCTCTTAATTAGAACTAGAATAGTTTATAAATTTATAAAATAGGTTTCTAATTATCATAAATTCAGGATGTACAGTAAATTAAGTAGCAGCAAAATGAACGAATTATTACGTAAATTAAATTAGTAAAATTGGAAAAATCAAAGTTTAAGACAAGAGTGAATTTATATTAATATCACATTAAATTCCACATAGCGAAGTTATTCCAACAGAAGGGTATCGCATCTATTTAGAAAACTCGGTAAGCGTAGAAGTCTTCCTAAAATTTGCTAATAAAGTACATTTAAACTAATCAACGAAATAACTTACAGGAAATCGAGATAATCGAGTGTAGGCGAACATTTGACCAGTAATTCTGAAAATATGACACGAATAATACAATCACCGGATGTAAACAACGTAAATCACCTTTAGTCAACCGCTTAAGTTGTAATGGTAAAATCCGCCGGAAATCATTCGCCCACCAGGATACACCCACACGCGACCAAGTTATCTCGGATCAACATCCGCCTAAATCTTAAAGTTCGAACAACGGTAATTAAAGTTAGTAAACAAACTTTAAGTCAATGTACAAATTCCCTTAAGTCAATGTACGGGTATCCGCCTACATGAAAAAATCTTAATGTTAAGATGCATATATCAAATAAGTTAAACAGCAGGTTATCTCATCCATGTGATTAATTATATATCACCCCATGAAGAAGTACACTCAAGAGCCAGGTCGGTAAAGCTTGTAGATAAACCGCTCACCCGTTTCACAAAGTTACGACGGAAAGTGACGCTAATAGAAATCAATAGGATTAATTTGTATAACACCCTTACTAGTAACATAGACACAATCTGCTTGCTAATAACTTAGAATAGTAAATCAATCGAACCTAATAACAGTAATGTTTAGACATGTCGCCCAAACGAACTACCCGTCGAGAGACCGCCAGACAGGAACAGACAGGAGTCCCGCCGACCACGAGGATACTCAACCAGTTACAACTATCATGTCTCTCGGAACGGCAATATCCAGCTGCGGAGACCTACCTGCACGCACAGGACCTCCTCACCCAATGGGAAAGGGTGCAGGAGCAGGTAGATTTACAGGTGGTTAAGGCAAGGATGTATCTTGCGAACGTGGTGGAAGACATCCTTGCCGGGCGGATTGCAGTCGCCTATCCACCTCACCCAGTTCGAGACACCAGAAGACCCTACACCGTTGAGGCTCTCAAACGGAGCCTGAAGAGATATTGTCCGGACGAGTAAACCAACAACGACAGACTTTATGTAGTAACTGATTGAAAATATTAGAAGATTACGTGTTATTTCTTTTTCTTATAGCTAGAGTTATTCGTGTTTTGTTTAATGAAATAAACAATTATATAACTTGATCAATAATAAATTAACATCATCTATTTGATTGTAGTAATGTCTTCCTTACAAATCTTACAATCTGAATTGAACCACGTGAGACAGACAAACGCGGTATTACACACACAGATTATTCAACTCACCCGCGAAATACAACAGATTAAAGCCACCTGGAGGGAACCAGAAAAGGTAAAAACACTGTACCACCGCCTGACCGCAGCACAGAAAGGCTGGGCAGAGGAGCGGCAGCTCAACCAGAGCCTGCGCACGCAAATTCGGGGACTCGAAGTCGCCCTAGCAGTCTGCCGGGAAGGGGAAGCGGTAACATATCCGCTCGTCTTCGCCCCAACCCAGATGCCGCAGAAGAACACCCAACCAGTGGAACAATCTACCCTTCCAGTAAACAATCGTCGACCGGGACGTAAGGAACGGGCCCGACGTCGAGCAATCCAGCTTCAAAATCAGTAACCTGCGAACATTGTGCGCGTTGTTAATAAATAGAGTAGTCGTGTTCTTAATTTAATTTGTTCCGTTGATATATTTATATGCTAAACGTTTGCATCATGTTGCTCAATCTTAATTTCATCTCTCCGTAGGCAGATAAGAACCTAATCTTGAACGATTATGAGGGACAGAGCAAAGCGAGCACAGGTCTTCTATCGACAGCTCGTGAACCCGAGGGTTGTCCGAGCAACTACAGTACTAGCACATGGTACTCAATTTTTGCGGGCAATCCACCACTTGAACACATTACCAACGTTGCCTAGCAACGGGTGCCAAGTGGCGATTAGTATCATTTTGTATGGCGTTACTAGGGTCACCAGGAGGATAAGCAAGATTTGAAACCCTGTAACCCACCATACAAATTTGGGGGCTCAGCCGGGATTGAATGATCTTCTTGTACAAAAACCCAAGCAAACAAACTGAGATGAAATTATGTTAAAGTTACATAGATATCAACGTCAAAGCATTCAAAATCCATCAATACTTGACGACACAACACCCTTGTAAGATACCAACGACAATCACAAGACGCATAAGCAAACAACACATAATTAAAAGGGCAAAATGCGGGATAAAATGAAATGGGGTAAGTAAGGGGGATAACGATAAACTACGGGGGAAAGCAATAGAACCAAGTAGAGGAAGTCAACGATAATGGAATAAATTACAACGAGTAATGATTAAAATAGTAGTTGATAAAATGAAGCAAAATATATTAAAAGACTAAAAAATTGAATGAATTTAGTTAATTAGTATTTAAATAAATTTAAAGAGTAATTAAAAGAGATTTAATAATTTTAGAGATGGAACCAACAAAAATTATAGAAAAACTAAAGGGTATCCTAAACATCGAAAACGATAACCTAGAGGAACTAATCAACAAACAAAAATTAATTAAACGAGCTAAAGAGGATATATCAACGATTTCAAACCTGTACTCCGATGAACATTGCATATTAATAAAATTGATCGATATTGATAAAGATGTAACAACCGAAAGAATATATGAAATTCTATCCATGAGATTAGAGATAACCAAATTTGGGAAAAGCTGGAACAAGTTAATGGAAAAAGTCAAAAACATTGAAGACGAGATTGCAACAACAATGAAAGAACAAACTAAGGCCTATGTGGAATGTTATGCGTGCAAAACAGAGGAAGCACGAGTAATGGTGATACCTTGCGGACACCTGAGTTATTGTCATGGATGCGCACAAGAGTCGCACTGTATGCTATGCCAACGAAAGATAAAGGAAAGACTAACGGTTTACTTTCCATGAATTGTTATGATAAAATGAAATAAATGTGTATTACGCAGTACTTGAATTATTATTAGATGATAAGACGAATATAAAAGAAATATGCAATGTTTGTAAATAATAAAACCACCCGACAACGATAAATAAAGGTAATAGACCAAATACATGAAAGCCGAATTAAGGAAATAATTAAAACACATGCACAGGGACACAAAATATTGGACGGAAAAATTTCGACAACCGAGTTTTCCTAGTGTATAATTCTTTTTGTTTTTATTGATATTATTGTTTTATCGATATTATATTGAGATAGGACGAGGAAAAATGGTTAACCTGAGCTATCTAGTGATAGTACGCTCACCCAAGGGAAACCCTGATCAACCCTACTGAGAAAGGAACTGGTAGGCCAAGTCGCGTATGTCAGCAAGTAACCGGCGAGAGATTGATCACCTCTTTTGTGGAGCTTGCTGATGCGATTACCACAAATTTTGAAGGGGGGGAGTGAAGAGATAGACCGAGAGGTGAGAGAAAGAGCGCGCACGGAACAGAATTAATAGTTAGATTAAAGGTACCTAGAGATGACTTCTTTTTTCCCTAGCTGGTGGTGAGGCACCAGAGGACAGCTACGGACTGTCGTGCTCAGGTTGTTATCAGCCAAGGGACTGATGGCGCTGAGCCGTTCGATACAAAAACCCGGATCACACACCGAGTATCGAACGATTCTTTTTTTCGCTGGGAGGAACTCGATACAACAACCCGGATCCCACACCGAGTATCGGGGCCAAACGGTAGGTGAGATGTGAACTAACCGGTAAATGGTTCATACTCAAAATGTCCTACTAAAGCCAGATGAGAGCGGCTGAATGGAGCCGAGAAATCTGATGGAAGGAGCGGGCAGAGATTTGATAGTTTATTTTCCGCTCCCACTTTTAATCTCTTCCTTTTCTTTTCACTATTCGGGAAATCAAGTAAACCGCTTTTGGAACTTGATTGAACGCCTAGGCATTTCCATACTTTTATATTCTTCGAGGTACACAACCCGGATCCCACACCGAGTACCGAGGGAATGTTTTTTTATTGCCCAGCGAGGAGTTTGGTACAATAACCCGGATCCCACACCGAGTACCAAATATCCGAATGGCGGTGAGTAAAGCGTAACCGGAAGAATGCGCGGCCAAAAGACGCCATGGCTTGAGAGTCAGTGTGAGGCCTCAAACATACCCAAAAGTCACTGATGAGCTCAAGTCCGATGAAACAATGAGAGATAATATGAATAAGACGAATACGAATATGAGTAAAGATGAAATTGACAGAATATGATTATGATCAGATACTAGAGGCCATAGGGTGCCGGATAAGATATGATTATGATTAGATATTAAAGGCCATAGAGTGCCAGACAAGATATGATATGAGTAAGGATGAAATATGATTACGGATAGATATTAAGGTCACAGATGACCAGTAAAAGAGTTAAAGCCGAAGGCCGAAGAGCCAACGGAAATTATAGAGGGCATAGAGCGCCAGCGATTGAGGATTAAGCAAATGAATTTTTTGGGAGACATAGGAAAAATAATTAATGGAATGAATGAAAGTATGAATATGATGATTTTATATTATTGATATTATGATATAGATAATTGATACGACTATATAGATAACTGATAAGACTATATAGATAATTGATACGAGATTAATAGATAATTATTACGAGGAATAGATAATTAAAAATAGACTTAAAATGAGGGGGGGTGAGTCAGATAAAGAAGACCACCACGATAAATGCGAACAAGGGATGATAACGTATATAGTATGGTAAATGGAGGAGAAATTAGTATAGAGTATAGAATATTGGAGTGTTATTTAATTTTAGGAATCAATAGTCAAACAAAGCAATCCAAGTCAAGTGCAAAGCAAAGCAAAAGAGAAAATATTTCAGAGCAAACGACAAAGCAAAGTGATAACAAAGAAACTTGAATAAACGAGCAGAAAAGAATTTGGAATAACCGTCAGAGTAGTTACAAGCAGACAAGCAACCAGAAGTTTCAAAGCAACCAAAGCAAGAGAAGAGAAATCAGTCAAGCAGACGAATAACCGTAAACATTGATAACATCAGCAACCACACGAGAAGCAAAAGCAAAGAGAACAACGAAAAGAGTTTATTAAAAGCGGAAGAAAAGAAAAAGGTTCGCAATAGTAGAAGCGTCAAAACCGGAGTATCAACTACAGCAGCAACAGGAACCGGCACAGATAGTGGATTAACCGACGTTGAATTCAACAGTAGCGAAGAAAACGAAATAAACGATATAGAAAACCGGTTGCCAATAATAGAATCAGAGAACGAGGAAGAGAGATTAAAAAACTTAAACATTAACTCAAACATGGCCAACTCCATAAATTCCAACACGACTTCAATTCCGGATCCAAACATGATGATAAATAACAACAATGCAATAGTAGGAGAATTCAGAGAAAAGTTTAGAGGAGAACCGTTCGACGGTAGTCTCAACAAATTAGATACATTTATAAAGGAATTTGAAGTGTATAAAAATATCTGTCACTGGACAGATCAAAAGGTAAAAGAGCGACTACCCTTGTATTTGAAAGGGAGCGCACAAGATAATATTCGTGGAAGAAGCAAGAGACGCTACGAAATTGACAACATGGACAGAAATTAAAGAGTTCTTAATAAAGATATTCGGGATAGAGAAAAAGGGGAATAGGAAGATATTGGACTTCCTACATCGAAAACAAAGACGAGACGAATCAAATGCAGTGTACGCATGTGAATTAAAGAAATTATGTAAAGAAGCCTTCGGAGAAGCAGATTTGCCCGAAGATAAAATGGTAGACGTCTTCATAAGAGGAATCAAAAGAGAAGACATACGAGCCAACCTTGGATGCTTGGCACCAGAAACGTTAGATAAAGCAGTAGCAATCGCAAACAGATGTGAAGCCCATCTGGGACTGGGATATCAAGTGGCAGTCTTGGCCACAGAACCAACAACATCAACAGTCAATGCCAACAATCAAAACAACAATACCAATCCAGCTATGAATCAATTCATTCCAAGAGCACAGCAGATGTTCAAGCCACCAGTAACGAGAAATCCGGAAGATAAAGGTAATAACCAAGTAAGTTATAATAATAATTTCAGGAACAATCCAAATGCAAATGAAAAATGCTCCACATGTCAAAGAATAGGACATCGGTCAGAGAATTGTTTCCGAAATTACAACTGCCAGATATGTGGTAAACGAGGGCATACTGAGAAAATATGTAGACAACCTAATAACAAAGCATGTTACAATTGTGGACAACAAGGACACCTCGCAAGGCAATGTAACATAAGAAGAGAACCAAACCAATCGAGGCTAAACAACTCTATGGGAAATCCACAAATTAACGTGATGCAAGAAATAGACATGCTACGAGAAACACTACAACGAATGCCCATGGAATTAAAAGAGATGATGCAACAGATGCCCACCAATATACAACAACAACGAATCAACGTAATGAGAAGCAATGAGGAGATTCAAGAGCTGCGAACCAGAGAATATCAAGAGCAACAACAAGCTGAATGGCAAAGACTACAAACAGAGGAAGCCCAGGAAATCCAGCAAAGATGGGAGAATCGAAAACAAACCCCGAAAAGAATTAATATGATGAGAATGGAAATTCCAGATGAAACTCACACTGCGGAGCAGTGTGTTGAGAACGAAGGGGGGAGGAAATATGATAACTGATAACGAGAAAACAGTTGAATTAAATACGATGGAGAAAATAGAGGCCATCAAAGAATTTGCAGAGGAGGAAAAACAAAGACGTCGACAGTTAAAAGAAACGATAATGGAGAAACCGAATGAACCGGAAACTAAAGAGATTAAACGAGCAGAAATGATGATAACGGAGGATCAAAACAAGGAAACATTAGTGTACGAGATAGACGAACTCGAAAATGAAATTATGACACAAAAGACAGAGAGTGCACTTGAGAAAATAAAGCAAGAAGAAGCTTTAGAACAGGAGGAGGATCAATTAAAAGAAAAAAAGAAGCAATCCTGAAACAAGAGAAAGCGGAACTTAGAAAGAAGGCACTAATATTAAAAATAGACGGAGCGTTAAAACATCTAGAACAAGAACAAGCACTAGACCAAAGAATAGAAGTGCTGGCAAAGAAAGTGCTATCTCAAGAAATGGAGGAGCCAAAATTAGAACTACAAAAAGATGAGCAAGAAGCATCAACGTCACAAGGAAAAGAAAAGATATCAGAGCCAATAATAGCAAAAAATCGAATCCAGAGGATACTGCTACAAAAAATAGAAACAAGAATCAGAAAAGAAAAGCCCACGTGGAGTGAAGCTCAAATCGAGAATAGAATAAAAGAGATATGGTTCCAAACAAAAGGGCCAACAAAGATAATGAAAGAGGAGGAACAACTACATATCAATATGTTGAGACAAATACCAGACGATCAAACAGATGAGGATGAAAGTGAAATAAGCAGTCTGGGTGGAGAAATATTTCAGTCATGCGAGGAAAATAAACCATACAAAGATGAATCAAAATCCGAATTAGAGGAAATGGAAACGAACGTGCCAAGAGAAGATGAAACCGAGATATTAAAAGAAATCAACGAGATTGTAGAAGAAGTAGATCGAAACCAAATGTTCCTAAACCTCAGAGATACAACCGCATACAGCAGAATAATGAAACTGATTGCGAAAGGATATCAACAGGATAATGGTACATTCACGGCATCATGGAAAGATATTATAAAAAAGTACCAAGAGAACTTGAAAGAATATGATAGAGAAGAGTATCAGGTAATTATTGATTTTTTCCAGAAATACCAAGACAGATAATAGCAACAAGAGGCGAAAGCACAAACGAGTTGTATGATTGGGTAGTGAAAAAACTAGGACCTAGTTATAAAAATAAACCTTTATATTATCAAGGAAGAAAAATAAAGCGAGATATACACCTAGCGGATGCTCTAATATGGCCAAAAGGAATAAATGTGGTAACGTTAAACAAAAATGAAAGCGAAGAAACGACAGCAGAAATATGGCAGAAAATTCAAATATTGTATACCAAAGAAATAAAACCCGGATTAGAAAAAGAGAGACAAAAGATAATGAGACAAAAACCAGATAAAAATGACAGAACAAGCAATAGACCAGGCTAGAAAATATATTAACCGGTTATCGTTAACGAGACCGATTTCAATGAAAATGTTCGTAGAAGCTGTACAAGATACAGATATTATTAGATTCGATAATGAGAGAACAGATGAGTTGATAGCCAAATACGGAGAACATCAAAGAGATATGAGGGGAGATGAACCAATAAAGATAAAGATAAAATTACCAAATGACGAAATAAAGGAAATATTGGTAGATCCCGATTGTCAAATGCACGAATTATACCGACGGATAAATCGAGAAATTATCCAACCAATAATCGAAAGTAGTGACGATGGCATGGTAGAGGACGTAGCAATAATGTACCACAAACGGCAAATAAGTCCGCGAGAACGAACCCCGATATACGAATTAGGTATATGGGAAGACGGACAAACCATTAATATCATAGCCATGGATGAACCAGAGAGAAAAAATACAACAAAAAAGGAACAACAGATCCAAGAATTTCAAGAGGAAATGAAAAGAAAGATGGATCAAATACTAACCATCTACCAACTATGGAGACAAGATGCGAAATTAAGCACAAAATTGCAACCTATAGACGACTCGAGATGCCGATCAACACCATGGAAAAAGGTGTATGATGAAAAGACAAAGGAGTGGAAATGGAAAATGGAGAGAACCGAACCGAAATGGAGAAAATATATACCAGGGGAAGCGCCAGAAGATGCAGCTAATGAAACAACCTTGGAATTATATGAAGATGAACCATATGAAAATCTACCAGAGGAAATGATAAACGAAATGGAATGGCAACCAGAAGAAGACGAGGAAATAAATGATAAAGCTCGACTAGCCCCATACACATGGAAAATAGGTGGATGGGCGGAAAAAGTAAAATCGGCTGAAGAAGAGAAAATCATCGGTATTACAAGTCATCAATTCTATACAGAAATCGGAGGATAGCGGATGAAATTGAGAGTGTACCCAAACGGAGATGGAGTAGGAAAAGGAAAATATCTATCAGTGTATTTTCTGTTAGCAAGAGGCAGATATGACGGCAAGTTAGAATGGCCATTTAATCGAAAAGTCACAATTTCAATCGCTAAACCCGGAAAATGGGAAGAGCGACACAGCGAAAAATTGGGAGTAGACCCAAGATCAATGATAAGTCAGAAGCCAAAATCCACGGAAAATGTCGCAGGAGGAGTACCACAATTTCTATTGAAAAAATACGTAACACCCCAATTCGTAAAAGATGATACGATATACATCACGATTGAAGTAGAAACAGAACGAGAAATGAAAATACGAATTCAACAAGAACAAGCGAGACCGCGAATCAGTGTACTCGAAAAACGAATACCAGGAACAAAATACTTGCCCACAGATATAGATGACCCTGTGGAAGAAGGATTAACACGATTAACAGAAACGCAAAAATGTAGAGAGTTAGCAGCGATATTGAGAACCGGAGCCAAGAATCAAAGACGAACTGTAACAGATTTAGCAAAATGGATAATCGATTCTTGTAACAGAGTAGAGAACCTGCGAAATATTGTAAAGGAAATAGAGGAATATCGGAGAATGTATGCGTGGTACCCAGAGCAATTTCGAGAAATTATCCGAAAATGGAAACATACCGAATGGGCAGCCGAAACGATAGAGAAGTATAGTTTAAAAATTATGACGCCAGATTTCGAACCAATCGAAAGACAGTTTTATATCACTGCCAAAGTGAGTGAAGTGAAAAAGAGAATACCGTATGAACCGTCATTTCATTTACAATACCAAGGACGATCATTAGACGACGATCTCGAAATCGGAGTTACGCAAATGCAATTGGGGTTAATCAATATATTAACTGTAGCAAAGATCGCGGGTAGAGAACTCAATAAAAGAGAAATCAAAACGAAAACGCCAATAGGACGACAGGAAAGTCTAAATACGCCAGAAGTTCCACCTGCAGCAGATGAAGTAATCGTCATTACAACAGGAGATGAAGAGATACTAAATGATCTAAATGATATTGTGGACGAGGAAACAACCAGGAGAATACCGGAATCAAGAGATTTGTTCATGACAGAAGATGAAAACGATCTGATAACAGATGAACCAGACGAGCTAGTATGTGGTCAAAGACAACCAGTAGAAATTATAGAGCCAGATACCGAAGAGGAAAATAAAAAGAAAGAGAGAAGACGCCGAAGCTCGACAGGAGACGAATGGGATAATTGGATAAATGAACGAGGAGCTACAACATCCAAAGAAACAACAGACGAACAACCCAAACGAAAAGAAACAGGTACGGCAATGGAAAAGAAATCCAGAGGACGACCAAAAATTGATAAACCAGCTCCAGAAAAGAAAACTAAAGAACAAATGCAGATGGATCAATTGACAACAAAATTAAACAAGCTTAGCCAAGTAACGAAGCAGTTACAGGGAAAACTGAAAGGCCAAGAACAAGGAGCAAAGTGGATCAACAGACTAATAACTGATATGCTGGGATTAGCAAATCCAGAAATAAAGAGAAATTTGAAACTAAATAATATCGGAACAGAAGCGAAACAGCTTTGGGCAGCAATAAAACCAATAATAAATAAAATCATGGACAACAAGGTACGAACTACAACCAAGGATCCAGAGGAATTATTGTTGATAATAAATCATTTAACAAAACGATCAGACGATCCAAATAGATATTTGGTAGGAATGGCCTATCTGATGTATAATACGATAGTGATATACAGAAAGCGAACTCCAAGATACAACCCAAACGGATATGAATTTGCGATAACAGACATTATCAGGAAGGTAATCGAACCATTCATCCTGACTCAAGGTGGATGGCAAGCCTTTATAAATTTGGTAAGTAAAGATGATCAAACCGAGATGATGCAAGCGAAGTTAAAAGAGTTATTAACGGAATTCGAAACAACGATTAATGCAAGCGATCCAAAAACAGCTAGAAAAGGGATGAATACGATAATCACTACAATACTCATATGGATGATGTGCGTGAAAGGAGTAGAACCGTTTGTAGTATATGATTGTGATAATATAAAGATTGGTGATAAATACTCATTAAAAGAAACGGAAGAGTGCAAAGCTGCAAACCCCGGTAAATTACAGACAACAGCTACAGCAGTATCGTATAACGTATACCAAGAGGTAGACTTCATTAAAACGGAAATTAAAGAATGCTCAGTGACAAGGAAAATTGTAGCATTTCATTGCGGACATCACTCACATTCAACAATTATAGAAGCGGGTACGGAAACAACAGTAGTATCAGTAACGCGGAGCGAATGTGAAGAAGGATTCACGACAGGACGCATCTCAATAGCTGGAAGAGTAAATGTAGCAGCCGAAGAAGGAAAGATAAAAACTACCCGAGTATATGCTGCGGGAAGAATAACGGCTGGAGACGGAACGTGTCAAAGAGGAGAGTACACCCTGTTGAATCAACTAGTCAAAGGAGTAGTAGTGATCGAAAGCTACCAGGTAAAATTGGAGAAATATCAAGGATATTTTGATCCAGACACGCAAGCAATGAAAAAGTACCCTCAATGTCTAGCAACAGATAGATCATGTAATACGGGAATGTCAACGATCGTATATCACGCCGATACCAGAACTTGTAGACTCACCTTATTGAAGAGCGCAATATTCGATGAAGTGCAAGGACAAGTGCACAGAGAAACCGAAACTAACACGCAAAAAAGTGCATTAGATGAATTACGGAGAACCGGAAGAATCGGAAAACCAACGATCACCACAACTATCGGATCAGAAGTCACGCCAACGGTAGTAATATCAACTGATACCACAATCGGAATGAGATTTATAAAAGGACGAATGGTGAGCAAATGTGACGAAATGGTAGCTAGTACAAATTATAAAGGAATATTCCTATCGCGAACAGCAATACCGAACGCAAAAGCGCAAATAGACCCCAAAGATGTGAAACTATATCTCTATATAAATAACAAGATGGATTTCTTATATCATAAAGGATTGGCATCAACAGAGAAAATATACTACGATTTAGTTAAAAATGATTGTATCTTGAATAGGGAAATATTAAAAACAAAGTTAGCAATGGCAATCACGAATCCAGATAACGCAATTCCATTACTACCACTCCAGGAAGGATATTTTGGGAGAATCGTTGGAGAAGTTATGTATACGTACAAATGTGAAAAGACAATTGCAAAATTGCCAGAGAATTCAACAATCCCAAGAGATAAATGCATAAATGAATTAGAGATAATGCATAAAGGAAAAATCAGATTCGCTCAACCGGTGACAAGGATGATAAACCCAGAGAAATTTGTACCCAATATGTTCAGTTGTAGTAATGTATATGGACCATTATTCGAAATAAGAGATGGAAGTTGGCTACAATTTCCAACTCGAGTAATCGTAGCACCGCCAAAAATATTTGGACTTACAGAATTGGCCAGCGAAGCAGAATTCAAACCAGTTGATATATCACAGAGTGGAATATACCAAACAAAAGATCTGGAACGAGCCAGAGAACATTTATTATTCCCCCAGCACAAAGGCAAGCAATATTATCCAACATTGTAACTATAACGGGAGGTAACAACTATGGAGAGAAACCCAACTACGAATTGTTACTATCACCAGATCATTTTCAACACGCTACAGCAAATATGATGAAAGCCATGTGGGGAAGATTCTTAATCTTTGGACAAATGATGGCAGGAATTTTAGGGATAATCCTTATCATTCAAATCGTAAGAGTAATCATAACACAAATGTTAGCATGTTTCGATATCTACAAATGAGAGAGAAAAATCAACTGGAAAATGGCAATTGGATTCTTACCGTTTTTAGCTAAGACAATGGTATTACATGGACACTCAAAAGATATTCACAAGATAAAAAGACTAGTAGGAATTCTAACTAAAATGAATGGTACCGATGAAGAAGTTGGACGAAAATTTAAAGCAATAATGAGATTAGAAGCCGAGAAAACCAGAATGAAGCGACAAAAAACGAGCAACTGGAGACGATGGATGAACTTCAAAGATGACAGCAGCGATAACAGTGACAATGATGAAAACCAAGGAGGAACACAAATGCTAACTCAAGAGCAACTCAAACAATGGGAAAATCGAAAGACAAGACATAGTGGACATTATAATCATCCACCACCAGTATATGAATGTTTAAAGAAAGCAACAACATCAGTAGAGAGAAACATGCCAGTAGAAAGACACGTACCAATACCAAGATCAACAACATTACGAAATATTTATCCAGTACCATACGAACCAAATTGGGCTGACTTAGTGCCAAGAACCAGCCAAAGATCGAGAAGTGTGGATCAGGATCCAGAAACTCGAACTATAGCTATGTTACAAACATTAGCTGGACCAACATTAACGGTACCCATAGAAATAAATGGGGTAGAAATAAAAGCAATGATTGATACGGGAGCAAACATCTCAGCAATAAAAATGGATAAAATACCAGGAAGACTATGGCCATGTATAGAAGAAGCTAACATGGATGTAATAACTTGCAGTAAGGAATCGGTAGCAGTCGTCGGGGAATATCTGGTCGATAATCGAATATAAAAATGTAAAAATCAATACGTATTTAGCAGTTATCAGGAGATTGAGTGCAGATTGTATAATTGGAACAGATCTCATGCCAGAATTACTAAAAGAGATAATAATAGACCTAGGATCAATGGATCTGAGAGATAAAACCGGACGAATATGTATGCCGAAATCAGAGGTGAGATGCTCAGAGAAAATAGTAGTGCCAGGGCGCACACAAATGATTTGCTATGTGAAAGTAAATGAGGAAACTAGAGGAGAAATGATTTTTGAGCCTAACCACAAATTCGAGAAAAAGAAAGAACTACCATTAGCCAGAGAGATAGTGTATGTAAACGATAACAGTGAAATTCCAATCAACATTACAAATTTTGACGAGGAAGATAAAGTTATCTATGAAAACGAAAGATTGGGAAAATTAACACCGATGATGGATATCGAACTTCCAACAGCAAAAACTGAAGGAACTGAGGAAGAATTATGGACTATCGACAGTCAGCTACTAAACGAAGCTGAAAAAGAGCAACTACAAAAACTGCTAATGGAATTTAAAGATATATTTGCAGCATCTGACTTATATCTCGGTACAAGCGACGTAACGCAACACACGATACCACTAACAGATGATACCCCAATAACACTACGGCCATATCGATTGGCAGAAGCTCAGAAATTTGTAGCAGAAAAAGAAGTTCAAAAGATGTTAGACGCAGGAGTAATCGAACCAAGTTGCTCGCCATGGCAATTCCCAGTGGTCATGGTAAAGAAAAAAGACGGAACACAACGGTTCTGTATAGATTATCGACGACTCAACGCAGTAACAAAACGGGATACATACCCGTTACCGGATATAAATGAAATGTTACAAATGTTACACGGAGCAGCCTATTTTACATCGCTAGATTTAAAAAGTGGTTATTGGCAAATAAAAGTCAAAGAGGAGGACAGAGAGAAAACTGCCTTTACTATCGGAAAAGATCTATATCAATTCAAGAAAATGCCTTTCGGACTAACTAACGCACCAGCCTCATTTCAGAGATGTATGAACTTTGTAACTCACGGCATTAAACAATGTATGGTATATATTGATGATTTATTAATTTATTCTAGCACATTCGAGCAACATTTAAAAGATATCCGTAATGTATTCGTTCGACTGAGACAATGGAAATTAAAATTGAAACCATCAAAATGTGATTGAGCAAAGGAAAAAGTCACCTTCTTAGGACATATTGTGTCAGCAAAAGGCAAAGAACCAGATCCAAGAAACATCGAAAAGATAAAGAATTGCCCAGCACCAAAGTGTTGGGCCAGAACGTAAACGGCCTTGGAAAATGTTTAAATGGATCAGAAACACACACGCAAAAATAACACGCAATTTAAATAAACCCACTGAAACATCAAGTAAACTCGATAAAATCCGAGAAATAAAAGAATTAAATATAAAATAAATAAACATAAAAATAAATTAAAATATTAACAAAATGCACCAAGATCCGCACGATACCTACACAAATACAACAAGAAAACACAACAAATTCGACGAAATTGAAAAAATCAATTAAAGTTCATTAAAGTGAAATTTAAATCGAAAAATTGAATTAGCAATAATTCAATAAAAATTATAAATAAAAAATTATAAAAATAAATCGAAAAATAATAAAAATAAATAATAGAATTTGCTAGAAAAGAACAAGGTCGAATTTTGTTTTACTGCATCAAATTTCACACGTCACACAAATAGGTATATATACTGATCCATTTTCACATTTAACTAACCATTTTTCAAACCAATTTTGGACTTTAACCATTTTTGAAAACTATCCATTTTTAGAAACTATTTTAAAACTATTTGAAATCGTTTGTAGACTATTTTGAAATCTTATTTTCCAATCGTTGTGAAGCTATTTTAGAACCTTATTTTCAAGCTATTTGAATTAATTCAACTGATTTTAGGTGAGAAATATTTTGGTTGGAGCCCTCTTTCCACGTCACGTTCATAGCATCTCTGTAGAGCTCTGCTTGACGGCGACGTGGGGAGAGAGGCATTTATGCTTTCTGTTATGATATTTTATGATATTGTTTGAAATATTTGGAATGGTTATGAAGGGTAATTCTGTTATTTTGTCCTAATTAATAAATATTATTAATATACATGAATTATTTGATATATATTTTTTTTTAATAAACTAAATTGAAATGTCGAAATTTTTCCGGCCCACAGCCGACACATCACGCAAAATAGTAAAATCAACATAGTACAGATGCATGTAAGTGCGTGGAAAATCGCCAATGATATGTACCCGTGAGGACTCGGCGTTGAGAAACGCAGGGGTCGTAACGTCAATATTATCCCTATGGCTGAAGCGAGAAATAAGGAAGAAGTCTCTGGCTGCTTCCTCGTTTCTCAATTCTGTAAAATCGACCTAAAATTATGCTACATACGGCTTAAAATTATCACACCGAGTAGTCCAGTGGGCACTCAATAAATATAATATGAACACAATATGCGCTTAAGGCCTATTAAAGGGAAAGGGTACTTGGGTTAAACTAACTGAAATCGTTGTTATAACTATTTTGGATTAACATTTTGAAATAAATAAAATTTATTGGGAATCATTGAATTCGATTAAATTGAGATTATTGAAAAAATTTAAAGCAACCATTGATTGTAAAAGTAAAGTGTTTTATGGCTAAAAATTAAAGTAAACATTGGGTAAAGATAATTTAAATGCTCGTAAATTATTGATTAGGGTTTTAGCAAATAATTTCATCAGTTAAATCATTATAATTCATTTCAATAAAAGCAATCTGATCTTTGGGTAAGAACGAGTAATGTGTTGACCTAATCCAAATCAACCCCGATAAAAATGAAAGCAGTTAAGAATCGAATTCATTGATTTCAAATAAAGAAACGTATCAATTAAAGGTAAAACGAATTTCGAATAACAGTATGAAATCCCTTAACTTAATTGTTGATTAAATTTTAATGTCACCCCACATAATTCACCGTTAATTCATTTTGATAAAATTGAAGAAGTGATTGAGTAAATCAAGTATTTAGATTAAATTATTGATTAAAAATTAAAACGAATACAAGTAAATATAGCGTTGATTAACTTGAAACAATTTATTGATAACAGTAAAAATGATTAAAGTAGTGCAAATAACTATTGAGGAAAAACCCAAATAATCTAGTCCTGGTAAAGTAAAATATTGAATAAGGATAGACACAATAAGTTTCTTAACGAGCTATGATTAGTGGATTAAAGTAATTCATAGATTAAGATTAGAGATGAATTGAATAACCGTAAAAATGTAAATTAAAGTAAAACTGGATTCACGGATTTAAAACGACTAGCATTAAAATAACTTTGTGGGCTGAAGTAATAGTTGATCCAAACAGTCGTAGAGAAGACTAGTAGAAATCGGAATAACAGATGTCGATATTAATTACTGATAATATAATCTCTTAACTAGAATTAGAATAATTCATATATCTATCAAATAGGTTTCTTCAATTATCGTAAATTCAGGATTTATAGCAAATTAATTAGCGGTAAAGTGAATGAATATTTACGTAAATTAAATTAATATAATTGAAAAAACACCAAAGTTTAAGACAAGCGAAAGTTTGTATTGAACAAACAAAATTCCACATAGCGAGGTTATTCCAATAAAAGGGTATCGCATCTATTTAGAAACCTCAATAAGCGTAGAAGTTTTCCTAAAAGTTGCTAATAAAGTACATTTAAACTAGTCAACGAAATAACTTACCGGAAATTGAGATAATCAGGTGTAGGCGAACATTTGACCAGTAATTCTGAAAATACGACACGAATCATACAATCACCGGATGTAAACAACGTAATTCACCTTTAGTCAACCGCTTAAGTTGTAATGGTAAAATCCGCCGGAAATCACTCGCCCACCAGGATACACCTACACGCGACCAAGTTATCTCGGATCAACATCCGGCCTAAATCTTAAAACGCGAGCAACTGTGATTAAAGTTAGTAAACAAACTTAAAATCGATGTACAAATTCCCTTAAGTCAACGTACGAGTATCCGCCTACATGAAAAACTTTTATGTTAACATTATTATGAGTACCGCGTCACAGCTTTAAGTCATCTCTCCACATTCGATCATGAATTTACTTCCACAGGGACAGAGCTAAGCGAGCACAGGTCTTCTATCGACAGCTCGTGAACCCGAGGGTTGTCCGAGCAACTACAGTACTAGCACATGGTACTCAATTTTTGCGGGCAATCCACCACTTGAACACATTACCAACGTTGCTTAGCAACGGGTGCCAAGTGGCGATTAGTATCATTTTGTATGGGGTTACGAGGGCAACCGCCGATTAGTTCAAACAAACAATGAAACCCTGTAACCCACCAAAAGACAGTCACGCAAGTGCAAGAATTCTTAGGCTTATGTGGATACTACCGAAAGTTCATCAAGAGTTATGCAACCATTGCGAAACCAATACAAGAATTGACCAAAAAAGATACCCCGTTTATATGGGAAAAGGAACAACAAACAGCCTTTGAAACACTCAGAGATAAACTGATATCAGCACCAATACTCGTACACCCAGATTTCAAGAAACCGTTTTTGTTAGCAACTGACGCAAGTGGATATGCATCGGGAGCAGTCCTAGGACAATGGGATGACGAGAAAAGAGAACAAGTTATTGGATATTATAGTCGAACGTTCAAGAAACATGAAAAGAACTACTCTGTGACCGAAAGAGAAGCATTAGCGATAATTCAAGCTATTAAACATTTCAAATATTTGTTATGGGGTCACGAGATATATATCACTACAGATCATCAACCATTGGTATGGCTAGGCCAACATAAAGAAGCCTCGAGTAGATTAATGAGATGGGCGATGCAGTTGCAAGAATACTCGCCGTATATAAAATTCAAATCAGGAAAAGCCAACGCTAACGCAGATTGCATGTCAAGATTTGTATTTGAGGAACTGATGGATCAGGATGTAAGACGCATATGCATGATCATCGCATAAGATATCGATTTTACAAAACTGAGAAATGAGCAGAAAGAAGACGATGAGTTGAAAACAATAATCGAATTCATGGAAACTAATGATATGAAAATCTTCGACAACAATAGTAAACTAAAAGAGCATATGGAAAAACACGGACACCGATATACCATAGAGAAGGGATGGTTATTATTAATGGATGGCGAGAAAAGACTTATGTGCTTACCAGAGAGTAGACGAAAAGAAGTACTGATGCAATATCATGATGGAAAACTTGGAGGACACATGTCAGCAAAAAAAGACGGAAGCAAGACTGCGTCAAAAATATTATTGGCCAAATATCGGAGAGGACGTAAAAGGGTGGATAAAGAATTGTCTAATATGTGCAACAAGGAAAAGCACAGGAAGTAAATTGAAAACACCGTTAAAGCCAATGCCAATTCCACCAGAACCAATGACGATGATTGCAATGGATGTAGTAGGACCATTACCAGAAACCAACGATGGAAATACCTATATATTAGTAGTGACAGATTATTTATCAAAATTCCCGGAAGCATTCGCAATACCAGATCAAAAGGCCAGAACAATAGCGAGAATCTTAGTAGAAGAAATATGCTGTAGATACGGAACGCCCAAACAGATCCTGACTGATCAAGGAACCAACTTCATGAGCGAAATCATAGAGGAGGTAACGAACTACTTCAGAATTGCGAAGCTGAGAACATCACCGTACCATCCGCAAACAAATGGTCAAACCGAACGATTCAACGGCATACTAATAGAAATGATGTCAAATTATGTAAGCAGACACCAAAAGGATTGGGATAGATATATAAACCTATGCCTTATGGCTTATAGAATGTCAATACACTCAGCAACAAAAATGAGTCCATTCAAACTAATGTACGGCAGAGAATGTAACATGCCGATAGACTTGGAATATCAACCACCAATATCACAGTATATGGAAATTGACGATTATGTAACGGGATTCAAAGAGCGAATGCAAGAGATCTGGAAAACAGCAGGTATGAATATTAGATTTAACCAAGAAAGCTATAAAGAATTGCACGATAAAAAGAGAGACGTGCGTGAGCATAACTTTCAGGTTGGAGATTGGGTAATAATCGCAACGCCAGAAATTATCCCAGGAGTAGCCAGAAAATTACAAAGATGTGGTAAAGGACCATACGAGATAATGTATGTAAACGAGAATAACGCTCGAGTTAAATTGGTCAATAACCCACTCACTAGACCTATCTACGTAAACGTGAGCAGATGCAAAGCAATACCAAGAACAATAACAAGAGAACCAGAAAATCGAGGTATGCAAACTAGATCACAAACTCAACAACTGAGTATAAACGGACTAACGATGAGTCGAAAAATAGAAGCGACAGCAAATAATACCGTAGAGGAACCTAAACCGGATGAATCCAAAATAACTCTAAACGCGACTCAAGATAATGTAGACAAGATGGATATAATAGTGAAAGCCATCAGAGAAATAATGCCGGAATGGGTCGAAGGAAAAGGATGGATGAGAATAGTAAACAAAGCGGGAAAAATCGCAATGGATTACGCTAAAGGAGCTAGAAGTCCACCAGAAATGGACCGTATCAAGGAAAGTATACCCATGATCTTCACTATGGCAGATGTAGAAGGGAACGTACCTCTACATATCGCAGTACAACACAGAAATACTCAAAGGATAATAGACATAATCCAACTTATGCAGAAATGCGGACACGCCTCAAATATACCAAACGAAGAGGGACAAACACCATTAATGTTCGCAGTTGCAGCAGATGCTTCTACAACAGTTCTGAGAGAACTACTAAAAACAGGATCATCGTTCAAAGAAAAAGATAATGGAGAAAATAATGTACTACACTATGCACTGAAATCGAGACAAGCAAGTGCAATAAAATTTATAACCAGTAACGCGACAATCAGAGAGAGAGAAATGATGGGTAAAACAATCCAAACATTATGGGAAGCTATCGACGCCAAACAAGACGAAGCAGCAGCCAATCTGATGAAATGGACCTACGAAGGTTCACCACTCAAAGTATTCGATCTGAACTATATGGTAAGAAACAGAAACGTTCTTTTAAAGGAAACAATATATGCTCACTATCCATTCCCAAAAACAATAAAAGCAATGTTGAAATGGGAAGGACTAAAATTCACCAATCATCCAAAAGAAGCAATACGAATCGGAGATAGAAAGGAACAACTATTGATGATAATACACAGATGGCATCGAAAGCAAATAAGATTTCAAGCGAGCAAACAAGAAATAAAAGAAATGGACGATATAAAAGCAAGAATAATAAAAGTATACGAGGAAATAATTGAAATAATAAATGTCGAGGACGACATTTCAAAGGAGACCCCGGATGGAAATAATAATGGTCAAGGAGGAAGTGACAACAGCAAAAACCAAGATGATCAAGATACCAAACCAAATGCTAGAGAGGAAAACAAACCCGCACAACAAGAGAAAAAGGAATCATCTAACGAGGAACGTCAAGAAACGAGCAACAGAAATAACGAGGGAAAACGAAACAAAGGGATGATGTTACTACAACAAAGGAAAAATCAAAACCGACCGACCCTGCTACAAAAAATAATGATATTAATCACGTCCATCAAGTTAACAGAAGCTGAGGAAAACATCACGAAGGAAATAAAATCGTTCAGAATACGAACAATAAATGAGAAAGGAATCTCAAGTAAAGGAATATGCTTACAATTGACGATGAATACAAGCATAAGTTGCCAATTCGATTCCATAGGAAAAACCAGGAAAGATGGAAATACGATCCGAAAACTCATCATCATGTCAAACCACCAAGGACGTATGTAGAGATGCTACAGAAGATAGAAACGTAAAAATCCAAGTAAAGCCAGGAATAGGCAAATTGCGAATAATAAACAGAGGAATAGAAACGATTGAACAAGTATGTATACAAAACAAAATTATCGATTGTTGGAAAATGAATATGAAAGCAGGAAAGAAATGTGAATGGGATAGCCTAGAAGGAAATGCAGAATATATAATATGTGCCAACAATGACATTATAATAACGTGCACACTAGCCAAAACCCTGGGAGAAAAATTCACAACACCAAAAGAAGAGCCATACAAACGTCGAGTACGAGAAAATAAAGAAATAATAATAAAAGTAGAATCAGATCCAAAGAGTGGAGAAGAAATAATAGTCGAAAATATGGGCAAGGAACCCATTACAAAAGTTTGTATATTCGAAACTAAAAAGAACGGAACAATGAATGAAAGAATCAAATGCCAGTCAAACGAAGATATCAAAAATCAAAAATACCGCATCCCAACTAAAAGAAAACGTGGAAAGTATATAGTACACGTTCAGAAAGGAAGAGATGATTACTGGAAATCAATAACAAGAAAGTTACTAGAAGTAATTACGACAAAACGTCCGGAAAAAGAAACAAAAGAGGAACCGTATCAACGCCAGATCAGAGAAAGTAAAGCAGTAATAATAAACATAGAATCAAACGCGGCGAATGAAGAGGAAATAGTAATTGAGAACACAGGTGAAAAACCTATCACAAAAGTCTGCGTATACGAACCTAAAAGAAACGAACCAGTAAACAAAAGAATCCAATGTGAAACAAGCAAAAATATAAAGAATCAAAAGTATCGCATCCCAACAAAAAGGAAACTTGGAAAATATGTAATAAACATTCAAAAAGGAACTCATGAACATTGGAGAACGATAACAAGGAAACCACTCAAGTCAAATGCGATAGATCAATCAACTGAGAGAAAAACAAGTAACGAAACATGGAAAAAAGGAATGATCATGGACGACAGCCACCTTTCAATCCACGAAGCATTACAACTCCAGAAAGCACTTAAAAATGTACAACCAAAAGAAGGAATAATGGAGACAACCAATGCAAGGGAAAGCACAACCATGCAGCCTAACGAAAAGAATTACATGATTAAAATGATCTGGATAACAACAGCAATAGTAAGCAGCGTAGTAATGCTGATAATAATTCAACTAGCAAGAACTACCAAATGCAAAAAGAAGCCAGCGAAGAAAAGATTATGGCCAGCGGTGGAAAAATTCAATTACGATATTGAATTAGGACAATACGATGCAGAAAAAACCGAGGAATATGAAATCATAGGAAACTCTAGTACAAGCGGACTCTGGTTAAAAGAACCGCCCATTATCGAAGCACAACAATGGTCCAATGAATCTGATGTATACCAGATAATGAATGAGAAATATGGGGATATACGAACATTGCGTATAGAGTCCCCGGAGACGATGGTGTAAAACGAAAAAGAGACATTGTAAATAGTGTAAAATAGTATAATAGTAGTAATAGTATGTATATTTATATAAATATTGTACAAAATGTGTCAGAAATAGTAAGCAAACAGAAATGAATACCGATGAATTAACGATGTGTTATAATCAACAGATGAATCCGAATAATGCAAATCAACAAAATCAAGTTAGAATACCACCGTTCACAGAAGGAAGTCAACAACCAGCAGCTGCCAATGTACCTATAGAGATTGTGGAATTAGATCAAGGAATATATCAAGATCCAGGAATTGAGGCAACATGGAGACGACAATGCGAATTAATGACGCTAATAACAAACAACGCGCTAACTCAGTGGACAAACACTCACCTAGTATTAACGGAAAGTGTGAACAGAGGTCTACAACAAGCTATAAGACTAGAAGAGCAACAAAGAACTATACTACAATTGCAGAGAATGAATGAACAATTAGCAGATCAAGTTAGATGGCAAGCTGACGAAATTAGAAGACTACGTAGTAATCAACAGCACGTAGATCCAGCAAGTTGGGTGGAATGGATAGCATCGATGCCAGAATTCACCCCTGAACCGGATTCAACAGTAGAGTAAAAATAAAGCGTACCTTGTAAATATGTAAAAATAAAACGACAGAAACAAAGCAACGTCGAGTAATCAAAAATTTTTGTAGATATGCAGACAATTATCGAGAGAATTAGAGGAAGCGAGAATCCATCAGAAACTACGAGACGAATAATGAAAAACAAAATTAGAGTGGTGAACGATATCAAGGAAAGATTAAAATGTTGTAAATGTAAAGAATTACTGATTGGAGCAAGACAGACGAAATGCGGATGCAGAATATGTACGGACTGTACGATAGAAGTGATAGAAACAAAAACAATAAAATGCCCTGGATGTGACGAAACGTTTGAAAGAGACGAAGACCCTACCACAATGGATAAAGCCACCAACAAAGAAATAAATAATCTATTAGTCCAATGCCGAGTAAAAGAATGCGAATGGAAAGGACTGATGAAGGAAGCCGAAAGTCACACAAACGAATGCGAATATAACGAGATACTATGCGAAAAATGCCAAACCATCACAACGAAAAAGACCATAAAAGAACATCACAAAGTGTGCATCAAGAGAGAGGAAAGATGCGAGTTCTGTGGAGTCAGTGACGAATGGATAAAAATAGAAATGGAACATCGAAATCCAAAAGAGGAACAGATATGCGATCTATACGAAGGGATATGCGCAAACAACTGCGACAAGAAAGATAAAGTCAAACTAAAGGAACACTGGAACGAATGTACCAGCAAACCAGTCAAATGCCCGTTAGAATTATTCAATTGTCAAGCACAACTACCAGTTGCGGAAATGCAAAAGCACATGATAGAAAATAGTATCGAGCATGCCGAAATCATAATGAAAACGATAGGGATGTTGGCATGGGAAATAAAAAGCCTACGAACAGAAAATGATGCACAAAAGGCAATAATAAGAGAAATATTAGAATCCAGAAAGGACTTCGAGAGAAGCCAAGGAAATACCCTCAAGAAAATGGCCGAAATAGAAAGGAAATTGCAACAGATGACCAACAGCCTAAAGGAACTAGAAACCAACAGCTCGATAGCCAGAAAACATCTTACAGCACCATTTATATGGAAAATAACCGAATTCGCAGAGAAACTCCAGAGAGCAAAAGATGGAACACAGAGAATCCTAGACAGTCCACCAATATACAGTTGGGAGAACGGATACAAATTGGGCATTAGATTATATCCGAATGGAGATGGGAATGCAACAGGTACCCATATCAGTGTCTTCATCAGAGTAGGAAGAGGAGATTATGATGAATTATTAACATGGCCTTTTAAACAAAATATGATATTAACGATGAAAGGACAAGAGGATTACCGCAATCCAATCAGAACAGGAAATGAACCACAGATGGGAAGGCCAACAACTGACTGGAATACAGCAATTGGAACACCACGTTTCTATCCACAACAACGATTAAGAGGAGAAGGATTCTCGCGAGAAGATAATCTGTATATAAAATTAGAAGTGGAGAAGCCAGACAAGACGTTGTAAAGAAAAACGGAAAGTGTAAATAAATGTAAATAAAATAATAAAAATCAAATAAAAATCAAAAAATTACAAATAATCAGAAAAATCAGAAAAACAAAAATTCAAAAATAATGACGATATTTAGATGGCAAGCGGAATCAGCGAAGAGATAACGATACAGATGAGAGAAGGACCAGATTCGATATGGACGAGACTATGGAAAAAACCGGAGGAGGAAGAGAAAGTTAATACACTTGCAGCAGCAATTATATACTATAAAGACTACGACGGAATAAGACGGCCAACGCGAATCATAAAAGCGATATACTCGCAAATGAGAGTGAGAGACGAAGAGCTGAGAAAAGAGGAACAGAGATATTTAACGTTTAAAGATAATAAAGTATTTACCGACCGACAAAGCAAAGAAATGGCCGCACAAGGATTTTATTTTACGGGAACACCAGAACTACCAGACGAAGTAACATGCATCTATTGTAAAGGAAAACTCGCAAAATGGGAAAAGGGAGAGACAGCAAAACGAGAACACCTGAGGAAATTTTCAACCTGCCCATTTAGAATTAATATTGACGTCAGAAACCAAGCGATGAACAGACTAGAAGGACTTCGACAGTCGGAAGTAGACCAAGATGAAAAAGGAGGCGAGAGAAAGATAACGATAATAAAGGGTTTCGAAGATCCAGCAGAATTAATATGGGAAAAAGAGACTATAAATAGAACATTCGAAGAAAGAATTAAAACTTTCAAAGGAAATCCAAGAGCAGCAGAATTTGCGAGTCAAGGATATTGCCAAACAGCCAGAGGAATAATGTGCGAAGGATGCAAAAATCAACAGCCAATACCAGATCAGAATGTCAAAAAACTAAAGCATAAAGGAAAGTGTATGTATAAGCAAGAAAAAGAGTCAAAGAATATCGAAATAATAATTACCAACCAGCAAATAGAAGATATCTTAGATCGACCAAAAACGAGAACCATAATGTTATTATCAGGAGTAGATACTCCAAGAATGAGGAAAATAATTAAAGAAAGATTAGCTAATAATTTAGAATGGTACGACTCGACACAAGCAATAATTCGAGCAATCAAGCGATATCAAGAGAAACCTAAGGAAAATCGTGACAAATCGATGATAAAAGAAGCTATTTTGGAGCAGTATCAATGTGTGACATGTTGGCAGAAACACGTCGAAATAATTTATATTCCTTGTGGACATATGGTCACATGCGAAGCATGTGGGTTAAAAGTTGATATATGTCCAGTATGTAGAAAGCCGATCAACGGGCGGATCAAAGGATTCCGTTTCGCTGATCAGTAATTAAAAATGGAAGCAATGTGTAAAAAGTGTAAATAAAGATAAACGTAAAAAAACAAAAAAAAAACAAAAAAAACAAAAAAAAAAAAAAAAATTATAAAACTCAAAAATCACAAAAATGCAAGACGATGTAAATTATGATAAAATTTTGAGATGATTGAAAAGAGAAAATAATCGATTATTAATATTTAGAAAACAATTATGAATCCAAACGAGACAAAAGAAGTTGTGAAAGAGGCTGAAGAGTCAAAACCAGCAATCGAAGATCAACCAGAGTCAATAAAAGTAACAAGTGAGGAAGTAGAATTATGGAGACAAAGAACGTTACAATTAAAAGAAATGCTACTAATCGCAGAAGAGGAATTAGTACAAGAGACTCTGAAAACGAAAATGATGAAAGAAAAGTGGGAAAAACAACTAGAACAAAAAATAATTTACCCGGAAGGAAAAGAGAAAACGTATCAAGAGAGAGAAGAGGAAATGATGAAGGAGTTTATGCAGAACCAAACCAGAATCAAAAACCAAAGGAAAGAGATACAAACCCTAGAGCAAGAGAAGCAGGATCAACAAAGTGAAATAGAAAGATTGCGAAAAGTGATAAAAGATAAAGAAGCAGAAATACGAGAGGAAGGAGAGGAAACTATAAAAATTATACAGCAAATGCAGGAGGAAATTGGGCAAATTAGCACCCAATACCGAATAGAGAAGACCAAGAGAACCCATATGGAACAAGCCAAAGAGTGGGCAAAACGACAAGCAAGATACTGGAAAATCAAATGGACAGAAGACAGAGAACACTCAAGAAGTAATTGGGAATCGCGAATCAGACATTATATTCAGCAAATAGCCGAAGAAGAAGATAGAACAAGAGCGTACAAAGCTAAATGGGAAAACGCAAAGATCGAGATCAATAAACTGAGAAACCAAGGGCAAAAACCAGCAAAGAAAATTAGAGAGCCCAGAGACGATAGACAAGAAAGAATGCTGACTCAGATAACTGATCAAGCAAGAAAATGGCGAATAGAATGCAAAATATGGGAGGACGCCAACGCAAAACAATCTAGCTATATAGTGAAATTAGAACAGGAAATTGCGGATAAACAGACCAGAATAAAAGAGATGCAGATCGAGCAGGACGAAGCTCATCGACAAAGACGAATACAACAAATAAAAACGGAAAAGAAAGAAAGTTGGATTAAATTAGAAGCAGGAAAATGGAAGGACCAGTATCAGGAAGCCAAAAAAGAGATAAGACGATTACCCAAGAAATTGTTGAATACCGAAGATTGGGAGCTATGGGAGCAGATTGAAGAGCAGAAACATACACTCGACGATTACAGTAACCAAATACAAACATTAGAATTCAACGAACGAATCAGAAAGAATACAATAGACAGGCTCAGAAAAACCGAAAAGGCCCACAGAAAATGGATTGATCAATTAAATCAGAAGATACTGGAAACCTTAAATGAACAAACTGATGAAAGACGACAAATCCAACAATTAAACGAGAGGATAACAGAACTCCAGCAGGAGGTGAACGGACACCGAGGAGTTGCAGTATTCAAAGAAATTCAGTTGAGACATCAACTCGAAGTCAACGAGCAGTTGAAAGAACAAGTTGAAGCAGAGATAAAAGCGATAAAGCAAGGATACGAGGAAAACGAACAGAATTTGAGAAAAGAAATTGAAAAACTAAAAGCGTTAGAAAACACGCATCGGTTGGAAACGCGAGTGGAGGAATTAACCGAAAATACAGAATATCTTGCCTATCTCTTAGACGAAGAGATACAAATATCAAATTCCTTGCGAGAAGAAGTAAATATGTTACAAAACCGACCACCAATCCTGCTTATGCCATTATACCCAACTGAAATTATAAACCAAGTACCCGCCGAACCCGATGAAGGATTCGGGGAGACGGACGAAGCGGCAATATAAACCTAAAGAGGAAAAATTGTAAAAATTGTAAAAAGACAATAAAAATAATAAAAACGATAAAAACAAAAATTGTAATCGATGTATATTTAGCATGAATTCGAATGAAGTAGAAATCCGAATGAATCTAGAAGGCGGAGAATACGTTCCAAGCCCAATTCAATTAGTAGAACCAATCGAGCAAGACCCACTGAGATATTACAGTAAAAGATGGAGAGCCGAAAGAAAAGAATGGCAAGAGTTAGTGGAGGAACAAGATTCAGAAATCGCCCGGATAAATCAACAGTTAATACAGTCAAAACAGCTAGCCAATATGATAAAACAAAAACTAACATCCAGCATGGGAGAAAACAGAAATCAAGAGAGAGAAAATGAACGATTAAGACGAGAATTAGCCGAAATAAAGACTCGTGTAATCCTGGAAGATTATTGGAAAACCGAAGCAGAACGAATGCGAGATAGCAGAAAGAGCGAACAGAGATATGTAATACAACTAGAAGACAGTTGTAAAGAAGCCAGAGAGATAAAAGAAAGTCATCAACAAACTCAGGACGAAATTAAAACATTAACAGAACAGCTCCAGGAAGCGAGACGAAAGCTGGAAAAGCAAACAGCTAAACGAATAAATTATAAACGTCAACTTAAGAGAAAACAAGCGAAAGAAAGAAATCTCCAAATGAAAATCTACAATCAACAGAGGGTAATCAAAGAAAACAAAGAACGATTAAAAGAACTCCAGAAAATAACCGAGCGATTAATAAAAGCCCAAGTCCTAATAATGAGATTTTCAGAAAACAAAACTAAAGAGGAGTGCGAGAGACACTCAACCCTAGAGAAAGAGAAAGAGTAAAAAGGGCTAAACTCCACTGTAAATAGACGAAACAATCTTGTAAATAAATAAAAATTGACTATGTATAAAAATAGAAAGTATGAACCCAAATCTGTGGATAATAATGATGATAATAATGAGAAAGTGTAATACTGAGAACCCGTTGGAAAAATGCGAGAAATCCCAACCCTTCAGAAAAGAAGACAGCACCTGTGCCGATTTCAAAGAAATCTGTAGTAATCCCGATAATGAAGAATGTCAACAAATAAACCTCCAATGTATACAATGCCCCACAAAAGAAAACAAGGACGAACTGAAACAGAATATCGAGAGAACCCAAGCAATGGTACAAACCCTACTGAAAAATAATGAAGAGATAGCCAATATAAAAAATGAAAACCGAGAGATAAAGAAAACCCTAGAAACCCTCATCAGACAAATTCAAAGAAAAGCCAAAGCAAACCCCAATAATAAACCAATCCAAGAAATCGCCCTATCAATCAAAAGGCAACAAGGAAAATAAATTAAAAATGAACCCAGTACAATAAGTCTATCAATCGAACTTATACTACCGATTAGTATAACCTCTAACATGATACTCCTAATATGTTGTCTCATCCTCGGTCTAACGAAAAACAAGCAAAAGCAAAATACCCCAATTCAGAAACTCAGAAGAATGTTCAACCCAATCCAAAATACCAATCAAGTTAACAAAAATTCAAGACTCTCGCAGATTTCCATCAATCACCCTTCAAGATCAACCCAGCTCGAAAGCGAAACCCAAGCCGTCAGCGATTCATTCGAAAACAAATATAACTGAGTTACAGTAACTGATATTGATTTGAACTGATCTTATAAAACTTGCATTGATATTAAAACTGAACTATCCAATTTTGATTATGTATTGTAGCCGGACCTTAAGTCCATCTTTATCTTGATGATTTAACCTTACCGTAGATATTTTTATGAATGTGAATGTTGAAAATGTATGGATTATTTTGAAATCAATTGAAATTGCGGGTCGCAATTTTACGGACCCCCGAGTGTTTTATGTTGGGCCAGAACGTAAATGGCCTTGAAGAGTGTTTAAATGGATCAGAAACACACACGCAAATACAACATGCAATTTAAATAAACCTATTGAAACACCAATTAAACCATATAAAATCTGAGAAATAAAAGAATTAAATATAAAATAATAAACATAAAAATAAATTAAAATATTAACAAAATGCACCAAGATCCGCACGATACCTATACAAATATAACAAGAAAACACAACAAATTCGACAAAATTAGAAAAATTAATAAAAGTTCATTAAAGTGAAATTTAAATCGAAAAATTTGAATTAGTAATAATTCAATAAAAATTATAAATAAAAAATTATAAAAATAAATCGAAAAATAATAAAAATAAATAATAGAATTTGCTAGAAAATAACAAGGTCGAATTTTGTTTTACTGCATCAAATTTCACACGTCATACAAATAGGTATATATACTGATCCATTTTCACATTTAACTTAACCATTTTTGAAAACTAACCATTTTTCAAACTGATTAAAACCATTTTGAAACCATTTTTCAAACCATTTGAAATCGTTTGTAAATCTTATTTTCAAATCGTTGTGAAACTATTTTAAAACCTTATTTTCAAGCTATTTGAACTAATTCAACTGATTTTAGGTGAGAAATATTTATGTTGGAGCCCTCTTTCCACGTCACGCTCATAGCATCTCTGTAGAGCTCTGCTTGACGGCGACGTGGAGAGAGAGGCATTTATGCTTTCTGTTATGATATTTTATGCTATTGTATGAAAACTTTTGGAATGGTTATGAAGGGTAATTCTGTTATTTTGTCCTAACTAATAAATATTATTAATATATATAAATTGTTTGATATATATTTCTTTTTTAAAACTAAATTAAAATGTCGAAATTTTTCCGGCCCACAGCCGACACATAACGCAAGTAAATAAAATCTACATAGTACAGAGGCATGTAAGTGCGTGGAAAATCGCCAATGATATGTACCCGTGAAGACTCAGCGTGCGCAACGCAGCGGTCGTAACGTCAATATTATCCCTATAGCTGAAGCGAGAAATAAGGAAGAAGTCTCTGGCTGCTTCCTCGTTTCTCAATTCTGTAAAATCGACCTAAAATTATGTTACATACGGCTTAAAATTATCACACCGAGTAGTCCAGTGGGCACTCAATAAATATAATATGAACACAATATGCGTCTAAGGCCTATTAAAGGGAAAGGGTACTTGGGTTAAATTAACTGAAATCGTTGTTATAACTATTTTGGATTAACATTTTGAAATAAATAAAATTTATTGGGAATCATTGAATTCGATTAATTTGAGATTATTGATAAAAATTAAAATAACCATTGAGTGTAAAAGTAAAGTGTTTTATGGCTAAAAATTAAAGTAAATATTGGGTAAAGATAATTTAAATGCTCGTAAATTATTGATTAGGGTAATGACAAATGATTTCATCAATTAAATTATTATAATTCATTTCAATAAAAGTAATCTGATCTTTGAGTAAGAACGAGTAATGTATTGATCTAATCAACCCCCGATAGAAATGAAAGCAATTAAGAATCGAATTCATTGATTTCAAATAAAGATATGTATCAATTAAAAGTAAAATGATTCTCGAATAAAAGTATGAAATCCCTTAATCAAATTACTGATTCAAATTGATGTAACGACACGTAGTTCACTAATAATTCATTTTGATAAAATTGAGGAAGTGATTGAGAAAAATCAAGCGTTAGATTAAATCATCGATTAAAATTAAAATGAACAAGAATAAAAATATCGTTGATTAAATTGAATCAATTTATTGGTAACAATAAAAATGATTAAATTAGTTCAGATAATTATTGAGTAAAACCCACGTAAACTAGTTTTGGTAAAGTAAAGTATCAAATAAGAATAAATAATATAAGCTCCTTAATGAACTAGGATTAGAGGATTAAAGATTAGAATTACAGATGGATTGAATAACCGTAAGACAGTTTCTTTAGTAAAAATCAAGTAATTTTCGATGTAAATTAAAGTAAAACTGGATGCACGGATTTAAAACTATTAGCATTAAAATAACCTTGTGGGCTAAAGTAATAGTTGATCCAAATAGCCTTAGGGAAGACTATTAGAAACTGGAATAACAGATGTCGATATTTATTACTGATAATACAATCTCTTAATTAGAACTAGAATAGTTTATAAATTTATAAAATAGGTTTCTAATTATCATAAATTCAGGATGTACAGTAAATTAAGTAGCAGCAAAATGAACGAATTATTACGTAAATTAAATTAGTAAAATTGGAAAAATCAAAGTTTAAGACAAGAGTGAATTTATATTAATATCACATTAAATTCCACATAGCGAAGTTATTCCAACAGAAGGGTATCGCATCTATTTAGAAAACTCGGTAAGCGTAGAAGTCTTCCTAAAATTTGCTAATAAAGTACATTTAAACTAATCAACGAAATAACTTACAGGAAATCGAGATAATCGAGTGTAGGCGAACATTTGACCAGTAATTCTGAAAATATGACACGAATAATACAATCACCGGATGTAAACAACGTAAATCACCTTTAGTCAACCGCTTAAGTTGTAATGGTAAAATCCGCCGGAAATCATTCGCCCACCAGGATACACCCACACGCGACCAAGTTATCTCGGATCAACATCCGGCCTAAATCTTAAAGTTCGAACAACGGTAATTAAAGTTAGTAAACAAACTTTAAGTCAATGTACAAATTCCCTTAAGTCAATGTACGGGTATCCGCCTACATGAAAAAATCTTAATGTTAAGATGCATATATCAAATAAGTTAAACAGCAGGTTATCTCATCCATGTGATTAATTATATATCACCCCATGAAGAAGTACACTCAAGAGCCAGGTCGGTAAAGCTTGTAGATAAACCGCTCACCCGTTTCACAAAGTTACGACGGAAAGTGACGCTAATAGAAATCAATAGGATTAATTTGTATAACACCCTTACTAGTAACATAGACACAATCTGCTTGCTAATAACTTAGAATAGTAAATCAATCGAACCTAATAACAGTAATGTTTAGACATGTCGCCCAAACGAACTACCCGTCGAGAGACCGCCAGACAGGAACAGACAGGAGTCCCGCCGACCACGAGGATACTCAACCAGTTACAACTATCATGTCTCTCGGAACGGCAATATCCAGCTGCGGAGACCTACCTGCACGCACAGGACCTCCTCACCCAATGGGAAAGGGTGCAGGAGCAGGTAGATTTACAGGTGGTTAAGGCAAGGATGTATCTTGCGAACGTGGTGGAAGACATCCTTGCCGGGCGGATTGCAGTCGCCTATCCACCTCACCCAGTTCGAGACACCAGAAGACCCTACACCGTTGAGGCTCTCAAACGGAGCCTGAAGAGATATTGTCCGGACGAGTAAACCAACAACGACAGACTTTATGTAGTAACTGATTGAAAATATTAGAAGATTACGTGTTATTTCTTTTTCTTATAGCTAGAGTTATTCGTGTTTTGTTTAATGAAATAAACAATTATATAACTTGATCAATAATAAATTAACATCATCTATTTGATTGTAGTAATGTCTTCCTTACAAATCTTACAATCTGAATTGAACCACGTGAGACAGACAAACGCGGTATTACACACACAGATTATTCAACTCACCCGCGAAATACAACAGATTAAAGCCACCTGGAGGGAACCAGAAAAGGTAAAAACACTGTACCACCGCCTGACCGCAGCACAGAAAGGCTGGGCAGAGGAGCGGCAGCTCAACCAGAGCCTGCGCACGCAAATTCGGGGACTCGAAGTCGCCCTAGCAGTCTGCCGGGAAGGGGAAGCGGTAACATATCTGCTCGTCTTCGCCCCAACCCAGATGCCGCAGAAGAACACCCAACCAGTGGAACAATCTACCCTTCCAGTAAACAATCGTCGACCGGGACGTAAGGAACGGGCCCGACGTCGAGCAATCCAGCTTCAAAATCAGTAACCTGCGAACATTGTGCGCGTTGTTAATAAATAGAGTAGTCGTGTTCTTAATTTAATTTGTTCCGTTGATATATTTATATGCTAAACGTTTGCATCATGTTGCTCAATCTTAATTTCATCTCTCCGTAGGCAGATAAGAACCTAATCTTGAACGATTATGAGGGACAGAGCAAAGCGAGCACAGGTCTTCTATCGACAGCTCGTGAACCCGAGGGTTGTCCGAGCAACTACAGTACTAGCACATGGTACTCAATTTTTGCGGGCAATCCACCACTTGAACACATTACCAACGTTGCCTAGCAACGGGTGCCAAGTGGCGATTAGTATCATTTTGTATGGCGTTACTAGGGTCACCAGGAGGATAAGCAAGATTTGAAACCCTGTAACCCACCAAAATCAAAAAAATTTGAATTAGTAATAATTCAATAAAAATTCTAAATGAAAAATTATTAAAATAAATCAAAAAATAATAAAATTAAAGAATAGAATTCACTAGAAAATAACAAGGTCGAATTTTGTTTTACTGCATCAAATTTAACATGCGAGGTTAGGGACAGAAAATAGGTATAAATACCGATTCATTTTCACATTAAAACTAACCATTTTGAAAACATTTTTTAAAAATCATTTTTGATCTAGAATTTTGTTTGCAAATCTATATTTAGAACTTACTTTTAGGTGAGAATTAGTTTATTTGGAGCTCTCTCTCCACCTCACATCCTCGCAACCTCGGTAGAGCTCTGCTTGGACGTCGGCGTGGGGGGAGATGCAATTTTATGCTTTATGTTTTATTGGTTGGGCAAGTAATTTTGTATGTTGATTATTTAATATGTTAATAAATATTTATAATATTACAATTGTTTTTCATGCATTTAATAATAGTAATTAACCTGTCGAAATTTTTCCGGCCCACAGCCAACACCTATCGCAAGTAAATAAAATCTACATACAATTCAGATTCGTGTAAGTGCGTGGAATATCGCCAATGATCTGTGCCCGTGAAGACCCGGCGTGCGGAACGCAGGGTTGGAACGTCAATACTATCCGTATAGCAGAAGCGAGAAATAAGGAAGGGGTCTCTTGGCTGCTTCCGCGTTTCTCATTTCTGTAAAATCGACCTAAATTCTCTCACACACGGCTCAAAATCATCACACCGAGTAGTCCAGTGGGCACTCATTAAATATAATATAACCACAATATGCGCCTAAGGCCTATTAAAGGGAAAGGGTACGGGAATAAATCAAATTGAAGTCGTTGATATACCTAATTTGGATCAATAATTTGAAATAAATTAGATAAAAATCATTGGCATAATTAAATCGAATTTACATCTCGGAATAAAATATTAAACGTTATTAAAACAGAAATTCATTGATTCGAGTAAATTATTGATTATTGGTTCAAGATAAATAACTAATTGATTAAGTTAAATTGACTAGAATAACTATTGAGCTAAATTGATATAATTCCTTTTCTGTAAATTAATTTAATGATTGAAGCTAAGTGATGTAAATTCGTTGATTAACAGTAATCTAATTCGTTGAGTAAACTAAAGAAAGTCATGGGGTAAACCAAGTAATTTCTCAATTAACATTAAATTGATTCGAATAAAAGTAAAGCAATGTTCTGATAAAAATCCAGTAAATCTTTGAGTAAGAAGAAAATAAAGCTTTGATTCATTGATTAAAAGGGTAAAGTAATTGATTAAAATAAAGTAGTGTACTGATTAACGTAATTTATTGACCAAACAAAGTTTAAAGTAAAATTAAATAATTTATTAACTGAATATTCATCGATTTAAAAGTAGGGTAACTTATCGATTTGAAGTCAAATAACTTATTAATCGAAAGTAATATGTTAAAAAATAAGGAGATTTTATTGGTTAAATGAATTAATTAATGGATTAAAGACAAAAATAAATAAATGGAAAATAAGTACAAACCCGTCGCTCAACTTCACAATCAGCTAAGAATAAATTCAACGAGAAGTCATTACTAAAACGTTACATCATTATTTTAACGAAAAATTGATATTGTTATTAAGAAATTGGGAAAAGCTTTAATAGGAAAATGTTGACCAATTCATCATAGCTTAGGATAAAAGTGACTTAATTGATGATAGCGTTTCATTTAAAATTATCCAAGGCGTAAATTACGAATGCAAAACCCAAATATAGACCATAAAATACGAAAACTAGTACCTAATCGATAGAAAATCAAGAGTACACAAAAATTTAATACGATAGAACAATCAAGACGACATCCAAAATTTATATCACATTAAATATCGAACCATAGGAAAGGCTTACCGCTGATTTACGACAACACTGGTGAAGTGATCTGAATTTTTCGAGAGACGATAAGAAAAAATTTCCAACAGGTAAAACACTAAATAATAAAACCCCCAACAGAGAAAACTTCGACGGCATGATGCAGATGCTTTCCTTAAAAACATTGCTAGAAAACGTCAAATACAATGAAAATATGTAACTCACCAAAATAATCCACGAACGCGCGACCTTAAAAGTTCATTCGCCTAAAATAAGTTTCGTAAATTACCAGTTGAAAAATAAACAATCTTACTCGTTGACATTTCCGGCGATATAAACATTCACTATCGTAGCCGAGTTATAAGTGGCATTCACTTCCTGCCCGTCTGATTTTCAATTGTATATTCTTCATTATATCTATCGTCAATAATAGACCATACATCAGTTTCTTTATCAAGTTATGTATTCGCCAAACATCTCAGACGAGGACTTAGAGTTTCAATCTCCAAATGTTACGGAAACCCCCTTAAGTAAATTTTAATTAATTTCTATAACAAATTTATAATCGTATTCGAGCCACAGGAACGACCCAGAATCAACACCATACCATTAGTGAGTAAATTCTCCGGATTGAAGGCCGTGAATCGATAAGCTATACTTGTTAACATATCTTAGTATTCTTGCATCAGACATTAAGTATGAATTTGAAACCTTTGTAACTGTTTTGTTTTTCAAATAATTAAACGGTAATTGTTAAAATCACTTTATTTTAAAACATATGAATGTTTCATTATCAAGTTATTGTTTCGTAAAAGTTAACTCACTTAATTCAGTTCTATTCAAAAATTTAGTAAATGTCCAAATGACATTTTGAAAGGTTTTCTTACAGTATTATTTATTGATTTTATTTTATACTAATACTTAAATATATATCTAACCGAATATTATGAACATATACAACGAATAAACCATTTGTACGCAAAATAAGATACGAATTGCAATTTTCATTTTTAATATCCATAAAGATTTCTTTTTTCCAACGGACCCTTACGTCATGAGAACGCGTAACCCAGTAGCTTCGAAGTATCATTCTTCTCCTTTTTCCAATACATTGCCAGACCAGCTAGTAAAACGCGTTCAACTTTGAGTTCCGTGAGTTTTAGCGCATTTGAAATTGAGTTAATCCAGTTTTCTTAAACGACGAGAAATGTTACATAATTGCGAACCACCAGATCACCGTCTCAATCTAAAAATGTCAAGAGAAATACTGAGTAAAAACAATTTTTCCATTCAGGACAAACTGGAGCTATGGTTGAACTCCCTGCTCATGTCGTGGAACAATGGAGGCAGGCATGGAATCGGGTGTATCGAGAGCGATGCCCTGATGTGCCCGAAGAAGACAAGCAAGAGGATATATCGCCAGAAGAATTTATGCGGCGGTTCCGGAAACTGTCTGATGAACCAAACCCATCCCAAGACATCCTAGCTCAGGCCCAAGAGCTCCTGGAGGGCCTCCTCCAATACCAGCGCAAAGTCGAGGCAGCTGTAGCACGAGCCACGGAATACCTGGCCAACGTCAAAGATGACCTGGCGGCAGGACGTCTGGAAAGTAGTTACCCACCTTCACCGAGACCAATCCGGAATCTCAAGAGACCAGTGTTTGTGATCCCTGGTTATTCCCCCAGAAGAAGGGATCAAGCGATTCCTCGCAGACGAGTGATCCTCGAAACAATGACAATTAATGATTTGAACATTTTGTTATTTGGTATAATATTAGTATTATAGATCAAAAAATTCTTTCTCTTCTTTTCTTGTTATTGTAGTTTTCATTTCATAAATATGTTTAAGTTTAAATATACTTATCATTATAACAGCCATCATAAAATTCAACCCTTATTATTCTAGAAATGGACCCTATGAAGTTACTCCAAAATGAATTAACCCATGCGAGACAGGCCAATAAGAAACTCCATGACCAACTCGTCCGGGAAACACAGCAAATTAAAGCGACATGGATTGAGCCCACGAGAGTCAAACAACTGTACCAAAAACTAACCGCGGCCCAGAAGGGATGGGCAGAAGAAAAACAGTTAGTACAAGGCCTAAAAACTCAAATCAGGGGGGCTAGAGGTAGCGTTATCCGCTTGTCAGGAGGGAGCAGCGGTGACCTACCCTTTAGTCTTTGCCCCTGCTCAATTGGCCTATCGCGAAACGAACACTACCCCATCTACAACTATTACTGCGACCACTACCCCAATCACCCCATCAACAACCAGTCGTCGACCTGGACGCAAGGAGCGGGCTAAGCGCCGAGCCGCTCGATCTTCCAATCAGTCTGGAACCTTGTGATCCATGTATTTAATAGCTAAATAAAGCATCGTTTATATATATATTGTAATTCCTGTATATCTCTTGTTGTATTGATATCATCTTAGGGTTTTGAAATAACATTGTAGAAGGGTTTAAATAAGGAGCATTACCCATTTTTGCTTCCAAACTAACGTCAGTAAACAGTTAGATAGACGATGGAAATTTAAACGCAAGGGGACCCAATGATTAAAAGCGAGCACAGGTCTTCTATCGACAGCTCGTGAACCCGTGGGTTGTCCGAGCAATTACAGTACTAGCGATGATACTCAATTTTTGCGGACAATCCACCACTTGAACACATTACCAACGTTGCCTAGCAACGGGTGCCAAGTGGCAGCTAGAATCATTTTGTATGGCGTTACTGGGGCAACAATAAAGATAAACAAACGGCGAAACCCTGTAACCCACCAATAATAACAAGAAAATTTGACCGATAAACGACAAGTTATATAAAAGTAAAAAATTAATGAATTAAATGAGTTAAAATAGAATATTTTTGATTGAATAAATCCAATTAAAAAATTTTAGAAATAAATTGCCAATTTAAATTAAGAAAATAATAAAAATTTAATTTAGATATTACAAGTAAAATCAAGATAAAATTTTGTTTTATTGCAATAAAAATAACACACGAGGTTAAAGTCAAATTGTAGGTATATATACTGATGTGTTTTGACAAATTAAAAAAAATCTTTTTTTGCAGTTTTTTACTTTGCAGTCTTATTTTTGGTGTGCATTGACTTATGATTTAAAAATGAATGTGTACCTGCTATATGAATGACTTCACTATGAATTTATTGATCGATAATGATTAAATGCTTGTATTTATGAAACTTTACGATGGAAATATGAAATGAAGAATTTTAATGAAGAATATACGTTTATGCATCGAAGCTTTTATCCAACTTATATGGTATTATTTATTTATTTTCCGGCCCACAGCCAAAGCATATCGCAAGTAGTAAAATCAAACACACTATCAAACTGTGTAAGTGCGGTTTCTCCGTCTATAGTCGTGCCCGTGAGGGTCTAGTCGTGGTAACGACGGGCTCGAACGTCAAATCATAGAACTAAATAGCGAAAGGAAGTAGCTCGACAGTGGGTCTTTTGGCTCAACTTTCTTGCACTCAATTTCGATAAAATCGACATAAAATTATAAACAACAGTCGGCTAAAAATCACTAACACCGAGTAGTCCAGTGGGCACTCATTAAATACAATATGAACACTTCTAGATCATAAGAACAAAGAAAAGGAAAGGGTAGCGGGGAAAATTGCGAAATCGTTGCAACAGTTAAAAGGAATAGCCGTCGGAAAAAGATTACTCCGAAGGACCAAAATCATTAAAAGGAATAATTTAAATAATATGTAAGAACTAAACAAGTTTTTTGAGTTGAGATGGAAAATATGAACAGAACGGTGCGCAAATTTTCGGAATTAATTAAAATACTTTATAGAAAATTGTAAAGTAAAAGTGGAACGTGGCTCAATTGTTTGTATAATATTCTGATAAACTGAGAAATAAGGGCAGATCCCTACTAAAAATTTAATAATAATAATGATAATAGTAAGGATAATGGTAATTATAATAATAATAATAATAATAATAATAATAATAATAATAATAATAATAATAATAATAATAATAATAATAATAATAATAATAATAATAATAATAATAATAATAATAATAATATTAATAATAATAATAATGATAATAATAATCAATATAATGGTAATGGTAGTAATAAGAATAATAACAATAGTAATAGCGTGACAATGGATTAGAATAATACATCTAAGGGTAAGAGAGATACTGTGAGGATATTTAACATGACAAAGGGTGTACAAGCCATGGTACAAATCGATAATACGAACAACGATAAAAAGGACTATGGAAATGAACATAACAACGAATGATATAGCGGTATAGATTAACATTTAAAAGAAATAAGAGAAAAATGGGACCTAAAAATCGAAATCGAGCACAGACTTTCTATTGGCTGCTCGTTGGAACCATGGATCGTTCGGTCAATTATAGCATTAGTGATAGCGCCCACTTTTTGCGGACGATCCACCAACTCGAACACAGTTCCAACTTTGATTAACAACGGGTGCCGAGTGGTAAGCGAAAATATTTGTATGGGGTTGTTTGAATTACAACAATATAGTTTCAAAATCTCAACACCCTGAAACCTACCAATAATCAGATGGAAAGTTTTATTTAAAAAAATGGAAAGTTAATAAAACTAAGAAATTATAGAGTAAAATGAAGAAAAATAGAATATTTTTAGTAGGAAATATTAAATTAAAAAATAATAAAAATATATTGTCCATTTAATGTAAAAAAATGAACAAATTAGAATTAGATATTACAATAAAAGTCAAGGTCAAATTTTATTTTAATGCATCAAAAAGAACTCGCAGTGTTAAGGTCACAGAATCGGTATATATACTGATTCAATTTTGACAAAATGGAATCACCTTTTTCCTTGTGGAAATAATTTTCTATCGAAAGTTAATATTTGCTTTTATCTAGGAAAATATTCTTTATATTGGGAAATATCTACTGGAAGCAAAACGCTAGAGAATTTTTTGTGCAATCAACTTACTACGACACACCCTCAAGTAAACTTCAAGTAAGTCACTATTTAAGCGTGCCCTCTGAAAATGTGATGTATGTGTATTCCAAATGTACTGATTATGTTATGATCTTCAATTATACGCTTAAAATGAATGAGGTTTTGGTTTTTGTCAAAATCTTTCTGGCCCACTGCCAAACATAACGCAAGTTAATAAAATCTAATATACAATTCAGATTGTGTAAAGTTTCTCCGCCTATAATTTGTGCCCGTGAAGGTTTAGTCGTGAGTAACGACGGATTTTAAACGTAAATTATGTGAACCTATAAGGCATCGGGTTGATCGAGCGGTAGTCTTTTGGCTACTCCCCTTCTCTCTTCGTCCGAAAAATCGACTAAAATCATTTTTACATATCGGCTAAAATTCATTCACACCGAATAGCTCAGTGAGCACTCTTAACTTATTACATCAACACAAGCTACCCCTAGGATCAAACTCAAGGGTAGGGAGGGAGAGTCTCGCGAGATCGATGAAACGTTAATGGATAAATAAAATTAAATCATCGAGTAAAATCAGGATCTTGAAATAAAATCATTAACTCAAGATAATAGTAGTTAATCATTAATAACTGATACCATCAGTAAGCCGACTATACTAAATTTAATTAAACCTAATGAACCAAACTGCTAGGAGATAGCATCAATTTTGATGGCCAGGTAACGACAACTAAAATCATAAAGTTAACATATGTTGCCACGAGATCAAGCTCAAGGGAGTAAGTAGGAGTCTTACAATACTAACATAAATAAGTTTAGAAAAACAAAGATCATTAAAAAGGAAATTGGAAATCTTGTGAACTCTATGTAACATCCAAAGAGTTGACTAAATCCTAAAATTTGGAACAATGAACGGATCATGTTTAGGTCCAAAGATCTGACAAAATTCAAGGGTGAAATGCTGACGTAAAATTCATACTATAATATCAAAGAGGAATCGAATTAGGTCATAGTTATAACGACGCAAATCGGCTACAGTTGCCCTCAGGTTTCCACCGAACTTCTGCTTAATCAGATACCATTAGCCAAAAACTAATAGCGACCACATTTAAGTGTAAATTTAATAACATTATCACTTCTTAGTAAGTAATATCATATAAACTAAAAGTAACAGAAAATATTCAAGTCACTAGCATTTCACTGTCAAACTCTAAGGTTCTGGGTAGACTTATTTTCCCCCTAACATCATTATAGAATCGATTCGCACTGTTATAAGCTAGGAAAATTTAAAATTAATTAAAACCGAACACAAGTATGATATATAACATAGAATAAAATTCTATGCATAACCCCAAAGCTCAAGAGTTGAACATAGACGTCAGTATCGGTGTGGAGTTGTTGAGAATCGTGTTGCATACGCGCCCATAGACAAATTCTTTCTGACTCAATAAGAATTCCAACCATGAAACCCAAGCCATTGAATTGTCTAATATAACAAGGAATTGACTAGTATAAATCTGAATAACTAATTAAACGAACTGACTAAATAAATTATAAACTTCATCCAAGACAATGAGCTTCCAAGTAACCGGCATAATAAATTACAGTATCCCAAGGGACAATCAAATCCATTTCGAAGTAGATCTTCGAAAACATTAAAAGTAGAAGCTAGACAATATAAATATCGAAGAAGCACAATGCGGAGAAAAGCACCAAAATATCCACAGATGAAATAATAAATCTAGAGCGTCCAACTGTACTATTTAATCGTTCAACGATCAAAATAATTCCTCGAAGCGATTAATAAGATGCCGATAGGACATAGTCGCCGTTGACTTCAGGAACTAGTAAATAAGGTTAAATCCAAATAAATATTTATTGGATAGCCATATTGACGATTACCATGAACGAAATAAATAAACATCCATTTAGAGTTGATTTGTGATGAAAGTTTCATTAAATCGAAGATGAATAAGAAAATGATTCACCCCTATTCATGCGGACTATAATTACAAAGTGTTAATCTCAAGTTCTTAATTTGATTATGCGACCAATAATTAAACCAGCAAGAAATAATAGCTCAGCCACTGCGAGAGGTGTCCACACCCCTGATAATAGCCGAACAAGTGTCGATAGTAGGAAACTGTTAGGGTTCCGCCTGGGCTCACTTGGTGGGTACCTTGTGTGATTTATAAGATAAAAATAATAAATAAAATAAATTACTAATAATAATAGTGAAATTTCTGAAAATAGAATTAATCTAATTCTGGTATTTAAATAATACTAAAAAATAATAAATAAATATAAATAGTAATTTGAAATAATTAAATAGTGTAAATAGAAATAATTGTATAAATTTGGTAATTTTTAATTACTTAAAATAAATAAATTGCTATTGCAAATTAGTATAAAAGGATTAAGGTGACAGTTGGTCGGGGACAATATAATAATATTAAGAAAAATAGCGAAACAGCTGGCAGTGTTGAGTGCGAAAGATAATCGATTCTAGCAACAGATCGGATTGCAAATTTTTGTGTAGAATCCAGAGAAATTTTAAAAATAATATTGAGATTTATTTTTTGAGAGAATTACAATCTCAAGGATTTTACAGTATAAATACAGAAAGAGAAATTTTTAAAACTAATCTTGAAATTTAATTTTTGAGAGAATTACAATCTCAAGGATTTAAGAGTATAAATACAGAAAGAGAAATTCAGATATATTCATAAATATTAGATTGTAAATTGGAGAGACCCTATCAGAAAGATAACCCGAAATTTATTTGAAAAGGTAAATAGTAATTATATTACTACATTATCTTAAAAGCTTAATTGCAACAGTTTTTTATCGTCTGCTTAAATCTTTTTTTTTGGCATCAGTTTTCGAGGTAAACTGTGTTGCTGTTGTTGTGATTAAACTTCAGAAGGTAGTCTTATTTAGGCTAAACGTTATCACCAAATTCTGGGTGATTATCGATCGCGGTTAAAATCTCGGGAAACCTTCATCTTGTTCCTATCACCATAGAGCGGAGCTGCTGATCTATTAGGATACAGCTTTCGCTAACTTTGAAATATATCGAGGACAGTTCACAATAACCGATATTCTTTGTTGAGCATTAGCGGTCGTTTTTATAAAAAGTTGCTTTTGTCATATTAATCCATATTTGTATTTATCGTAAATAAATATTTGAAAAGACAACGTTGTTTGTTTTCATTATACGAATAATCTTTTGGAGTCAGATATTCAATTGTGTTAGTCGTTAGCCCACTAACAAACCTAACAAATCCACGAAAACGAGACGCGAGTCGGATCTCTAACAATGAGGAACATTATGAACCAGGTAATTTCATGTGAAATACCAACCTAAATATTCATTGCTCACTAAGTTACAAGGGTACATAAACTGAAGGAAGGCTGTCTGCTTCATGCAACCCTAGATGAAAGAGTGAATTTGGAATGAGAAATTAGGAGGTTTACGAGGTCGTGACAATTGCGTTTTAATGCCATGTAAATTTTTCATACAATTTATCCATTCAGATATTTTGTAATAATCATGCTGATCATGCTCAAGTTATTTTACTTTATATTAATATTTCGGTTGACACGGGCCATCGAAGGAGTGATACATGGAGCGATAATGACAAGGCTACTATAAAGTTCCCGCCCGGATGACCACCAAATATCGACAGACTCTCTGGGATACCGGCTATAGCCTCTCCACGATGGGAAGATCGGATTGGCCTATTATTACAAATTCCCGAGACGATGAGATTGAAATTCCCAGCCTCACCATTAAGCGTGAGCCTGGACGGAACCTTGCTCGCGAGGCGCGCCAACGAACAGAAATTTCTTTGTACAGATTGGAGGAACAAGAAAGAAAATCCCACTAGTAAGTCGTTATGGCTAGAAGGAGGTTGAAACGCATGCGACTGGAGAAATACCCAGTACGGATGAGTATGCGCTGAATATGGCTTATCCTTTGAATTAGATGACCCAGTCTTAGATCAAATGCATGCACCCATCAGTGTGGTATTACCGGCGAGGATGTTTTGAGGAACAGTTCAGAGTCGAATCGGAAATCAGAGAAAAGAGGGCAATCATTCCTTCAACGGTTGTCATCCACAGACGGACGGACGAATGCGTCAGCTCCAATCTGGATACACGAGAGATCCCCACAGCAGAATGTGAATGTGGAAGTGAAATGAACAGTGTTATGAGTATAAAAATAAATACTACATAACTGAAGTGTTGTTTTCTACTTTTGTTAGTAAATCTGAATGACTTTTCATGTTTATAGCGTATAAATCTACTTAATAATAGGAAAAGAAGTTACATTAAGTTTGTGAACTAAACTGAATAAGATCATCTTAAAATACCAAAACCCAAAGTATAAAGCTCGGGGGAAGCAACAAAAAATAAAATAATTTACTCATCTTCATAGTACTCGACCCAATGTGACGCCATAAACGATCTAGACAGGAAAGGGTTTATAATAAAATCTATACAATAACGACTAGCAGTAAAGAATATTTGTCCAAATTGATAAAAACCGTTTTAAAGATCTCATGTAATTTTAGACCTGGAGTTCATCCGATTGGTGGGTTACTGGGTTTCGCTATTTGTTTAAATCACCTTGTTGTTACCCCAGTAACGCCATATAAATATATTTTAGCTACCACTCGGCACCCGTTGCTAGGCAACGTTGGAACCGCAAAAAGTGAGCACTATTACTAATACTGTAATTGCCCGGACAACCCTCGGGTTCAACGAGCTGTCGATGGATAAGAAGGTTCAAGATCAGACTCATGTTGACCGGTAGAGATAGAACGATGTTCAGGTGATGAGGTACGAATACTCATGACTTTTCGACAACAATTCGATATTATTTACATCTTACAACATACTACTTTAAATTGGTTTAACAATAATTACAATTTTATTCAATAAAACAAAAAAAAACTGATTAAAATAGACAATATTTATAGGTTAATTCAGTGTTAAAACGATACCGGACACTTTAGGTCAATTTGTTTGTCAGACGTGCAGCTCTGCGTCGGGCGCGTTCTTTGCGTCCCGGCCTGTGATTGTTCGACGGCACTGCCGATGGAGTCGCTAATAGTGTTGAATTGCTGACGGAATCCCGGTACGCCAATTGAGATGGAGCGAAGATAAGAGGGTAAGTCACAGCTTCCCCTTCACGACTGGCGGCCAGGGCTACTTCCAACCCCCTTATTTGCGTCCAGAGATTCTGATTTAGTTGGCGTTCCTCAGCCCAACCCTTTTGAGCAGCTGTAAGACGTTGGTGGATCGACTTGAGTTTTGCCGGGGTCACCCAGGTAGATTTCACCTGCTGTACCTCCTTGGTGAGCTGAATTATCTGCTCGTATAGAGATTTTTTGTATTGCTGGGTGCGGGATAATTCCTTTTGTAATAGTTGGGCCGATTCCATGGCTAATAAAATAAATTAATTAAAAGGGGCGGTTTACTGATAGGGCGGAACCATGCAATGTTAGGTTTATTTCAAACAAACTAATGAAAATGATTTAATGATAATGAAACTTCTAACTAATCAAAAAACAAAACAAAATAAAAATTTTGGATTTAATTAATTCAACCTAATCAAAATACAAAAGAAAAAAAAACAATTTGTTCAAATCATCATTAACCAAAATTGGGTCCATGTCCCTTCAGGGAAAACCTTTCGCCACCCATTCCTCGGGTGTATAGCCCGAGATCGACATGGTCGGTCTCTTTGTATTGCGGGCTCGGGTCGCAGTGGTTTGCGAGGCCTGGGTCGGGGAGATTTCGGGCTGCGAGGGAAATTGGCAGGCGATCCCTCGGACTAGTCACTGAAAATAAAATCATTAGTGATAGATACTAAACCTCAAGTAGATGGTCGGTTTTCAACAGTCTCCACAATCTTTAGTTAGGGTTAATGCAAGGGAATTGGAGTAGAGTCATTTAGATATTGGAATAATTTTATACATTTAGGGAACGGTTGGTCAGGGGTGTTAACGTAAGAGTTTACTTATTTTACAAAAAGAAAAATAAAAGGATTCGACTATGATTTTACTAGATCATTACATTTATTACTATAAAATGATTTTAATTATATTATATCCTTATATTTAATAAAGTTAAAATGATTATAAATTTTTCTCTATTATTTCATTTATTAATACGATTATAATTCTACTATATCATTACATTTATAAAAATGATTATAATTCTTACATTTATAAGATAGTTATAATTTTTACTATGTTATTCCATATGATTGTCATTATGATTTGTACTATATTAATATATCTATAAAAATGAATATAATTCCTACATTTATGAGATGATTATAATTTTTATTCTATTATTCTATTTATTAAAATGATTATCATCTTTCTACATGATTATATTGATAAAATGATTATGGTTTTTAATATATTATTACATTTATTAATATGATTATCAAAAAATGATTATGATTTTTACTATCTTACTACATTTATTAATATGATTATCAAAAATGATCATTATTTTTACTATATTATTATATTTATAAATCTAATTATATATTCTTACTTTCCGTGGTCATCCCCGATGCCGCGGCCGCTTCCTCGTCGGGCATATTGGTTCGTAAATCCAAGTTGTTGGTCATGACTGGCAGAAAAAGAGATTTTGACTGAACGGATTAGCTGATCCGTAGTTAATATTGGTTTATTTTTGCGTGGGAGTCGGCATCCGGTTGGACGAATCAATTGAATGGAATTTGGATGATGGGTAAATAAATAATTTTCGACATCCGTTCGAATATTCGAACTATTACATTCAAATTTTTTCAAATGGATGTCGACACCACAAAAAAACTAGTAAGTATTTATTGTTTTGGGGTAATAACGGCGGAAAACTCGCTCGTGCCATCGTCGTCTTCACGATGTCACGGCGGGTGTTCCCACGTTAATCCCAATTTTCCTCATACCCATCTGATTTTTGATTATAATTGTTTAACATTTTATTAATTTTCGAACATTCAATCCAACTCTCATTACGTAGAAAAGTCATGGGATTCTCCTCGTTCAGCCATTGGAATTTTTTAATTATTAGATTTATCCTTATTCTCTGGGTTTTCACACTATTGGAATTATCAGTTTATTTGCCTCCAGTCAAGCTTCGGAAACTCGCGTTGTTAGTTCCCACGTCGTTTGGCATTTGGAAATAGGATAATGAGAAGTTTAAATTGCTGGTTATCGTGGTCGGTTTGTGTTGGAGATTGGGAATCAATTACAAATCTGGACTCGTTGGGTATTCGTATCGGAATTAACTACCTTAAAAATGGTGTCCATGGTGGATGTATTCGTTGATGATAATGGTGGATAATACACATGAGTCGGTTAATTTAACTACGTTATAATATCATCTATACTATCACTGTATGTAATTTTTGATTTAAATATTGATTTGGGCTGATTCAGTTTTGAATGGGTCAACTTCAATTTATGGCTAACTTTATCAAAATAAAGGAAGGTGTTTCTAGTAGTGGTACTAATGGATTTGAATCGGAATAAATTCTTAGTTTCGTTAAGAAGTGGGGTAGTTGACTCGATAAACATTTTAGGAGTTTTTATTTAAAGTTTTTATTTAAATTGAATTTACTAATTTACTTCATAGCAATAATTTCGTATTAATGTTTTCCCCGTAACCTTTCCTTTTAATAAGCCTTAGGCGCATATTATGTTCATATTATAGTTAATGAGTGCGCACTGGACTACTCGGTGTGATGATTTTGAGCCGTGTGTAAAATAATTTAGGTCGAATTTAAAGAAAAACGAGAAGTGAGGAAGAAGCCAATAGACCCCTTCCTTATCTCTCCTTTCTTCTATACGGAATAATATTGACGTTCCAACCCATGCGTTCCGCACGCCGGGTCTTCACAGGCACAGATCATCGGCGATATTCCACGAACTTACACGAATCTGAATTGTATGTTGATTTTACTGACTTGTGATGTGTCTTTGGCTGTGGGCCGGAAAAATTTCGAAAAATAAATTAATTAATTTTATGAAAAAAACAAGTTAATTTTATGTATTATAAATATTTATTAATATATTAAAACAATATACAAATTACTTGACCAAAATCATAAAATTATCATAAAAATACATCTCCCCCCACGCCGAAATCCAAGCAGAGCTCTACCGAGGTTGCGAGGACGGGACGTGGAGAAAGAGTTTCCAAACAAAACTTCTGCTCACCTAAAATTAAACTTGAGTAGATTTTTAAAACTAAATTCAAAACTGTCAAAATTGGTTAAATTTTATGTGAAAATGTATCGGTATTTATACCTATTTTCTGTCCCTAACCTCGCGTGTTATTTTTGATGTAGTAAAACAAAATTCGACCTTGTTATTTTCTAATCTTTATTTTTATTATTTTTTTCAATTTATTTTGATAATTTTTATTTGAAATTTTTATTGAATTATTTCTAATTCAAATTCTTTGATTTAAATTTCATTTTCATGAAATTTTATTGATTTATCAAATTTCGGTCGAATTTGTTGGGTTTTCATGTTATGTTTGTGTTTGTATCGTGCGGATCTTGTTGCATTTTGTTATTATTTTAATTTATTTTTATGTTTATTTATTTTATATGTAATTCTCTTTTTTCTCATATTTGATAGGGTTTAATTGATGTTTTAATAGGTTTGAGTTTAAATTTGCATATTATGTTTGCATGTGTGTTACCGATCCATTTAAATATTTTCCAAGGCCGTATGAGTTCTGGCCCAACATATGGATAATTTAGGGCTTCACTTTGATTCAAACCTCCATCATGAAGATTAAACTTAAAAAATTATACTTGAACTTTTTTGTTTTTACATACCATAACCCACACGCACACAAGTTAATAAAATGAGATTTTTGCTACCCCGGATCGAACCGGTGGTTAGCGGGGAACCCGTGGAGAAGGCAGTAGCTGGAACCGCTCAGTATTCTCCCTTCCTAAATCCTATCGCCCAACCCTCGAAAGAGTAGTGTTGAGGTCCTGGGAAAGGTCTAAATATAAATGACAATGAAAAATATATGTAGAAGTTCATTTAGAAGAAACGACTCAAAAATAAACTATAGGGTGAATTACAAACAAAACGCAACTCACGAGTTTACATAAATTTAGGTAAAAGAAATAATCGAAAATTTATGAATTTTAACGTATATTTCTGATTAGCACTTCACGACTGACCACAAACAACCATATCTGATAAAGATCAGCTTAAAGTAAGGCTTTGAATATACATTCGTTTAGACCTATAATCTTTATTACCCAATTTATCTTTATTAGGATCCCACTCATCGTTAATATGATTATTGTCATGAGTATTATTAATACTATTATTATCATTGTTACAATCATTAGTATTTTTAATTTAATATTATTATTATTATTATTATTATTATTATTATTATTATTATTATTATTATTATTATTATTATTATTATTATTATTATTATTATTAATCTAATATTATTATTTAATATTATCATTATTATTATTATTAGTATTATTATTATTGTGGGGTTTCTGGTTAGTGTGACCTTATCCCCACACATAATTATTCTTGCCCTTGTTGGTCATACGGGGAATCTAATTTTAGTACATCCGTACATCAATGCCGCACATATCCTCTCAAGCTCTAGGGTGATTTCTTCCCCATACGACGCACGATTTGGTTAACTGCTGCGTACCCATGACCGAAATCATGTTGGTACTGTACGCAACAGCCGAATGCCATTCGAGCAGGTGAGCGCTATTGCTAGTGCTACTCCTCGAAGGACCTTCGTTCCCCATCTCTTGCTGCCGATAGAAGGTCTTACGCCCTTTGTTCCAAGGTCATATCCTCAATGAAACTTAGCTTTACGTCTACTCTGAGTTGACAATCGTGAGAGCTCCGTTTAGTAATTACGATTATTATTCGCCCAACCTTCTCTTAGCAATTCTCTTCCCGGTGTTAGTACCCGTGATTTATTAATACCAATTTCGTAAATTTATATTTAAAATTAGTATTACAAAATTTTCCAATTCAAAAATTTTATTCATATACATAGAGAGATACATAACAGAAGTGATACACCGAATTATATAAGGATCAAGACGGACCATATACTCAATCTCAAAGCCTCCGTAAACAAGTTCATAATCATTATGATTAAGTTGGGCAAATTAAACAGAGAGGAGGGCTGATTCAATTTGTGCACATTCTTCATTCGTCCGCATCTATATCCGTGGGGAAACATCGACGTTTCGCCGGGCGAAATGGCGGTAGATTCATATTGACGTCGAAGTCCACTCGGGTAGAGGGTCCTGGCTCGTCAGGGAGAGGTAGGTGTCTGGGTACCCTGCCTGTTAAGATAGCAATTTCGCCAGTGTCCAGACCCATCCGCTCTAGAGTACGACTCGTTTCTGGAGTTTCATTCTCATCGTCCACCAGGTTGATGTGGATTGATCTGGCCGGGGAATGTATTGTGATTGTTGGTGCGCATAATACGTCCGAATCTATATCAGGGAATTCAAACTCCTGATACGGGGGTGGCAGGTCCTGTATCGAGTACGGGGCATTAGATGGCTCCATTGCATTGAAGTGACTCGCGGTTCTGCGTCGTTGTTCGCGGCGGCGACGGTTTCGGTTTGGCCGTCGTCTGGCGGCTCCAGTGCGTGGTTCGGCCACGGGAGTTTGTGAAGGTTCAATGGTCGCTGGTGTCGGAGTTGAGAGAGTGACAGGAGGTGTCTCCAGCGAAAGATGCTGTGCCGGAATGAGGTTCATGTTCTGGGCCAGGACACTTCCGGGAATGCGAGCACGGAGTTCGGCATCCGTAAAAATCTGTCGGAGTGTCGTTCCTTGCTCCTTTATTAGAATTCGCTGTCCACGGGACTCGATAATCAAATCGTCCCTCGCCCGAGACAGGCGAGAGATTTTTTGATACAGTTTCTTAGCTGCATCCGGTGAAAGCCAAGTTCCTTTTATCTTTTGATACTTCTTCTGGAGAGCTGTGTGTTCCTCTTCTAGTTGCTCTAATCGCTGTCGAGTAGCGATGATCGATGGGGATAACCGTGGAATCCTGGGTAGATTTGTAGGGCTGGTCATCTAAATGTGGAGACTGACTAAAGATAGGATAATGTCCCTTCTCGGAGAAGTTTCTACGTTCATCAGGTGGAGACAGAATGGGAGTCAAAGGTTTGGTTTTATACATAATGAGATTAATATAATAACATTAATGATATTAGTACACTAAGATCGTGAGAGAGAGGAAGGCTTAGACAGCATTTATGGTGCTAAGGTTGGTCATAGTTACTTATATTACTGATGATTTTTCGGTAGTAACTTTAGCGGTATGGCAAATAATTACTTTAAAAATCGCGGTGAGTTTACTGGGGGCCGTTAATTAATAATGCTGATGGTAATAATAATATTAATAATAATAATAGTAATGATAATAATAGTAATAATAGTAAGAATAAGAACGATAATAATAATAAATAATATTAGTAATAATGATAACAATAATCATAATAATAATATTGATGATAATCACGATAACTATTTCAAATAATACTGTAACGAGATATTCATAGTTAAGAGTATCAATAATGTTAGTGATAAATAGTAATAGGGTCAATAATACTACCAATATTAATAATAATAATAAATTTCTGTTATTACCAATAATAGTCAACCTATTGACGAGGGAATATCAATTGTCAGTGTGAATAGTACCGCCGGTAAAGTATGTATTTCTACCGATGAGATTGATAGTATTTGTGTTGATAGGGGTTACTCTGCATGCTGATGATGGTCGGGTTAATACGTCAGCGATTCCATACGCCCGTGGTAATCGTGTTCATGGGAATCCGCGATAAGGGAAAATGACGTAACTATACGAAAGGTAAAGTCATCGAGATTTACTGCAGTAGTTAGTAACAATTACGTCATGGATCGGTGAAAGAGAAAAATGTCTATCAGATAATTCTGAAACTCGTCAACACACTGAAAAGAGTGGATTTATTGTGGATTATCAAGAAATTTGGCGTTGTTAGGGGCAATAGTATAGTTCTCCCGTGATTGTCAACGGAATTTTAGGGATCAGCCAGTAAGCTTATGATTTTCTGTTATCGGGTAACGTGATTCGATACTCTGGAAAAATCCTTCTCCTATCGGTTGGCTAAATTGGGATAGCAAGATTCGTCCACATCGAGCTAACCTGAGCAGGTTCAACAAATAGACCCTAGATGTCTAATTCAGAGTACGATGTTGAATCAATAGTGATTATCGATATTTGATGTTTGGTTCGTCGTGGTTTCATTTCGCAACTCGTGGATATATCAAATCTATGGCCTTATCCAATTGGGAAAGATCAGTCGTGAGATCTCCGATCTCCAGGTTGATACTGCTACTATTCGGAAGATCAGATACGACAAGATAGGTATCATCGTCTACAGTGCTCAAGGAGTTAATAAAAACATTTCCATCTAGTTCCCCCCGTTCGCGGATAAGAACCTCTGGATGTCTATATGGATGAAGTTAAGAACCGTTATCATGTGCTACATCGATCGTTTCTTATCTGTGAGCCTAAATATGCAGGTGGGTATCCATACGGTTACAGGCATGGACATCTATCAAAGGTAGTTAATGTATTCTTTTCCGTATTTTCGATTAAATATAAGTTCTGACACTTCCGTTATTATTGAATTTTCTGTGATAAATTGTTAAATTACTTTTTACTCGTGCTTATCCCTTCTACCCGGTTATACTCAGTGTAATTTTTCGAGGCCACCGTAAAAATTGGTCCTACCAGATCGCTACGCGATCTGTCCTAATTCCCCTACCTGTGGTCGAACTTCCCATAGTTTACAAATTCTGCTCGTTCCGGCCACATTTTTCAGCAGCCGCTACGAGGCGTTCAACGATGCACTGCGTGGAGGTCCTGTGCACATGGCCAGACCCTACTGCGTACGACCGAGGTTTCAATGGAACACAACCCACGAGCGCAACTAGGGAACTTAATCCACCAGCCGGCACGCGATCCGTCCCATTGATATCTATTGCTATACGTTTAATAAATAAAGATTTTAAGGGGCCTCGTATATTATGAAATATGATAAAACATATAAAGTTAGAATTTGTAAGCAAGGCATTTAACTTTTTTAATAAACATATAAAATTACATAAACAAAATTTTATACAACAAAAAAAAGATCCTTACTCTAAAAGGTTTGTTGCAAATAGATTGAATAAGTGTGAAATTGTAAAAGCATAAGTTAAAAATAATGAAATTTGTCACTGTATTTATACTATTTTTGTGCGTGTGTGCGACCAATGAGCGATTTTTCGCCATTTTTAGGGCTTTTTAATTATTTTATTAATTTTAAACTATTTTTATTATTTTTTGTGCATTTTTCTCTATTTTTTGATATATAATTTATTAAAGTTAAAATTTTTTCTATTATTATTTTATTATAGTATTATTTTTAGCCCTCGTTATTTTGTTTTTCTGGTCGCCACTTCTGCCTGTGTTTTTTCTAAACCTTATTTTGCAAGGTTTTGGCAGTTTATTTTATTTTTCCTATGTCTCTCTCTGCAGCTGTAGGCTTTTTAGTGATTTTAATTAATTAATTGTTTTATTTTGTTTTTGTTATATTTTTATTTTGTTTTATTTAATATGTTTTACATTAATTTTTGATATCTTCTTGCGGTGCGTGCTTATATTCAGTGACTCGTTCCATTACTTTTCTTTTTAATTTCAATTTTTATTTTTTGTTTAAATTGTGGCTCTGAGCCCAACACCCTCAATGGCTACCCGTTGCTAAGCAACGTTGAAAATGCAACCATTGGTTTTTGAGGTCGCCAAAGGTGAGCGCTATGAAAGAACTACTCTGGCCCGACCTCAAAATGTGTTCAACGCACTACCGGTAGAAGGTCTACGTGCGCTTTTGCTTATTCTGGTCCCATACTCGTACTTTGGTTTATCTTATCATGTAGAATAAAATCTCCTTTATTTTGTATTTACACTAAATCTTGACATTACCAATCTTAATCGAGAATAACAATATGAACGACATAATATTTATTAAGTGATAATAAATGAACATGTTTTATTCTGCTGGTTGAGCGGCTCGGCGTTTGGCACGCTCGTTCTGGCTCGGCTGGTATCGGGGCGGCTTGCTTGCAGATTCGGTGTTTGATGTGGCTTCCTTGTAGGCCAATTGGGCTGGAGCAAAAACCAGCGGGTAAGTTACTGCGTTACCCTCCTGGCACGCAGATAAAGCTACTTCTAACCCGCGAATCTGGGTTTTTTGACTCTGATTCAGTTGTTTCTCTTCGGCCCAACCCCTTTGGGCGGCGGTCATCTTCTGATATAGAGCCTTCACCTTCTTTGGCTTTACCCAGCTGGATTTGATATGCTGGATTTCAGTTGTTAGTTGCACAATTTGTTGATGCAACTCTCGGTTCGATCTTTGGGCTTTATCGAATTCGCCTTGTAGGATTCTATGGGATTCCATATCTGTAAAACGGAATAATCATTAAACTTTCCTTCGTTATGAAATTCACTTATTATGTTTCTAATTTTCAATTTAGACAAAAACCTGATTCTAAGCACCTTATAATTTTGTTTTATCAATTATTATGAGTAAGAAACAAAAGAACTAAGATGAAAATCCAATCTTTATTCACCATTTAAACTCATGTTAATCACATCTCGAACGGCTTCGGTCTCTGAATCGCCTTGGGAACTCGTGAGCGTATGAGTGCTCTTGGTTATGGTGGGGACGTCTATCCTCGTCTCTCATCTCTCTGGTCAATATTCTTCGTGGAACCACCACTTTCATTGGTTCCGACTCCTCGTCCAAGTTCGGATCATCGAGGTTGAAGGATACGTTGTATGGAGGGGCGTATTCATCAGTACTGGGGATGCTTCCCGTTGCTATTGCCTTGTTGATCTCGGCTAAATGTCGCCTAGCCCTGTATACTTGTCTGTTTGTCTGACGCTGGTGCTCTTCCAAGCGCGCTAGTAAGAACTCCGCTTGCCCACGGATTTCTCGGGCTGGATTGCGGCCGGGCTCCTTTTTGATAGCGACAAAAGGAAGGTCAACTTCTCTTTGGTCTGTTTGCATGCCCGCGCAGAATTCCCTTACTGGCGAGACTAAAAATCCAGCGTCCCATATGCCTTGTAGACATCTGGCGGCCGATCGTACAGGAAAACGCACGGTGACGCGGGATGCGTCAATCCAAGAGTGGTCTGCAATTTTTTATCATAAAATCATTTAATAAATTATGACTATTCTTGTTATTACAATTATCTTAAATAAATGTAACGTATCGATGGCGGCTTTATTTGTTGATGGAAAGATAACTCTAGAACGGTGAGCTAGCGTTGGGTCGGATCGTCGGATTATCGGAAAGGTATTGTCATGAGTAATATTATTGGTGCCGTCTTGTGGTTAAGTTATTGCTTGCCTATCAATGTTCATCGTCGTGATTTAGAAAAATTTTCCATATGTCTTGTCGGTAACTGTTGCCTTACATATTCATCTTTATCATATACTCGTAGTCATTATGGTTTTGATTCGGAACTCGTGACGGGCTTGTCTTCATCCGAGCATTATTTTACGGTGTCTCCACTCGTTTTCGTTTTTGTGTTGAGGAAATGTATGTAGTCTGTGTCATTGGGGATTTCTTGGAAATTTGGTTTATTCTCATGGGGAATGTGATGCCATCGTTATCATGATTATTAATTTTGGTTAGTGCATGGTGGCTATCCCGATACTTAGCTAATATTATGGCGGTTTCAGTCCAAATTGGTCTCCAGTGGAATTCGCCAAAAGTCATGAATGAACGAGTTATGCTATGGGCTTCGGTAGATCATTAGGAAATAGTAAAACCACGATCTTGTCGATGTAAATTATTAGATGTTAACGAACAAATAAATCATGGAATTCCACAGAAAACTTTTATTGGGCATCACATTATCGGTAGGTTGCGAATTGTTACTGGAGATTGTACATGATTTGGTCGGTTCCGGAATTGTAGTGTCACACAGGTTGGTCCTCTCATGAATTAATGAAATAAAGGGGTTTAATAAGATAGGAAACTTACCATCTTGCGGCATGACTGGCTCTCTCCCAAGTGCAGTATTGGTCTTTCTTCGAGAGTTGTTAACTTCGTTACGTGAATTCATGGTTGTATTTATTATTTCTGCTCAAAATTGGTGGAATTGTCACAACACACTGGTTTTATATTAACTACCAGGGAAGTGCCACGTCACCAAATAATTTCTGTTAGTTGAATTTTGTTGATCGCTAGTTTGTTAAATCTTTACAGTGATCACATTTATTACTGATTCGTGTCGATTTCTTCCCTGATTATTTTCCGTCGTGTCATTATTGAGATTTTCCTGTCCCTCTCGTTGGTGTGCGGTTACACTAATAATGAATAGCAAATCAACCGGTGGTACGATTATAATTGGATTAGTCGAGACGTTCTACCCACTTCTCAATTTTATTCGACTATATGCGTGTCAACATTTATTGATCTGGCATTTAAGTTTATGGCTATCTCAGCTCGCTAGACTATACCAGCTCTAAATTTCTTTCTGGGGTTCGTTGCTTCAGCGATCGGTGAAGTTGGGTAAATGATACTTTTTATTTCTCTTTAATGATTAGATTAGGTCTTAAGTCTTTTTGTCTGTGGTCAACTCGTGGATGATCAGCTTATACAATGGCCGTACCGTTTTCCAGCCATGAACTAATCAAGCTCAGATTTCCGGCATGGGAATCCCTGTTCCCAAAAGCAACTTACTACTCTACTAGTGACATCGAGTACTATAATCACCTATGCATGCGATGTTATTTTGTCGTCCGGTGGATCCAACTATCTTATTCCGAACTATCATGTTTATTGCTGATCTCTAGTGAGAGGACTTCAGAGAGTCATCATTACTGATAAGAATTATTGTTCATTTTATATGCCTCGTTCCTCTGAATCCTGCCTATCATGCATGACCTCAAAGTTCCATGGACAGTTGTAATTTTGTGTCAAATTCAATGTCAGATGTTTTCAATGTTATTCGTCATTATGTTAATTTTCAGTTTTATTGTGAGTTGTATTTTCCAATTGCGTTTGAAGTTTATTCTCCTTGAGTATTACAGTTACTGATTTTAACGTTTATTTATCGTGATAATAATAATTTAAGTTCATTATCATCGTGACTGAGTTTATTATTCATTTATTTAATCGCGACCATAATAGCTGAACTTTATTACCGTTTATTTTTATCATTACTGATTTTATCATTCGATTATTTAATCATGAATATAGCAACTGAAATTTATTATCATTAATTTTTACCATTACTGATCTTATTATTCAATTGTTTAATCGTGACTATAGCAACTGAAGCTTATTATCATTAGTTTTACCATTACTGATTTTATTATTCAATTATTTAATCGTGACTATAGCAATGATTTACAACGCCCTTTCCCGTTATGCCCTTTTATTCGATTCTAAGACTAATTATGTTGATATTAGAATATTACGAGTGTTCACTGGACTACTCGGTGTGGTGATTTTGAGGCGACTATCATTTAAGATTTTAGGTCGAGTTTTCGGGAAATGGAATGTAGAGGGGCAGCCAAAAGACTACCTCTATAACGGATAATATTGACGTTCTAGCTACTGCGTTCTCACGCCGTAGCCTTCACGGGCACAAACTATTGGCGGACTTACAACGCACTTAAACAGTTTGGTTGGGATGTGTAGATTTTATTGACTTTCGGTGATGTGTCGGCTGTGGGCCGGAAAAAATTTCGACTTGAGTCATTTCTAATAAAGCTTTTATTGAATATAATTGGCATAATACAATTTAATAATTAGCATATACTGTTTTATACATCGCACTTACAAACCTTTCCCTACGCCGACGCCTCAAACAGAGCTCATACGAGGTTGTCCGGACGCAACGTGGAGAAAGTTTTCGAACATTTCTTCACTCACATTGAAAGATATAAATTGGCTGCTGCTAGCTAAGACTGGTTAGTACAAAACTGATTAAAACTGAGTCTCAAAGCTGGTTAAACTGCTTTAAAAGCTGATTAAAATTCTGTGAAAATGAATCGATATATATACCTATTGTACGACCCTAACCTTGCGTGTTAAATTTAATGTAGTAAAACAAAATTTTACCTTGTGATTTTCTAGTATATTCTAATCTTAAATTTTATTATTTTCGTAATTTAATTTGACAATTTTATTCTTGATTTTTTAATTGAATTGTTCCCAACTCAAATTATTTAATTTTAGTTCCATTTTCATGGACTTTCAATTTTTTGGTAAATTGTCAAATTTCGGTCAAATTTTCCATGTTTTCATGTTATTTCTGTGTTTATTTCGTGCATATCTTGTTGCACTTTGTTATTATTTTAATTTACTTTTGTGTTTCTCGATTTTATATTTAATTGTTTCTTTCTCATATTTTAGCATGATTAGTTGATGTTTTATGGGTCTGGTTTTGAATCTGCATGTTGTATTTGCGTGCGTGTTACCGGCCCAACATTATTATTAACCATATTAACATCATGATTACTATTATAAATATGTATATTATCCTTATTATTGTTATTAACTTAAGCAGTACTACCAGCATCATTAATGTTATTACTATTAATGTTATTATTATTATTATTATTATTATTATTATTATTATTATTATTATTATTATTATTATTATTATTATTATTATTATCAATATTATTATCAATATTATCAATATTATTATTATCAATATTATTATCAATATTCATAATGTGTGACGTGCATTGTATTTGAAATGTTTTAATTTTTAATTGCATTTTTGTATACATTTGATATTATATCTTGTTTTCTTTTTTGGGCCAGAACACAAACGGCCTTGAAAATGTTTAAATGAATCGGTAACACACATGCAAATATAACATGCAGATTTAAACTCAAACCTATTAAAACACCAATTAACCCTACCAAAATGCGAGAAAGAGAACAATTAAATATAAAATTATAAAACACAAAAATAAATTAAAATAATAACAAAGTGCAACAAGATCCGCACGAAATAAACATAAACATAACATGAAAACCTAGCAATTTGACCGAAATTTGACAATTTAACAAAAAATGCGAAATTTCATGAAAATGAAATAAAAATCAAAGAATTTGAATTAGAAATAATTCAATTAAAAATTCAAAAGAAAAATTGTCAAATAAAATTTCAAAATAATAAAATTAAAGATTAGAATATACCAGAAAATCACAAGGTCAAATTTTGTTTTACTAAATCAAAAAGAACACGCAAGGTTAGGGTCGTACAATAGGTATATATACCGATTCATTTTCACATAATTTTAATCAGTTTTTACAAAACTTGAAACTAGTTCTAACCGGAATCAGTATTATCAGTGAAAATCTCTAATTTGATGTGAGTGAGAGTATTGTTCGAAACTCTCTTCACGTCGCATCCTCGCAATCCCGATTGAGCTCTGCTTGGGTGTCGGCGTGGGGAGAGCGGTGTGTTCTTATTATGACGGATGTAACTATTGGGTAGCTTATATTTCAATCAATTATTTAAATAGAATCACAAAACTTTTATTTTTTGTCGAAATTTTTCGGGCCCACAGCCGAAACATACTACAAGATAGTAAAATCAGACAGACAATTCGTAATCGTGTAAGTGCGTGTATTATCGCCAACGATTCGTGACCGTGAAGGCTCCGTCGTGAGAACGCAGGAGCTGTAACGTCAATATCATTCCGTATAGGGGAAAACGGAGAAGTGGAAATAGTTTGCTGACTGTTTCGCCGTCTCCTAATTCCTATAAACTCGACCTAAACTATATTTACATACGGCTCAAAATTATCACACGAGTAGTCCAGTGGGCACTCATTAATTATAATATGAACACAAGGCGCCTAAGGTCAATTCAAAGGGAAGGTCACGGGGAACTAATAAGACGAAATCGTTGTTATAAACTTCTGGTATAATGTCTAAAATCAATATAATCGCTTAAAGTAAAGAATAAAATAATGTAGTTATTGTAAACTTCGGATAAACTGTTTTAAGGGCAATAAAATTTCTTAAATTAAATATAGTAATTGTTGTAACTCCCAAAATAATGCTTGAAATTAGATAAAGATGCGAAAGGAAATAGTTAAAAGAAATTAATGACTAAGAACTCTCGATATAACGTTTAAAAATCAATAAAAATTAAATAGCTTAAGGTCAATAAAATTATGTAAGAGAAAAATTAATAAATACTATAAACGCCTAAAATGATGATAGAAAAATTCATAAAATGTCGTAATAGTAATGAATAGATAATGTGGGCGTTATAATTTTCCGATACAACATTCAACGGTAATAAAACCTATTTAAACTAAGGGATAAACAACATTAGTTTTTTTTTAAGTTACTTTAGATCAACGTTACTCCTCTCGATAAACAACCGGAAAAGTAATTAGGGATGGGGAATAAATATTTACCACGTTATCCGAACAATATAAATTTCCAATCAAACTCCGAACGCCAAAATTTTTATATCTAAAAATTTGATAAAAATCCTGAATCGCGCCCGCATCAATCGTAATAATCTTCGACAACCTAAACCCAAATAAGTAACTAAACACGGGAGGCAACTTTCTGTTGACATCGGCGATAAAATGAATCCTTAACGAGGTAGAGAACCATATCTTTATGACGCGACAAGAATCTTATGGTGAAATCCATGTCCACCGAATAGAGATATCTCAGACGTTGATACTACTGATCTTCACGCAAATGATAATCTTATTATAGGAAGTCACCGAGATGAATATATATCAAGCCTCTTACTAGTAATTACCAGCACACCTCTGCTCGCATAAAATAAAAAATAAAAATAAAATAATATACCCTGCCTTTTCACATCCCTAAATTCACTCCATCTATTAAATCAACCACAAATAACGACTTGAAAATATTTATTTAACAAAATAATTCCACTCAAAACTTGAGAAGTGCCAAGAAGTATTTTCTTTCACCAACATTTGCCCACTAGAAATTGAAGCCCTGAAATAATCAAAAGTTAAAAATTTGCAGAATCTAGCCTTCGAATAATACCTATGATTATAACGATTTAACCAGAATAATTTGTCGATAAAGTTCGAGCGAATCTAAAATTATAAATGAATTAATAAGATAGAACCAGTGCAAATCGAAAGCCTACTATATATCTGAATTGACTTTTATCTCTGAATGAATCGATATGGACATTTGACACCCCGACCTATATAAGGAATATCGATAGGTCTAGACTGACAGTTGAATTTTAAAAAAATTGAAAATGTATCGCCATTCAAACCAAGAAAATGATAACACGATGGCCAGGATCCCGGACGATGACATAGTTTTAAATCCAAGATCTCGATCGTTAGGTAAATTTTTATTCCCATATTTTACTGTTAACCTGTACGAGCCCTAGATAGGGAGCTCGCAGTACCAATCCCAATGATGCCTTCTGAGTTACGAATGCCGATAACAAATAACGATTTAGAAAATATAAAATTTGATGCCGGAAGACCCGTGTTCTTTTTTTCGATTAACCCTTGTTGTACCAAAACTCCAACCCGTAGAGATTGTACACATTGGAACCGGTTCGAAAAAATGTACGATATCAAATCCATTTACAACTACTATAGCCGATCATCCTAACATTACGCAGGGATTTTTTAATGTCATGATCCGTTAGCCATAGAACGACGACCCGAGGGCTAGAACGATTCAAAATATTTCTTTTGGAGATAATTGTTGGAACGCCGAAATCCAAATCCTTTCAAACGATGAAGTATCCCATTGTTTCGATGTATTTTCCCAGATTCCAAGTTATCGCTAAATTAATAACCAAAAACGTGCAAAAATAACTAAACTCAACATCTAAAATAAGTTGAAATACTCCGATTTATTTTTTTGTGAATCTCTTTTAGTAAATAGAAATTTTAAATTTAAATTTTTGTGTAATTTAACCAGTTGGCGTTAATAACCGATAGCCATAATTTACGTTAGCCTCATACTGTAAATAATTTCAAATACCTTTATCGAATTTATATGAGTATTTAATTTTTTTTTGTTATTATTTTAATTATTTATTTTATTATTTTTTATTAGATAATGTGAAAGGTTAGATTTACGACTATATTTCGATTAAAATGATTGGGAAAAATCGAATATCCTTACAAAGTTACTATAAGTATTCTGAATTTCATTTACTTAAGGAACGCTAAAGGATAAACCAGCATAATATTGTACACAAAATTATTGGAGTACGACTACATTATATCATTATTGGTTGCGACGAAATAACGAAAACAAAGGTTTAGCATTCGGTGTATTCAAAGAACCTTAGATAGTTGTAGGAACCCCAAATCTGACGTTAATATAACTAATCGCAAAATAGGAAAGCATTACAACTTGCAATTGATAATTAGTAAATTCGTTATCATTAAAATAGCCAAATCTTTTTTTTTATTTTTTTATTAAATTTAATGATCCCAGTCGATTGAACTAAAAATTTTTAAACATTGTTTTCTTTATAAAACAAAATCCCAACCTGATTAAATAACCTTCGTGAATGACAACCCATATGGAATACATTTAGAGAGTAACCCTATAATTAAATTAAGAAAATATGATTTTTGATTATCATTAGTTTACTTACGATTAGTAATTTCCATAAAAATAATTTACCAAGTAAACAATGGTAGGCTTGAATTTTCACTCGGCCTTGAGGACATTAATTCCGTTACCTAGGATATGGAAAATTAACTAACTAGCTAACCTAAACGAAACTTAAGAGGTTTTAATGCAAGGAATATTATATTTATTGGTCCGGGGGAAAATACGCTGAGCGTCATCATACTATTAATATTTAGTTCAGGTTTGTTTTAGTTATTATTTAAATTATCCCATACTTACATTGTTAATTTAGTTACGCACTTTAAATTAGTTATAATTAGAAGAGTCCAAAAAATGAATTAAATTACAAATATCGTATTATAAATCACTGCAATATAATAATCATACGTTTAAAAACCCCACAAACAATCTTGATTTTCTGGGACAATGTCTTAACTTTTTCAACGAAAATACAGTGAATAGAAAATAATTTCTTCTTCTTAGAATGTACATAGGATACCAGAATTTTAAAAATTGGTTTCTTTTAGACGATTCGTGGATTGATGAATCCCGGATCACAGTGCGTTTTCCCGCGCACGCATTAAACCGTTGCCGTCAGGCAATGTGGGATGCCGGATTCACTGTATCCCAAGTCAGAGAGGCCAGAGCCGGTAGCCTACAACAAACGGAAGATATCGAGCTCCCGTTCGTCGCGATAAAGCGGAGCCGGGTCGAAACCCGGCCAGGGAGATCCGTGGCCAAGCTGAGTTCCTCCTCGCGCGTCTTGAGGAACATCAGCGATAAACCAATGAGCAAGTGGATCGTGCAAGTCGCTACCTCGCCAATGTGAACGACGACATTGCCACGGGCCGGATCGCCAGTACGAACGGGTACGCCCCGCCGTACAACACGTCGTACAATCTCGACGACGAAAGGTTGAACATTCGATCTACGGCCATCAACGTGGTCGTTCCCCAGAAGATCCTTCCTGGCATATGAGAAGGACCCAGAAGCCAGATAAAGACCATTGCGAGCATCCTTACGCTCGACCGGCTCCGGAAAGGGATGCCTGCAGGTATCGCTGTTCTAGTTAAATTCGTATACTTGTTTGTTCTAAAATTCCTTTTATTTGACAATAATACCTGTAGGAACCCTTGACTGATTATTATGATTACTTAGCTAAATTAAAACGAATAAATCCGATTTAATCGCCCCTTTTATAGATATGGTACCACTGAAAGTCCTACAACGTGAGTTGGATCATGCACGTAGAATTAACAAAATTTTCTACGAACAAATCGTGCAGCTATCAAAGGAAATCCAGCAAATCAAAGCCACTTCGGTAGAGCCGAAGAAGGTGAAGACGCTCTACCAGAAGATAGCGGCGGCACAAAAGGGCTGGTCAGAGGAGAAGCAGGTCAACCAGAGCCTGAAAACTCAAATAAGAGACCTGGAGGTGGCTGTATCAGCCTGCCAAGAAGGAGCGCAGTGACGTATCCCTTCGTCTTCGCTCCTGCTCAACTGGCGTATAGAGATGCAACAACGGGTCCGAAGACTACGCCGGAGCCCAACGGTCATCGACCAGGAAAGAAGGAGCGGGCCAAGCGCCGCGCTGCTCGAGCATAGCCCAACCTGTAGTTGTCGCCCTTCTAAATACATAGTTGTGTCGTTTAGTCATTTCTCTGTATTCCGATAGTCACTCAAATGGTACTTTAATAATAACTAACGTCAGTTCAGGAGTTAATCTATAATAAGTTGAACAAACTAACAAAGATGGGACCAGAGCAAATAAAGCACACACAGGCCTTCCAACGGTGGTGTGTTGAACCCAGCTTGAGATCGGGCCAGAGTAGTTCCTCCGTGGCCCTCAAATTTGGCGACTTCAAAACCCATGGTTACATTACCAACGTTGCGCAGCAACGGGTAACCATTGGGCTCGAAACATATTTTACATCTTTGGTCGAGGTGGTCAAAACCCTTAACCCCACACTTTGTTATTACCAAGTATGTAATTACTTGTGCAATTAATTAAAGTGCGTGATTGAAATACATAAAAAAATGATTGTTATGATTCATAAAGTTGTGACCTCTCTTTCACTTCTAATTAATCCGTATATATTTGCAATTTTAAATAAAGCTAAATTTTAAACATTGCTAATATTTTTTCAATAATTTCACCTAATTCTTCATCCTAATTCTTTAAAAAAACAACAATTCCTTGATTACACATTACCTAATAATTGAATCATTTCAAACAGTAACCATTAAACTAATTTCCTGATGAACTTACAATTATTGTGTGTTGTTTAATCAAATGAATTTTCATCAATTTACATAACTATAAAATCAAATCTGTAAGTTATTATTATTAATACTTATTGAAAATTTTAAATTTTAGCTGATATTTCTGAAACATGTAAGAAAATTTTCTTTTTAAAATTTTAATTTTAATTATTTATAATAATCAATCAATTTTTTATGAAGTTTAATAACCATGTCGTCAAAAAATAAAGGTAATATTTACGACAACCCTTAGATTGCTCTGCTAATGATATATTTGCAAAATTTCCATTCTTGATGTGAAACTAAAATAAATTTCTTTCTTAATATGATATGGAATGATTTGAAGTGAATGTTTTAGTAAAATACTAACTTAGTTATGTTAAAAAAATGTTTTTTTAAAATTTATTTATGAAATATTTTTGCAGAATTTCCGAAAATAATGGATTCTGAACTTGACAAAATCACAAACTTATATCGAATGCGAAGTAGAGATGGCCAACAACCATTTTCAAAAGAAATTGGAAGTGAATTCAATATGCCGAAATTTCCAATTGAAAAGCACGAATTGAAATCACATATTCTGGATTTAAAATTTCATAGGTTCCTTGATATAATTTACAAATTTTGCTGAGTATTACTTTTTCATATTGCAGTGAAGTAGAATTTAGTGAAACCGAAGATTCTTCGAATTTAATTATGGATTCACCGATTATGAATGACCCACTAAACCACCTGCATATGTTCGACCGAAAGATGCTTGGAACTGCTACGAGTGATAGCATTTCAAGTATTCAATCAAAGAAGTCTAGTATTCCTAATTATCAACGAATTGCCATTAAAGGAGCAGAAGAAACATCGGTTAGTTTACAAAATTTCCCCTACAAATTATATGCGATGACTTTTCTAAAAAAACAGTTTTTTTGTTTAGCTATGGAGGCAAAATATAAATTTTAAAATTTTTTTATAATTTACTTTAATTTCATATTTTTATTTTATAAGATCTTCAAGAGAATTCAGCCATCTGTAACATGAAATTTGGTAGGGTTTTCATTTAATAATGTTAATTTATTATTTGAAATATTATTAAATATTTAATTAACCCAGTTATTCCTAAAACTTTTTTTCTTATATTTGATAATATTTTTACAAATTCTTAGGTTATATATAAGCCCAATAGCAACTAAAAAATTTATGCATTGTCATTGCCATATCATCTAGTGTTGACATAATCAAAAATTGTATCAAAAATAATGTTCTCATATAATGAAATATTTTAATTTATAGCAGATTACCTACTGTCCTTTTAAAAGGTTTATCTGGGTTAAATTTGATTAGTTGGATAAATTATTAATATTATAAAACAGTTGCTTTCTGAAAGCAGCATCAATTCACAATCAAATAATTAGTATATGATAAGCCATTACTGCAAGTTTCAAGTTTATTAAAAACAAAAAAAGAGAATTTCAAGATGAATCCTTCAAAAATTTCACTTTTTAAAATTTTTTATAAATTAGAAATTTTCCTGAAAAGGCTTTTTAATTGTAAATTATTAATATTATAAAAATAAAATTATAAAACACCAAAAGGAAAACTTAACACTAATATTTGTCAAAGTTGAAAACTTCAATGTCTTGATAATTTTATAAATTAAATTAACCTTATAAATTTATTTTATAGTTTTACGTGAATTTAAGCTAAAAAAATTGCGTCTTAAATTAGGGTATTTTGTAGGAGATAAATCACTTATACAAGGTAAAATAATCCACAAAAAATGGCATTCCTAGGAGATTAAGATGAAACAGAGCAATAATTATCATAAGGTGGAGTAAATATTTAAAAGGAAGCATCATTTTATATGAGTTTGTAGTAAAGCACTAATGAATATTTAGTGAATCCATTTTTGTGCAATTTTGCACTGAAAATAAAGTTTCAATATAATTGATTTTTATTTTTTGCTTATGAAACTCAGATTCATGTTTACAAATTTTCTTTCTACTTTTAGGGTTAAAATTCAGCTAAAGTCGATTTGTCTTAATATGTAAATAGTAAATGAAACAGAATTAAAAAAATTTTGAAATTTTTTTTCTATCATGTTTATAACGTTGCTATGAGTCAGTAGATTTTCTTCTCTCATTTTATATAAATAATAATAAATTGACTAATTTATTATTGTTTATTGTAGTTCTACATTTGATTTTTTATGCCACATAGTGATCCTAAGTTGTGAGGGGGAGAGAGATCTAGACTCCAGCCGGTTATCCCTGAAATGGAGAGTTGTATCAATTTAGAATAAAGCTCATTCATTATCTCATATTTAAAAGATTATTATTATTATCCATATTATTATTATTACTATTATTATTATTAATATGAATATATGATATTAAGAGTAGCTAATTTTTAAAAAAAAAATTTTTAGCAGGGCAAGAACGAATCATTAGTCGGATAAAGGAATTTTTATAAGTTTTTATTATATTCATTAAATGAAATATTGTAATAACTTCAGTTTCAATTTCACTATGTGATATTAATGTGTCACTAAATTATTAAAATCTATTAGTTTTGTAAGTAGATGGTAAAAATTTAGTATAATCACTGACTAACTTGGCTTGTTATGGTGAAGCATCACCACTGAGGGGCCACATTTCACTATTGACTTTAATAGTGTGCATAGAGATGTTTTGAGATTGCAAATGGTCAAATTTTGTTGTTATAAATGAGACGTTTAATTACAAAAAGACATAAGTCACTTTTAGCAAACAATGGATTAAACTGTTTACGATTGTTTAAAAATGTATGGTTTTCTTATTTTAAAACTTTTTTTACTTTTAATTTCTTTCATGTGATTATATTTTAATCTTTCCCAACCAGTTCTATGTAATTGTCAAAAGAAAAAATACAAATACATTTTTGTAACCGTAAAAAGTTTTAATTCATTTAATTCAAATATTGTGCGTTATCATGTTTTATTGACTTGTCAGTAATTGTTGCATAAAATGGATTTTTAGTCAATTATATAATTATTTTATTAAATTTTATTTATATCTAAGGTAAATGATTTAATTTTAATAATAATAATAAATAAATTAATAATATTAATGATAATGATAATAATTACAATAATAATTATTATTATTAATACAATTTATAAAATCTGATCATCTATTTTACAATTTTATTATAATTTTGAGGAATGAGTCATAAATAAAAAGTGAAAATATTAATAGATCTTTTGCAGGAATCAACCATTCATATTATATTTGATAAATTTATTCTTTATATATTATTATTATTATTATTATTATTATTAACCGATTAAAGAAATTAAATTATTTTTAATCATAAATTATCTATATAATATCTTCCATTGAAAATACTTGATCTGATGTATGCAGAAATGTATAATATTATTCTGCAATGCTTCTACAAATGCCTACAGACAATTTGCCTAATAATATTTTAGATTTGTGCCACCATAACATTTACAGGGTTCTGATTACTGAGCCAATTCATACTTTTGCTATTATTATTCACTAAATGCTGCTTCTATGAGGTATTTTAAAGAAAGTAAATATCCAGGGCTGAAATGGTAAAAATGAGCTGCAACAGTTGACTAAGAATTGCAAAATAACAATTCAAATTGACATAAAATATTCATTCATGGATTTCATATAAGAATGGAATTATTAAGTGAAGACAAATTAATATTTTTTTATTTAAGTAACCACGTTTTTCAATATCAAAGACAGTAAGTAATATTATTTGAGCACATTTCCTTCAGACTGTAAATCAATGTTTTATTTTTTATTCAGCATTGATCTATTGCAGTGATTGTCAACTTCTACGTGGCGGCACTCTACTGTGCTTTTAGACTTTCGCTGATGTTCCACAAGGAGCTTAGAAAATATTTAGAATTTCTAACTCCAAAATTTATATTTTTTTTCATCAAATTTCTTAATCTTTATGATAAATATTTTACTATCGAGATTTAATTTTGGGTCTGTTGGATATGATGAATTTATTAAAATAATTAAATTTATTTAAATATTCACAATTTGTCAGAAAAATAAATTTTCGAATTTTTAATGTTAGAACTCTGTTGCAAAGAGGAAAGTCAAAAAGTGCATTATTTACAAATTTTATACCATAAAATTTTTTAAATCTTTACAGTGTGCCACTGGCCAACAAAAGGTTGAGAATCACTGATGTATACGCTTAAATACATTTTTGCAATAAATTAAATTTAAAACATAAAAAAGAAATTAAATGGCATTTGTTCAGTTTCTAAATTTTCAAGCAATTTGTATTTTGGCATATTCATCAGTTAAAAATGAGATGTCTCCTAGAATTTTTTATATCGTGTTTTACTGGAACAACTTTATGACGTAAGAGGTTGAAACGTAAGCTACATAACTGGTCGTGTTTACGGTAATAATAAATCAACTTTTTTTATTAGACAGGTTCCTAAATTAATAAAATAATACATTGCAATAGACTTAAACCAAAAACTGATCATTTTCATGAGATGGCGACATAAGAAGGAAATTTATGAGATACGAAAATAAAAGAACATAGTTTTAACGTTTTATAACAAATGTGAAATAAATAATCACAGAGCGAATATAAATATATTTTAAATATTTTCTGAATAATATATATAATTTCAAATTAATTCAATTGTTTTTATGAGTTTATCTGTCGTACAAGATTGACAAATGTTAAAAAAAATAGTTAATAACGATTAATTATTTTTTTTGTTAAAATTAATTATGAAATAAAAATTTATTTTTAAAGGGAAAATATGTAGAGCATTCAAACTGCTGTATCAATGACAAGCCTGGTTTGGAGACTGTTTTACTGCAACTAAAATTTAAATATTTATTTATTTCAAAATCATAGAAATTTGACAAAGAATAAATCAAAACCTAGAGAAATTGTTCAATTATCTAATTTAATTAATGAATTAAACATATTAAATTAGCAGTAGTAGTTTATTATTTCAATGAAATATAATGAAACTGATAATATTGTGTCATTAGCATCAGTTACTTCGTGTTTACGCTGTAACAACAAAATGTTCTCATTTAGCCATGTTTATAATTATAAAGTTGTTTATTTATTAATTGGATAAATAATTATGATGGATTTTGCCAAATGTTACATTGAACTGAATTATAATGAAATCGTGCTTTTCATTTGTCTATTGTTTTCTATTATTGTTGTCAAATAATAATTTTATTTCACAATTTAATGATTTATATGAGAAATAAAATAGAGATTTATTAGATTTTTAATCTTGCACTTGAGCTCAATGAATAATGAAATCAATGAAGTGTGTCTATAATCTGTATGTGCTTTAATAATTATAATTTAAATAATAATAATAATAATAATTATTATTATTGTTGTTTACCTTCTTGAAACTGAACTATTAATTAAAGTGCTTGTTTTGATTTTGCCGCATATATAAAAAATTATATTTAATCCGTTTTGTCCCAGATATGCTTTTGTTAAAATGCATAGATTTTTTATTGTTAATTTTATTTAAAGAGATTCTATAATTAATAATTGCTAATTTTTTAAAAAAAGATAACTTAAGGGATTTGACCTTTAGTGGATGTTACGATTTTGTCACATTGGACATTTCCACGAAGTTTTACGTTTATTCGAATGACCATTCGGAAACAATCGGGCAAATCGGATTCAACTGCATGACATTATACTTGAAAATAATACCAATTTAATTTTGTAGTTCCTAAAATGTCACTCAATATAAAGGATATGTTACATATTTTAAGATAAATCTAAGGTTTTATTAATAAGATTTAATTGACAATGATAATTTGTAATTAAATAAAGTAATTTTACACTGTGTATATTTGTTTATATTTTGTTTGTGTTTGAGAAGAAAGTGACATGATCTTATGAATAGTTATAATTATAATCTACATGCCAAACACATTTGCTACAATATATACTATCTCAAAGGGACAAAAATCTAGCGTTTCGTCAAACCTAAGACATCATTTTGCAAATTGTAATTGAGCACTGTTATTATTTATACAAAACACTTAAGAAAATTTCCCTTTGTTTTCTGAAAAATTGTCTAAAATTTAAGATGATCTTGCTAATTTTAAACTTAAGTATTGCGATATTAATTGATAACCTCAAATACTATGGTCATTTAAAAAAGTATAGTTATTTTTCATAATAGTCATTTGTAGTTTTAATGAACTGTGTAATGAATGGCTTATTAATAATGACTAGATGTGTATTTTTGTATGTTCAAGTGATGTTTTTGATGTAATTAATGAACAAATCAAACTACATTCCATTTATTTTTGTATTAGATGTATAATTGAATTTTATAATTTTATATTAAATAAAACACTTAAAACCGATAGGGTCAAATATGATTTGACTTTTTTCTTCAATGATACAATGTATATACTGTTTGATGGTATTCGTTTGTTGATAACTTTTTATTCCTTTCTTCATAATAATGATAATATTATAGTGATGTAATTGTAAGAAATATTTGATTGAACTAATTCCGGCACTATTTTATGTAAATATTTATAATTATTGTTAGAAGCTATAACATTCAATTCTTCAATCATCAAAATAAATTACTAAGACTATTAAATCCAAATTATATTTCATAAAATCTGATTATATAAACAAATATTCTTGGGACATTTTCTAAATTTTAATTTCAACCAAATATCAACATACCATTGCATTCATACTTGAATTTCAATTTTATTAAAAATTATTTTATTTTAAAATTTCAATTATCATTTCAATTTTAATATCTTAAAATAATTTAAGTTTCAATTAAAACTTTACAAATTTTAATCGTGAACTAATTTAATTTAGTATTTTAATTTTAACTCCTCACATCCCCCTTTTTTAAAATGTTTGATCTTCTCAACATTTCTGACTACCATCTTCCCATTTTGATCCTTAAGTAAGTAGCTCCGTTCATGTATTTTCTTTATCACTTTGTACGGTCCTTCCCACCTTGCATCGTCTTTATTTCGAATTTCTTGTTTGATCAAGACCACATCTTCCATTTCAAAATTTCTCACTGTTTTGCTTATTTTTGGTTTTAGTGTTTTATCCTCTATTCTCTTTTCCATATCTTCTCTATTTATTTCTTTATTCGAGTACCATTTCATTCTGTCGATCTTCCTCCCAAATATAATCTCTGCTGGGCTTACTCCCGTTGTTTTTTGAACTGTTGCATTTAACGTATATTCTATTTCTGGCACTATATCAGCCCAGTTTTTCCTTCCTCCTTCATTCAATGACGCGTTAATATACTCTCTGATTGTTCTGAATTGTCTTTCAATAATACCATTCGTGTTATGGTGATATGGGCTTGAGAAAATTAATTCAATGCCAGCTGTCTTTGCTAGTTTTTTTATGCTTCTTGCTTCAAAGTTCTTCCCACAATCTACATGAAGTTCTTTTGGCGCTCCAAACTTTAATATCCATTTATTTAATAACGTCTCACTAATTGTTCTTTCGTCTTGCTTGTTTATGGCCGTTAATGAGATGTATTTACTATAGTGGTCAATGATTCCGCAAATATATTTCTTTTTGTTGAACGTTTCTTTCAATGGCCCACATATATCCATATATATCTTCTCGAATGGTTCTGTACTCTTTATTGTTTGAGTTTCCTCCTTTGTCTTGGTTGTTATCGTTTTCATTTTCTGACATCTTTTGCAGTTCTCAATTACCTTTTTTACTTCCGTTGCTAGATTTTCCATGTCGCAGTTGTTCTGGATATATTTTGTTACTTTCTGTGCATCTGCATGGCACAGCAATACGTGTACTTCTTTTATCATCCTCTGTCTATTATCTGACGGTATCCATATTTTACCTTGTTTAGTTAGTACCGTGTTGTTTTCCATTATGAACTTACAATCTTTATTTTCTAACTTATTCTTTATTTCTTGGACCTCCATATTGTCATTTTGCCACATGTTATATATGCCTTCTGCTGTTACTGTTAATATTCTGGTTTTAATTTTGCCGGTTTTTGCGTCTTCGTGTTCCATCATACACTGTACACATGTTCCGCATGTTTTCCTGGATAGCATATCCGCGTTTGTATGGCTTGTTCCTTTCCTGTATTCCATTTTAATATCCAGACTGCTTAAATAGTTGATCCATGTCTGGAATTGAGCCGTTATTGGTTTCTTCGTTGTTACCATAAACGTAATAGCTTTATGGTCCGTTCTCAGTACGAATCTCTTACCATATAAGTAGTGGTTGAAATGTTTACAAAAATAGTATATTGCCAATAATTCTTTTCTGGTAATGCAGTATCCTTTTTCGTGGCTGCTCATCGCATGTGAACCATATGCAATGACATGTTCATGTCCTTTTTCATCCTTTTGCGAGAGAACTGCTCCAATAGTATCGAAGCTCGCGTCTGTGTCTAATATAAATTCTTTTCTGAAATCTGGAAATACCAATACTGGGCGGTTATCAATGCTTCTTTCATTTCCCCGAAAGCCTTTTCACACATCTCTGTCCATCTTATTTTCTCATTGTTTTTTCCGCATATACTTTCTAGTGCTCTTGCCTTCTTTGCATAGTCTTTTATGAACCGTCGATAATAGTTACAGATACCCAGAAAGCTCCTCAGATTCTTCACACATTTTGGTTTTTGAAATGATTGTATTGCTTCTATTTTAGTATTATCTGTTTGTATGCCGTCTTTATTTATTATGTGTCCCAGAAACTTCACTTCTTTTCTAAATATTTGACATTTTTCGGGGTTCAATCTTAGTCCTGCTGTTGCGATCTTCCTAGGACTTTTCCAAATATGTTATAATGGTCTTCTTCTGTCTTTGTGAATATTAGGATGTCGTCTAAATATACCATCACTCCATCTTTCCACAAGTCTTTCAATACTTTCGTCATTAATTCTTGAAATGTTCCTGGTGCCGCTGCAATACCGAACGGCATCCTGTTAAAACAGAACTGTCCTTCTTTTGTTGAGAATGCTGTTTTCTCTTGAGATTCTTTATCTAACTTCACTTGGTAATAAGCATTTCCCAAGTCGATTGAGCTAAAATATCTGGATCCGTGTAGGATGTCTAAAATTTCATCTACATTTGGCATTGGAAATGCTTGTCTTTCTGTTATCTTGTTTAATTGTCTGAAGTCTAGACAAAGCCTGATGTCTTTTTTCTCTTTCTTCCATACACAAACTAAAGGTGTGTTCCACTGTGAATTGCACTTCCTAATTATTCCGTTGTTTTCTAGATTTTTTATTGCTTCCTCAATCTTGTCTTCCAAATTTATTGGCTGACGTCTCGGTTTAATCATTATTGGCTCTCCTTTCGTGATGATCTTATGTTTTATCAGATTGGTACACCCAATGTCCCATTTATCTGCCATAAAAACATTCTTGTTTGCCTGAAATATTTCTAGCAGTCTCTTATTTCCGGTAACTTTTAAAACGTCGATGGCATGACGTAATCTTTCTTCATCCGTTATAATCCGCCCAAATCTAGCTTCTATTTCGCAAATGAAATCACTACGTTTTTCATGTTCTTCTAGTATACATTTCAATTCTATACCAAATAACCTTTGTAGTTCTACTCCTCCAATAATTTCTGGTATTAAATTCTTTACTATAATGAATGTTACATTTCTTTCCATTCTGCCCATTTTAACATTGATGTTTAGTTTACCCATAGTTTCTAATCTACTGTTGTTTGCACATCTTAGCGATTCCCTTGTTTCTAATATTTCGATATTTTCTAATCGATCAATTACAGATTTAGCCATCACATTAATTCGCGCTCCTGTATCCAATAAACAATCTACTTCCCGCCCTTGGATATCCAGTGTTGTACTCGGTCTACCTTGCATTATATTATATGTTATTACTGGACTTTTTTGTTCTTCTACTGACAAAATATTCTGCTCTCTAGTATCTTCTACAATTTCATTAATACACACGTCTCCATTTTTCTTTAGGAATTTGTAAATTTTCTCTATCGTTCTTTCCTCGTGTTTTACTACTTCATTTACTTTACACTCCTCTTTAAATTTTTCTGACTTTCCTTATCATTCGACTTTTTAATTTCTACACTACTATTATTATTAATATCACGTTCAAAAACACTACAATCTTTATCAATCATACAATCATCATCCATACTTAAATTACACATACCGTTAGCATTCACTCTTTGGTTGAAATCAATCTTACTTAGTAAATTGCTCCGATCAATGTCCCGTTTGACGGAGCGTGCTCGTTTGGGTCATTCTCCCTGTTATACTCGTCTGGCTGGCTTGACTGTTTTGTATTCATCATCTCATCATCAGACTCGATAGCTGCAATATCTTTTCTGTTATATTGTTGGTTTCCCCATTGTCTTTGATGTACGTTCCTTGGTTGATACATATCTTCCCTTTGTTGATAGGTATTTCTTTGAATTCTTCCTCCTGACATCTTCCTTTGGTCTCGATCTCTTCCTTGATTTCGTCTTTCCATATTTGTGTAGCACTCTCTTTCTTTGTGTCCTCGTGCATTGCATCTATGACATTTGATTGTTGGGCATTCTCTTCGTATGTGACCTTCAACACCACATGCATAACATTGAAATCTTCTTTTTATATTACATTCTCTGCTACTGTGTCCCGGTTTTTGACACGTCCAGCATTCTATCACTTTAACTCTTGTCTCTGGTTTCCATTCGTTGATTTCTCTCTTCGTGGCTCCAACTTGTACTACATCTCTATAAGTTCTTCCCCAGTTGTAGGTCGTATTGATCTCACCGTGTTTACTTGTTCAATAACCTTGTTAACTTTTTCTATCTTCTTTATAGTTTCTTTAATTTGTTCCGCCGTTTTGAGATCTTTCATTTCGATTTCTTTCCTGACTTCTTTATCTCTTACACAATGTGTCAATAAACATTTCTGAATTTCTTCCTCATTCCAAGTGTGTGAGGCCAATTTTTTAGTCATTTTTGATATTTTCTCTATAAATATTTCCGCTGAATCGTTACCTTGCTCGTAGTTCAAGGCTTCTCTTAAGTCATCAATCAATGACGTTGGTCGATGAAAAGCTGCTCTTAATTTCTGTTCAACGGTTTTACCTTCTGCGGCTTCATATTCTTCAATCAAAGTCCTGTCCAGAAGTGTAATAACTAGTACCATTTGTGTCTTCACTGGTGTCTTCGTTATTTCAAAGAACCTCTGACATTCTTTGATAAATAATTCGAGGTCATCTCCTCTGTGGAATTTCTCTGGAAGTAATCTTCCAATAAGCAGATCCGTTGGAATGGTCGCCATGTTAGAAGCTATAACATTCAATTCTTCAGTCATCAAAATAAATTACTAAGACTATTAAATCCAAATTATATTTCATAAAATCTGATTATATAAACAAATATTCTTGGGACATTTTCTAAATTTTAATTTCAACCAAATATCAACATACCATTGCATTCATACTTGAATTTCAATTTTATTAAAAATTATTTTATTTTAAAATTTCAATTATCATTTCAATTTTAATATCTTAAAATAATTTAAGTTTCAATTAAAACTTTACAAATTTTAATCGTGAACTAATTTAATTTAGTATTTTAATTTTAACTCCTCACAATTATTGTGTCTGAATGCCTGTATATTTGGTTGATTAATCGAGAAGGTCTAGTTTTTCAAATCATGTTTCAGTTTAACATTAACTAAAATGATATATAATGGTACAACTTAAGCATATAATTAAAATGTTTATTTGTAATGAATAGATTATTTTCGCGTTATTATTAATTAATTTAATCATAATTATTATTATTAAAAAACATACATAAAATGTATACAATATTAATAAATATTAAATAGGTATTCCAAATAGCTCTTTCTCTTCCTATGTGTTTTCATTATTATTTATTGATAATGTCAAAAAAAATTACTAAGTATAATTAAAAAATGTAAAAATCAGTCTTTAAAATTCATTAATGCGTTAATTAATAAAGATTTTGACATGAATCTTTAGTTATTCCAAAATCAAGTTATTGAGGAAGAACTGATTAAAAGTTTGTATTTAATCCTAAAAGTATTAAATCCATCTTTTCAGAAGTGCTTGCATGGTCTTTGTGTGAGATCTCTCCATGACCGACAGCTCTGCGCAAGATATTCCAGCAGTAATAATAGCATAACCTTTATTTAATAGGTTCAGTCATTTACAATGAACTCACAAACATGCTCACTTTTGATGTAAAAGTCAACTTTTATTCCTTACTTTCCGCATCCATTTTAAAATCTTTCTGTCAGTGTTATTATGAAAAGACTTCAATAACTGAGGAAAGGCATAATACTCCAGATGGGACAATTTATAGATCTAATATCGAAAATAAAAAAACAAGGTGAAAATAGTATTACATTGAAATTCAGGTGCCATCAACTAAGGCGTGGGGTTCAATCAACAGTTGGTATAATTCATGTGAAAATGCCTATTTTATTAAATGATCCATGATTACGTTTATTATGATTTTACATTCTAATTCTTAGCTATTGCGTACTTATTTTTATGTTTATTTCTTTATTTCAACTTAATTTGTTTTTCTATTAAGAATAATGAATTTATTTTCATATTTTATTTATTAAATTACACAAAAAGTGAACTTACTTGCACCTTGCATCAAATGTTAAAGATTCTTACATATAGTATAATATAATATAATAAGTTTTAATTAAATTTTATTTACAAATAATAATAATATTAATCACTATGTCCGATTCTAATCAAAGAATATATGATACATTAAGTGATATCCAGTACATTTCTCAATTGTATACTAGCTTCGAGCTAATGGCTCTCATCAGTACTATGCGGGAGGCGCTCAGATTTCTCTTCTTTGCAGGTAAGTGTAAAAACAGTGTCAAGTAAACACTGTTATACACTTATTCTGATGCACTGGACATCAAATAAGTTTGCAAAGTTTGGATTTAAGGCAAGAAAAAAGACGAATCTTTATCTTGAAATAATAATACTAATAATAATAATAAACAATAAATAATCTTAATAAATAATAATAATAATAATAAAAATAAAATACTTAACTCTTTCACTGGTAATATGCTTTGAGATTTCATGTTCGACGTGCACAAATATTTCGATTATTGTAGGGACAGATGTACAAAATTCCGATTTTACTATACTGAAAGTGGAACATCATCTTATCATCTTTGTACCTGATTTGCTCGAGTACTCTGCTTAAATAGTTGTGTTGAGACGGGAATAATTTTGAGAGTATAGACTACTTTTATTTTACGAGTATATCCGGTTATGGTGGTGGAAATGTTAAACGACATTAATCAATTACTAAATATTTCAACTTCGAAAACTGTAAAGAATCCTTAGTTATCAAAAACACATATGCACCACATTCTATTAAAAATTAAGTAAATGCGCCAAATATACAATGACAATCATTCAAGTTTTCATTTATAATACAGGGAAATAAGTTTTAAAGTAAATATAATATTTTAAGGAAACATATTTTTATGCTTGAAATCAAGTAAAAATTCCATTTAAAAAAAAAATTGGGCTTTCTTAAGATATCAAAAAATAATTATTCAGCCATGCAATTTGGGAAAATGACTAAAAATTGTTTATGTTTTATCGGCAAAGTTATTGAAAACTTAAGCGAAAGTAAACAAAATTAATTACTTGATAAAAAAGATTTCATTAAAAAATTCAGACTGTTGAAAAACCATTTTTATAAATTCCAAATGTCGACCGTGATTTCGAATTTATCATTTATCATAAAAATTTATTATAATTTTAATATAATTTGTTATTTATTATTTGTTTAGCACATAATTTAAATTGCTAACAAAAAAATATCATTTTCTAATATTTCTTATGTCAAATTTACATTTTGTTTCAAAATTTGTCATTTATATTTGGCTTTTATTTATTTTATGTTTGATAGCGATAGATAAATAAATAAAGAAAAATATTTTGATATTTCATTTATTTTCATTATGACAAAAAGATCAAAAATTAATTTGCTACAAAAAAAACTTTTCGGTTTATAAATGAAATATCAAAAAAAGAAAACAGATCAAGGTTGACTAAAAATTAAATTAATGATATAACTGAAAGAAAAAATAATTGTAATTTAAAAACTAAGGTAAAAATTGAAAAGTAGTTTAAAGAATAGATTTTTGAAAAGTGCGCCACGAGTGAAGTTTTTTGGTGTGCGAAGCGTGTACCTCCAACTATTTTATTACACTCTTGGGAGTCCTTAAGTTCCAGTCATGTTCTCACTTCCGTACCTAATCGTCTGATTGTTGTAGTAGTATTTAAATTTATTTAATCTATTATGCATTTAGCTGGCTCTGGAAGAAATTCAAGAAAATGCAAAGGCTCTTTTGACGGCAACACGAATGCGTCGCCGATACATGAACGTATCTAAACAACCATTCCACAAGACGACTGATAGATACTTATCCTTAATTGAAAGTGGAGTCAACACAAATGACCATCATTTCATCAACAACCAGCTTACTATGCAAAAGGAAGATGATTCCCAAAGCGGTAAATATTCTAAAATTTATAAATGGTCTTTAGGCTCATGCCACAAATCGAAATTAGTTGAAAAATTTTCAATTATCTTTTTTATTGTTATCGATGCTAAAATTTTATATAACCAGGTAAATCTGTAAATCAAAGCAAAGGTAAAATTTAGATTTATATGGCATTGTCTCATATAGTTTTGCTTTAAAGTATGCTCTTTTTTAATTGAGCTTGTCATGAATGTGAGCTGTAGGCGTGTGCGTGTGCTCGTGTAAAATGTTTGCTTCTTAATATAGACATGATTAACCCTTTCGCTTCGAAGGAATTATTTCAAGGTTGTTATCTCTGTACGATCTTGGTTCATGGGTTCGTGTTCTATGGCACGCGCACATATACCCATTAGATTCTAGTGACTAGGAAATGATAAATAGTCATGTTGTAATAGTTTCACATTATCCTTTTGAAATAGTAATTAAAGTTAAACGTATATGCAAGTTGTTAGCGGCGCTGGTACACTGATGTGAATAAACACGGTCTTTGTAACTTGGTACTTGAAAGTTCCCATTAAAAAATTTACTTTCATCGAAGCGATAGGGTTAGTGTATATATTCATTTGTTTATTTCGTTTGACGAAATTTAAAATTGTATAAAATGAATAATAAGTATTTGTATTTTTTTTAATTTGTAAAAATTTGGAATGATTCATATATAGTGTGACAATTTTCGTGAGAAAGTAAGAGGAGCAGAATATTTTTTTGCTGTAAAAAATGATGGAAAAAATAGTTAAATAATTTATATGTGACAAGTAAAGAATAAATAATTATACTACGAATGTACTTATAATGCATACATGTACTATTTGTTTCATAGTGAAAATATATTTATCTTTAATTACTTTCATTTTGAAACTTAAAAATAAATTGTTAATTTGATTAATTAATTTTATTGTTTCATTAAATTATGTTCTGAATGTTATAATGCAATATTTATCTTTATAATAAACGTAAATTTACCAGAGCATAACAATTTAAAAAAGTGGTTCCAAATCAATAATTTATTTTTAATAATTATTTTAAAGTAACTACAGGCATCACCGAACAGTAATAAATGTAAAATTAAAAAATAAATAGTATTAAAAATACGAGCAATGAACCCAAATATGTAATCAACCTTTAAAATGCGTGAAATTGTATGCTTACCAAAATATGGTATATATGGTAAACAAATTAAAACCGGTTCAAAAATTAAATAATATATTTATGCAATACATGTTGTTCTGTGGTTATTACCAGAAATCTGTAAGTACTTCAGAAATAATGCTTAGATGTGTGTTCAATAGGAATTACCAGTTCTCCTGGAAAAGTTCACTTTGTAGAATATCAATTATGTCCTATTATAACTATGAAATAGTTATGTATTGTAATGTGAATAAAAAAGTAAATAATTTTATTAAAAAGCAGTATTCAAACATTTATTTCACGATATATTTCGAAAGTTTTCCCGTCATCAAGTAGGATAGATAAACTATAATCAGGAATTGAAACCAGTTAACCGTTATTTTTCTAAATATTTCACTAACCGTAACTGAAACTTAAACAGAAAAAATATTCATAAATAAACAGGTTACCTTTAACCTAAATTCTAAAAAACCGGTTAAAATTACGTAATTGTCAAATTGAAAATGTGTTCTACTCAATTTATTTTTCTTCCTTTAATCATACGAATTGATATATACACTTCATCATTATGGTTATACCAATAAACAATTTAAATAAAAAATCTGATAATAAAAGGCGAGATATTACAATTTTGTGGTTATTTATAAAAAACACTACTGCAAAATTTTGATTTCAAAAAAGAAAGACACAAAATATAAAATATATATATGTATAAGTATACCAAGATTAGTATATTATAAAGTTGGGTAAAAACACAGTGCAAATACATAGTGGAAATTTAGAACGTCACGTAAAAAGCAAAGATTAAGACGAGTACTCCAAATTTCAAAAACGAAAGCCTCAAACAGTATTATGGAAAACAAAAAGAAAATGCAAAACATAATCTCCTAATTGTTCAGTTAACTCAGGTGTTATCTCATTTCATGGCGGATCCCATAGTGTATTCTTTATTTTTATGCTATATTTATAGTTGTATAAGAAGATAATTGTTTATACAATAATTCTTCGATAAGAGCGACCTCGATCAAATAGACCTTTATAATAGCGAAGGTCGCTCTTATCGATTATTTATCATATTCATTATAGTGTTACCTTTTTATAATACTACATTAACAGTTGGGTTATATATTGGCAAATGTTAAGTTCTGTGTTTAAAATATATTTTGGCAATATATTTTTTTAATTTTGTATGCAACTAGTATGCTTATGCATTTTGAAACTTAAATTATTATTGAATAAATTACACATGTTTATAGTTTATAATATTGAAATAAATTATAATTGGTATCAAATTACAATTACATAAATATGATAATTTACAAAAATAAAAGTAGTAGTAAATAAGAAATTTTAAAATTATGAAAATTAAGACTTGGTAAACAATAAACTTGATTTTAAAAATTCATAACATGTTTTCCTCTGCACTGAAATTTCTTTCTTTTCTATCGTAGGCCACAATCTGTAATTATAATAACGTGAATGATATATTTTTGTTTTGTTTCATGATAGTACGCGTTGCTACGCTGCAGTGAATTAAAAAATAATCATTCACGTTATCATAATTACAGAAATGCCCCTCTGATGTCCGTAAAACTAAACTTGTTTTACACTAACAAAGTAATTTTAAAAAAACGGTTTTTAACGGTTAACTGTTATTTTGTAAAACGGTTTAACCTAAAAACGATATTATTCTAAGGAATATAAAACCGGTTAAGTTTTAACCGAAATTAATTTCGGTTTCCATCCCTGACTATAGGTATTATGAATTTAATAAAAATTAATTTAACACGTTAACCACTTTGTCAGTCACCTGTGACTGACACTAGTCTATTCCAATAGGGCCGTGCCAATATGTTAAATAAATTATCTTTCAATTTAAATATTTAATTATAAATTTAATTTTCAGCAATCTATTAATAAAAAAACTTTCAAAAACTACAATTACTTAACCTAATAATTTAACCATTCAAAACACAGTGTTAATAGTTTTTTTCAAATTACTTTATATATTCAATAAAGTTATAAACAAAGCTTTACATTTCGCTCATTTCCAAATTTTTAATAAAATTTCAAAATTAAACGTACCTATTTTTACAATTCTGTTTGACTTTTGTTGAAATTTATAATTACAAAACATTTCATTATTGTTAGTGTAAGGACACAACAACAATATTTAAAATATATTTGTAATAAATCCAATAAGTTGATTTGATTAATTGAACATTGTATTCGCTTTTTGACCAGTCACGGAGCTTTCGATACCAAGATTTTGCGTTTCTTTAAATCTGACAGTGTTGTGAGTAGAGTCGAGTTGAAAAATGACAATGTGAGGAATGCTTTCTGGTTCATCTATTACTTGATCTTGATTAGTTGCGGACGAATTTTCATCAATAAATCGTGATTCTACTTTTTCGCTTGATCTGCAAACACACTTTCCAACATCTTTTAATTAGACATTCTTCAAGTATAATTCTCGAGTTTTGACGTTGATGACATTTTATTCCATATTTATTCCATTCCCGACGTTTGTTGGAGAATACAATAATTTGTTATCTAAATCTGATTGAACAGTTTTGATTTTGAAACGAGTTGGTTTGGTTTCAACCTGACGTAAATATGTGGAAACGAGAATTCAACAAAACAGCAATTTCCACGATTTAATTTTGATGTAAAAATTATCGATGAATGGTTGATGATCTTCAAGAGTTGTTGGCACATTTTTAAATTGAAACAGGAAGCAATCATGTTAAAAGTGAAAATATATAAACAAAATTAAATATTTGTTATTTTTAAAATGCATTTAAGTTAATTAAAATTTAGTAAAATTAATTAAAAAGTAAATGTTGCAGGTAGTACAGTTAGTAACATTCTAAACATAATTAGTAATAAATGGAACGTGTTGCTTTTATAGCATTTATAGAGGTTCTATAATTGATTTAGATTTATATCATTTTTGTTTATAATAATAGGTTTCAAGTTTTCAAACGGTCAAAAGGTTATTGATACCAAAATCTGAATTTATCTTAAAGAGAGGAATTAAATATTGGGTTTCCATTTCGGATGAACAAAATACTTTAATAATTTTAACAAATAATTGCTTAAAGTTTATTAAATTTCTGATTAATTAATAACTTCAATTAATATTTATGTTCTTATTCACCAATGATGTAATATTTAGTGTCAATTTTGAATGCAGATTTAACAATTTTTATAATATAGGAATGAAGTCATTTTTCAAACATAACCCATTTCACTGAACTTATTAATTTTGGCATTCTACTTAATTTTAAGTATCTTGGGTGTACGTTATGTATGTAGAATAAAAGAGGTTTCAACTTATTACACTTGTTTCAACTGAATGAAAACTCATAATAAAATTAAAAATCAATAAAATTATATTATAGGGCATAAATACTTACCTGTGTAGCGATGTAATTAGTTCGAATGAATAACAAATTTCATAATAGAAGCTAGAAAGTAGAAGAAAAAATAAATTTAACAAACAAACTCAACACAGTAAAAACGCATACAAACTTTCACAATGCTGTAATGTTCATATGAATAACAATTCTACATATTACCATATTATAATTATATATTATAAATTTTAGTTTAAAATTAATCTAACTTACATTTTAAGAAAGAAATCCTAAAAATCTCATGTATTTTTAAAAAGATAAATAGTTATAGATTGACTGAAATTTCATTATTTTTTATTATCAAGTAGGATTGACTCGTCAACTTATATTAGAAAAGTTGTTATTCAGCTGAAACAGTTGTATTTTGGAGCATTTGCAATTTTTTAATTTATAAATATCATTAACTTGGGAACCCAATTAGGGCTTACTGATGACATATGGACACAATTTTAGCACAATATTACAGGAATTGAACAGGAGCTTAGTATCTCATGAAATTGATAATAGTTAAATGTTGCGCTTGCATGGACCAGTGAACAAAATGGTCATGTATTATGTTAGGCTTTTAACACAAATAAGCTTGTTTAGTAAATTGTGAAAATGACCAATAATATTTACATAGAGATGTTACATATATTTTGCGACAGCTGGATCAGTAAACAAATAGCCGGTTTTGTGACAGTTTCACAGTCAACTGTAAAATATGTTATTGTTTTAATATACCAAATACGTTCAATATTCCTACGCCAATGTGAATAGGATATTGTTGAATTAAAACTACATACACCAAGCGAAGTTGAGATAAGTCACCTATAATATAAAAAGAAAAATCAATAAATTGATAGCATATAAACACACCAACTCACCTTGAGGTTGCTTGTAAATGTAGCTTTTAACATGTAGCCATCCGAAGTTGAAAAAACCCCTATAATAAATAATTTTATAGACATTTTTGAGATAATTTTAGAAAGAAAAATGGCGGAAAAAATTTTTAATTTAAATTTTGAAGTTTTTGCTAGGAAATTTCGAGTAAATGAGAATGTATCTTCATAAGATTTACCAATAAAACTAAAATTAATTTAGTATTTCAGATATTTCTGTCGAAAAAAAAGCAAAACCTGAAATCCGAAAAAAGCATAAATTTTTAAATTATATTAATAAATTTTAAAAAATAATCATAAACCAAATTATTTTGTGTACATAATCGATTATTTTTTTCAAAATATGTATAAAAATATAATTATTTAATGCAAATAATAATTTTTATAACTTCAAAAATAATTTAACTCAGATTTTTTGAATAATATCCGAAAAAATACATATTTTTGGAGATTAGTTATTGTTTAATTTTCCTAAATATTATTTATAATAATATATATGAAATAGTTGATCAAAGTTATATTTAAGAGCTTGAATTATAATCATATTTCCTTATGAAATCATAATTCAACTCTTAAAATTTAACTTTAAGTTATATAACTATATAAAAAATAACTTAGTTAGCAGTCATTTAAAAAATGGCTGAAATGCATTTATTTTTTCACAAAAAATAAATTCCGCCAAGTTGATTTATGTATCAACTTGAATTATAGCGGAATTTATCTCAATGGGGCTTGGTGTAAGTGTAGGACGCGCGCCTACGCACGCTGTTTCAGAAGTGCTAAGCGTCACAAAATTGGATATGAAAATTTTCTAAACAGTGAAATCTTCATTCTTTTTCCAAAGTGTTCAACTAAATTTTATTAACAATTTAATAGAATGTGTGAATGCGTGATTTAACTTTGCTTTTAAGTGCTAAAATAATGTTTGTTTTGGGTTGGCACAGCTGATTTGGCTTCCTTGTGAATTGTTTTATCCACGTCGCCTATTCCGTCGCCTATTATTTCAAAATTGATTATGTTTGATTTTGTTTTGTTTTAATTGTTTATTTTATTTGTTTTATGAAATTTTATAATTCACATAATAATTAATGTTTACATAATGTTTATAAATTAATACTGTATATTTTCAAAAAATAATAATTCACATACAATATTGATGAATAAATTCTATAATATAATACACATTTACACAGAAATATTTGTCTTCTTTCAATAATTAATATATAAAGAAAATATTTATACTATTGAAATTTAAGGGAGGGTAGAAATCAGGTAGCCTGAAAACAAACTTCAACGCGCGTCATCTCAAAATGTTTTCATCAATATAATTATTACTTTGCTGAAAGTAATGCACCTTAATGATTGAAAGCCCTCGTATAACTAGAAATTTATGTCTTGATTCTAAGGATACGCGCCTTTGTCAAGTTATATGTTCATGACTACAAGGGATTTGGATACTTTGTCTTTATTCGTAAGGTTTGAGAGTTTATTGTGTGGTTAGGATAAACTGACAACCGCGGAACGCCGGTTAAGAATCATTGATTTAAATTATAAATTTCGATAAAGGATTCCGCTATCGACAATTTATTTAATTTTAAAGTTTATCTAAACCAGCCCCAGCCAGGAAAAATATAGAATATTCAAAATTTAATAAAAAACAATTTTTTTAAAAACTTCTATATTTTGATATTGGCAAAATTAACAACTTTTAAAAATTAAATTTAATGATTTTTTTTAAAGTCAGTTTTAAATGTGTTAAAGTTTGTTTAAATTATATATTTTTTGAAAATATTTGTGGGAAATATTTCAATCAGAGAAGAAGCAGAGAGCTAAAGACTTGTTAAATTTTGTTTTGGAGTGATCAGGACTTATTTTAGGTCGAAGTATTTGATTTTATATATAAATACTGTGTAAATTGGCTTACGTCGTTAATCATTTAAATTATAAATCATGATCACTCTTAATAAATATTAAAATTAAAAGTATGTCAAAACTTTTTTTATATTTTAATTTTTTTATTATTATAAATATGATTGATCCCGACAAAATCTTGAAACTACAAAATTTAATTAGTCCAAAATGTTATTATATATAATAAAACTTTTTAATTTTTTCTTTTGATTTTTCAAAAAAGATACATTTATAAAAGAAAATAAATATTGAATAAAATGTAAACATTAACTACATTTCCATTGGGAGTGGCTTTGGTTAGTAGCGTCCCTAAGGTCGGGCAATGGATTTTGTTATATTTACTCTTGAATATAATATAAACTTATATGCAAACTTCCGATTTCCCAATACTTAGATCTTATTTTTTTAAACAATTTTAATTTTAATTTATGTTTATTCCAGTTACAAATAGACATTAATTATAGGAATAAATTTTAATTTAATTTTTAATTACATTTTTCTTTCATTTTATAAATTTTTGTTTTGTATTTGTGCTACTTACAAATAGACATTAATGGTTGTGTAGTAATCGAAAATTTATTTTAATAAAAATTCGCAACAAATGCTTACAACATGTTTATATTATTATAAAAAATTATAAATATTTTGCAGCTGAAAAATTATTATTATCATTAATTTTAGTATTATTAATTATATTGAATTTTATTTTTGATTAATTAGATCATCCGTTTAATGCTCCTGGAACCCAAGGAGACCCATATAACATTGATAAGTTACCAGAAAAATTCGAAGTGGAGTTTGCATTTAAGGACGGAGTTATGGCTGTATATAATCCTTCTGACGGCTCCAAGATCCATTGTGGTGTCGACTATTTAGAATTTGTTAGAGATTATCACGCTTTATCAACTTTTGTAAGTGATGGGCCATTAAAATCGTTTTGTTTTAAACGATTAAATTTTTTAAATTATCGCTTTAAAATGCATACTTTATTGAATGAGTGGAAAGAAACTGCCGAACAAAAATCAGTGGCCCATAGAGATTTCTATAATATTAGAAAAGTATGATGGCAAATGGTGAGGATAACTTTTACATGTAAATTCTAGGTGGATACTCACATTCATGCATCTTCATCTATGAATCAGAAACATCTATTAAGATTTATTAAAAAATGTATCAAACTACATCCAAATGAAAAGGTAATGATTGAAAAAGCAAGTGGCCGCATATTGTCTTTAGTTGAGGTGAGTTGGAATAAACTTTGGGAATAAATTCTGATCTTTTATGATTCAGGTTTTCAAATCGATGGATCTGACACCATATGATCTGACAATTGACAAACTTGACGTGCACTGCGTAATTAATTATTTTAATAATTCAAGTATATGACATTTTCATTAGCGGTTCACAACCTTTATGGTGCTGTGATCCATCGATGACATTTGCCAAGTTGCGGTGACCCTGACAAAAAAATTAATACGGTTGCTCCGCTCTCCCTGAATTTTTACAACAGTCAGAGTAGTAGTAGTATCGCTTAAATGATAATAAGGAGCCACAGAAGCGTAGCTTGATCACAGTATAATCTAGAAACTTGCTAATCAGAAATTATAAAATTCTACAGAAAGGCGTTTTTTTCATTTAAAAAATTAATTTTCACAAGGTCTCGAAAGACCCAGGACAAATCCTCAGATGAACTTTTGCTTACCTTTATTTTATCAGACTAGATATTAATGTGCGGTTTTCTATTTAAAACTTACTTTTCCTCGAAAATCCTCGACATTGGATGTCTTCACCACAACTGGTTTAGACTGCTCTTTTGTTTTTCTCAGTACATTTGTATGTTCACTTGCAAAAGATGTGATGCAAATTACATCGTTCAAACTTGTAGAACTTCCACAATCGAACTAATGAGCATATCAAAAACAAAATCAAGCAACCGATATTTACATCATGTAAAATAACATTAAAAGACAACCTTATCATCAACCTTAGAATTTTAAACTCAAAGCAATTACAACTAGTAAATTTTTATCTTTTTTCGTAACATTTTTGAAAGTTATAATTTCCAATGATGTTGAAAATTACCTTTAATCATGACATGACTTCAATTCTAAGACTTTGATGATCGAATCTTAAAATGTCTAAAAAATAACGAATTTTTGTTTACAACAACACGAGCGACCCAAGGACTTTTTTAGTTTATAATTTTATTATTTTTAGTTATTCTAAAATTTATTTTTAGGGTTTAAATTTTTTATAACATTTTCCATTACACAATTTTTCGTTTCTATTATTTTTATTCCAAGTTATAGATTAATATTTTTTAGTTAACATGAATTTTCGGTAGAACCTTTTTTTGGATTGAATGCAGGGCCGGTTTTAGGCATAGGCGACGTCGGCAGTTGCCTAGGGCGCCAAATAGTTCTGGGAGGATTCCAATGAAAAGCGACCAAAAATAGATAATACCAAAAATTTAAAAAAAACAACCCCAAAATGACAATACAATCTTGAAAAAATTGGAAGGGATTAAAATACTTCGTGAATTATACTACCACAATTGCAAATGTAAAAATAATTTAAGTTGTATATGATTTATGAGTTCTTCCATCAAATTTTAAATAGTTCTTTTTTTATATATTTTTGTTGAATAAATAAATGAAATCCAGTTATTTTATTTTCATTTATTTGTTTTATTTATTGAGGCATTATTGAGTTTGTTTCTTAACTAGAGGCGCTATATTTTTAGTTCGCCTAGAACGCCAAATACTCTAGCGCCGGCCCTGATTGAATGTATAATCAATTATTTATAAAGATTAAAATACAATACACATTAATTTAACCAAGTTAGTCACCCGACAACGACTTAATTTCATTCAATTACAATTTCTCACCGTTGGACGAGATATGGGTTTTTCTAACTCAGTTTTCAATATGTAAAATTTATTTATACTTTGATAAAAAAGTACAACTGTGATATTTGATGCAGACTTTCTGATTGGTTTGAATATCGTTTGGTTCGATATCGAGAGGAAGAGTTTTACATGGTAGTGAGAAAAGCTAAATAAGTTCAAATCTTGTCTGTCATTAGAAACGGCATTAAATATTACGACAGATTATATGTTTACTATTATATAATAAAAATTCCTACAGTATTTAAGATTTTTAATTGGTTTATTTAGGATCGTGATACGTTTCATAGATTTGACAAATTCAACGCTAAATACAATCCGGTTGGCCAAAGCGAACTGAGAGAAGTATTTCTTAAAACCGATAACTATAATAACGGCAGATTTTTTGCTCATGTCATTAAAGAAGTGATGGCAGATCTTGAAGAATCTAAATATCAGAATGCTGAACTAAGATTGTCGGTTTATGGTCGCAAATACAATGAATGGGATTCATTAGCTAAATGGGCAGTTACAAACAAAGTATATTCTGACAATGTTAAATGGATGATTCAATTTCCGAGAATTTATGATATTTTCCGAACGAAAGGAATTATCAAAAGTTTTCAGGAGATGTTACACAACATATTCACCCCACTATTTGAAGTGACTAGAGATCCTAGCAGTCATCCGGAACTTCATGCTTTTCTAAATCATGTCAGTGGATTTGACTCAGTTGACGATGAATCGAAATCAGAATCGTGCGTAATTGATAAGAATACTCTAAATCCTGAAAATTGGGTCTGTCAAGACAATCCGCCTTATGCTTATTATTTGTATTACATGTATGCAAACATGTCAGTATTAAATGAATTGAGAAGCCAACGTGGAATGGATATTTTTACATTCCGACCTCATTGTGGTGAAGCCGGACCAGTTCAACATTTGGTTGCTGGATTTCTTTTAGGTCATAATATTAATCACGGACTTTTGCTGAGAAAAGCTCCAGTTCTTCAATATTTATACTATTTGTGTCAAATCGGCATAGCGATGTCACCTTTGAGCAATAACTCGTTATTTCTCGATTATCAACGAAATCCATTATATGATTTTATGTGTCGTGGTCTTCACGTGAGTCTCAGTACAGATGATCCTTTACAATTCCATTTCACAAAGGAACCTCTAATGGAAGAGTACAGTATAGCGGCCCAAGTTTGGAAATTTACATCAACCGACATGTGTGAACTTGCAAGAAATAGTGTCATGATGAGTGGCTTTTCTGATACTGTACGATTTATATTTTTGTTTAAATAAATGAATATATCTTTCATTTCAGATCAAATCCTTTTGGCTTGGAAAACAGTTCAAAGAAGAAGGAGTTCAAGGAAACGATGTTTTTCGTACAAACGTTCCTAACATTCGTATTGCATTTAGATTTGAGGCATTAACAGCTGAACTGAATTTACTGCTCCGAATGACTTTGAAAAATTTATCCTTTCTGAACGATGAAAACTCCCAATAAAACAGTCCTATTTAATTAGAATTATTATCCATAAATTTATTTTTTACAAATGTTTTCATCAACTTTCAATTGTCTGTGATTTTAGTTAATTAAATTTAATCCGTAGCTTAAATGCAATATTTTTAATACTTCATCAAGTACAATTCTTAGTGAAATCATGTTGCACATCGCATTCATTTTTTATTGGTTTATTATTGTGCTATTTTCGTTGATTTCTAACTATTTGTGGACATCGTTATTGGTTGAATAAATGTGTCAATGGGAATTTGTTTTTCCGTGATCGAGTTTTTGAATATATATTTAATTGAAATAGATTAGAGGATGATTCTTCATTAAAGTGGTGAGATATTTTGGGTTTGTATAGAGTAGTGCTAAAGAAGTTTAATGTGCACAAATCAATAAAATTGGGAAAACTTATAAAGATTCAGAATTAATATATAAGGTACGAAAATAAGTTAAAAATTGACATATTGTAAAGGAAACAGGCATGGAAACGAATACCAATAAAATAATTCAAAATCAATGGGGGTCGCCAAAAAAACGATATTCAAAGAATACAAATTAATTTAAAATGAATAAATAATTTATTAGCTATGTCGAAAATCCGAGTCGTGTGGAAAACTGAAGCTATATGAAAATTTTAATGAAATTAGCCTTTCCTAAAAATTGAATAAAGAAATTTTTTCTAAAGAGATTAGATTAACTAAACCTGATTAATTATTTTATGTACAGCTATATATATCTTACTTAAATGGTCTACCGTTTGCTAATGTAATTATTTGTTTGAAAGATTTAGTATTAAAAGTAAAGTCACTGGTAGTTAATGACCACTCGATTGAAGAGTGAATTAAAGCAAATGAATAGTAGTGTCAACTCAAATCATGTTATTGCCAAATAGACAGTTGACAAGATAGAGATATAAAGGAAGTTTCTAATTGGGAATTTTACCTTGAGTATCTGTCGTTAAAAAGTGCAGTTTAAAAGTGTTGTTAGTGAAATTCAATAAATTATTTTGTGTTTGTCCTCATTTGATTAATTGAAACAAAGCAAACGAGGAATCAGAGTCAGTGCTGACTTTAATAAGTAATAACTCAAAATTTGTATTAATATTGTTTCTTAAAACAATTATTTTCATAATTTACAAACAACAATAGATTTATCACGAGAATTTTTTTTATTGTTAAAAAAGGTTTGGGAACCACTGCTCTAAACGAATTTTGATCATTCCGCTGCATATACAGAAAAGCTTAACTATTTTTATAGTATAAAGTTGTATATAATGTCATTCTTATTAATTTTGTAATGTTTATTTACTCTAGTGATCAGAATTCAATAAAAAAATATTTTCTAAATTTCTTGTGACATGCATGTGAATTTAAACAAAGTAATGTGGATATTTTATATTTGTATCATATATGGCGTAGTACCAGGGGCGGCTCAAACTGCTTTGGCGCCCTTATGGTAACCTAAAATATGCGCCCCTTCAAAATAAGGTATACCTTTCGTAACAACTAACAATACATGTATTATATAATTTAAATCAAGTAATTATTCGATGTGGAACCGAATGAATTTCCGTGTATTCTCACCTTGAGGAAGTGTGTACGATAGCGATGGTACCCCGACATAAGCGCTCGCACCAAAAGCGTCTTGACAATTACGCTACCCGACAAAAGCGCTCCAGATAATAAAATGTGATATTTTTGAGTTTTGTTGATATTCATTTTACGTTATTGTTTTTCATGTTCATGTTTTTTATTCATAATAATTTTTAAAATTCGTCTCAACGTTAGAGCCCCATCCTAGTATGTGCACCCATGCGATGCTTAATATGCTTACCGCTTTGCGCGGCACTTGCGTAGTACTTGGTAAAAGATTTCAAATTTATTTTTTGTGAACTCACTAATATTAATAAATCAGTAATAATATAGTAATTTATATAGTTTGGAATCACAAAATCAACATGTCATGTAATTAAAAACAAGTTAAGTCGTCAATCTGATTATATTTCATGTTTCAAGATTCCATATTTAAACAAATAAACTTTGGCCTATAAAGTTCTAGATTTTATCAAATCATTCAATAAAGACAGAAAAAGAAAAATTATTTTTATGTAATATCAGCAAAATAATTAAAATACCTGTGATAACAGTATGATTGTCTTAGACTCATTGTTATGCCGGATTATAATCACAACTTATCAAGGACGCTGATGTTATCATGTTATAAAGCATAAAATCTTGGATTATTAAAAATATTATTAAAATAGTTTCGGAGTAGGTCATATTTTCGAGGAAACACGGTATATTATGAAATATTTTTCATTTCAATTTTTATAATATTTGTGATGTAGTTTATAATAATTATTTTTTGTTTTAAATGTGTATTAATCAATTAAAAAGCCACACGAGAAAAAAACAATGTTAAAATTAACATAAATTGATGACTTTTTTTTAAAACAAATTACCAAAAGAAAATTAAAACGCATTTAAGCTTTTCAAAAATAAAATACAACTTTAAATTTAAAGTTAGCCTAAAAATCTAAATAGAATAGTTTAGTTGATATGTGTGAAAAGGTGCTAGATTTGAAAAATCCGATCCAAAAAACTTTTGTTGATTTGAGCTTTCAAGATTTTCTAACAGAATATAATTTTGGGATGATGTTCGATATGATTAAATGCTTGAAACCGATAAAGGCGGCGGTAAAGGCATTAGGCGGTAAAGGTGACCTGGGTCTCAAGCATTTCCAACTAGTAAAAAGTTTGACTTTGCTTTAAATAAACGTAGTTTCCTCGAATCCAGTTCAATGTCTTTTTATTCATGATCCTACAACTAATAAACAATTACAACTCAAAGTTGAAAAATACTGCTTGGCAACACTTAAGAAATTAAAATGTATTGAAACGGTATCAACTGATTCTAATGCTAGTTTTGGATGGTTCAATTGGAAGTAAAAGAGGAAATTGCACCATTGAACCACGCCAGCTCTTTCAAATTCATTATTAGATAACTAAATTTTTTTAAGATTTAATCTTGAAAACCTGGTAACAGATGAGTTTGGAACAAATATGGAAAGTTAATTGACTCATAAATCAGCACATCAAAGGGTATATTGGAGGTATTAGGAATGTAATTAAGTTAATATTGTGTTTTGATGTATTGGATAAGCATGGTTACTAATTTTGTTGTAGGAATACAACGAGAATGGATCTGTCGGAGGTAACAGGGGAAATGTAAAGACCATTCTAAGCTGAAATACCGAGACTTTCGTCATTTAAAGTTGACCGTTCTACGTCAACCCTTCTCTATCTTTGAACAACTTAGAGTGTCTGTTAGGAAACATAGCGGTGTTCCAGTGACTTGAATGACCATGGGAAATTACTTAAGGAGGATGGGCATCATATGTAGAGCGGCTAAGTGTTAATCGTTGCTGTCACACTTACAAAGAGCCAGACGAGTATTGTGGGCAAAGAGTCTACTTAACACAAATATGCAATTCTAGACTGATAAGTGTGAGACAGAGATTCGGAATGAAAGTAATCAAAAAGTGTTCTGGGCAGATGGAGTGGATGATCTACCGCAGAATGGCAAATAACAACAAAGAATGGCCCATCAGTTACCGTTTGGAAGTACTTCAGTGAAAAACTGTGTGGGGAAGCTCCGAGTTCTCTCTCGTAATACGCGTATGAATTACGAGTGGTATATGGGTGTTTTAGAAAATGATGTAAAAGACAGCTTACTGACTCATTTTCGCTCACTTAAAAAGCGTAATTTTCAAGATGACGGAGCACCTTACCATAGTTTTAATTTATTTATAAAAAGGCGACAAGAATTGGGTATTACAGCATTGAAATGGCCTTGGTAGTCCCAGACTGTAACCCAATTGAGAAGACGTAGCATTATTTAAAGATAAATCAGATTGATGGAATTCAAAATTATGCCATAGCTAAAAAGCAATAATACATGTCTGACATAACCAGATATCTCCTGAATATTAAAATGCTCTCTGCATCTCAATGTCCAGAAGAATGCTAACAGAAGACTTTTCTTTGTCTCTGATAAGTGTTTTAATTATACCAATATTTTCGCGTTTTTAGATAAGTGCGGTTAATTCAGTTTAACAAACAGTATTAGTATTTTAGTTTTATAATTTTTAATGTTTTCCATCTTCTAACAAATAAAATACAAAAAACGAAATGAAAAATAAATTTGAACATGTATGAAAGTAATTATTAAAACAAGGACGCATCAAATAAACAAAATTATAATAATAACATTTCAACTAAATAATTTCAAATTCGACAAATATATTAATTAGAAATATTTTAAATATTTTTATTGGTGTTATTAAATTATTTAATTACTATTTTAATTTCTCGTTCTAATCAAATTAATCTTATTTCAAATTTAAACATTACATAATTTTTATAGAATTCTTTTAGAATTTATTGCATTACTATTTGTAAATTTATTTATTTTAATTATTTCATGTATATTTTTTATTAGTTTTAATTACAAAATTACAATTTAAGAAATCCAATTATAAGTCAATCAAAAGGACCTCTATAAAACGAACTTGTCAACCCACTTCGGTGGACCTTGCCAATGCCAAACGATCCTGCAGAGTAAATGCAATCTATTTTGAATTACCAATTCAAATCATTTTTTTATAAGTGCGCTCCATATTTTACCAAGCACAATTCACGCGACTCCTTGAGATAATTTTCATAGCTGAAGGAAACAGAAAATTTTCATTGTTTAACGATTTAGACTTGTGCTACAGGAAAATATTTTGTGAATGAATTTTTTATATAATTTGAATATTTCCTAATTTTTACATTTTTTTCTTGAACCGATATAAAGTGTAATGAAAATTTAGATTTCAATATTTTGTTTCTTTAAGAAATAAGTTATAGTTGTAAATAATATATTAAAAATGTATATGTAAATATAATTATAATAAAGAAAGGTGAGCTTCATTAATTGAACTACTCTACATAGTATTTTCACTTTCTGGTTCCTGACTGCATATAGAAGGTCTTAGGTCTCTTATTGCTTTACTTTCCTAACTGGGATTATAAAATTTTATATGATTCTTATTCAAATGGCTCTTTTTCTAGTTTAATAAATTGCTGATACGCTTTTTCCAACAATTTGCACAGTAATTTTTTTGCGTCAATGTTTTTGGAAAATTACCTATTTGTTTAATTAAACTAATTTTTACCAAAAACATTGCCATGTTTTCCTCTTCTAGTAAACTCTTCCGATTTTCCCTCACTAATTCTAACCCAAATAAGTCTCCTCTGTTCGCAGCCCATCCATTAGGTACTAGAAGAAAATTAGCTTTATGAAGTAAAATTTGAAAATTTATTGCCTACAATTTGTGTAAATAGAAAACATTGATCAATTGTCGAAAATAAAATGAAAATAAATTAAATCGTAATTTATTTTTATTTTATTAAATAAATCATTGCTTTTTGCTCTTTTAATTAAATGATTAATTATTATTTTATTATGAGTAAGTATGTAGATGTGAGCTTTCTAGTTCACTACCAGTTATCGTGACCTTCATGATATATTTTAAAACACACTTTATTTTAAATTTCGCACAAATTTTTTTAAATTAAAATGTGTAATTTTGACAATAGTTCGAGATCTTTTACATAGTGTTTTCTTGAACCTTAACAAATTGAGTTTTGAGTTTGAGATTTGAAGGTTTGAGATTTTAAATAATTTTGTTTTGCAAAAATATATAGATTTTTGAGCTGAATATTCTTTCAGAAGACAAAGTTTTGTATTGCGCTGGGAATTTTGTTGAGCAAAATGAAAATTTTTCAAGAATGATATTATTTTTTTAGATAAGTTTCTTTTTGTATTTTGAATGATTCTTTATTTTCAAAATATATAGAATCTCAACACTAACAACTTTGATGACCACGATATTTTTGAATTTTTAGTTTAAGGCGGTAAAAATTATGAAAAACGTGATTTTTTAGAGTAATCTTTCATTGTACTGTTGTCCAAAGGTCTTTGAAAAAATTTCAAGAGTTTTTCTTTGATAAATTATAGATTAGTGAGAGAAGAATATTTTTTCCAAAGAAAATTTCCTTAGCTTAAATGGAAGGCGATTAAAACCATATATGAAACACAGTATAAGTTATCGCTGACGCTCAAAAGTTGTGAACCTCTAACTCACTATGAGTTAGCTTGATGAGTTTACTTTGATACAAACGAAATTGTTACAAGAAAGCAAGTTGAAATAGTTTATTTTATTGCGATACATACCCAGTTATACCTCCAAAAATGCTAAAAATGCTCTGAGTTAAGAAAAAAATAAATGAATATGTAATTTCCGTAAATCACCAATATCCACATAACCGCCGGATAAATTTTTCATTACATTTCCATACAGCCTCACCAATTAGTGACTGATACTGTTTTCTGTTTATCATTAGTTGCTACCAGCCGGGACCCACTGGAACTACTATTACCATTTATATGCATATAATGTGACCCTCACCTATTTTTACTAAATAACAAAATTGTCAATCCTAATCAGCAAAAAACATCGAACAATGTAAATTATTTACCAACCAATTAATTAAAAAAACGAGTTAAATGTGAATTAATTAATCAAATCGTATAGATTTATTGTAAATTTATCTACAAATGTGTCTAAAACTGGTCTATTGTAATCAATTCCACAGCATTATTCTACTAGCATAAATGCCAATAGATTAAATGCGATGACACGCGCACACAAGCTTACACACACAGAGATTTATTGCTAAGCATCGCTCGTAAATATCATCTTAGAATTAATTGATTTTCTCTCATTTATTTAGAAATTAGCATCGCCATCTGTAACAGAGTTCTCTATTATTCAATGTGCCGATGGGGATGCGGATCTACTGACACGGTAAGTTTGGGCTTTATATGTTCGAATAAACTTATTTCAAACGTTCTTTTTAAATAAGGGAAATAAATAAAATATAAAAGATATTAGAAATTTTTTAAAAAAATATTCTTATATAAGAATATACATAAAAGGCAAAATGATATTTCTAAGTGTATTCAGTCTCAGGACTAAAGCAAGATGAGTTTTTCGCTAGAAACATGTGCAATAAATATGTTTTATTTTTATAATATTTTTATACATTAATTACAATATAACTTTAAAATTTTATTTTTACTCACCGTACGTTTATCCTGCATCATTTCTGATAACTGACACAAAATGCAGTTTACCCTTTTGACTCCAAGATCGTATATTTCCGTAAAATAAATTTTTATGAAATTAAATGCCTGTTTTAATTTTGAAATTTAAATATATGTTTGAGGTTTACGTAATATATTCGAGTAAAGAGAATTAGAAACGTATTTTCCAGATGAAAATTTATGAGTATGGAAAGAGGAATTTCTAATTAATAACGGCAGTCGGCCTGGAACGGTTCAATAAAAGTTTGCAGTAAAATGAACTCACTCAAAAAATTTAGATCAGAGGTTCTCAACCTTTTTTGTCGTAGCACTACGTAGAAATTTAGTTGTTGGTGTATTCCTAAAATGAAAAAATTTAATATTCAATAAACAATTGTTAATAAATGGATGTTAGCTCCCCTACACTAACGTCCTTTAGCCTGGACACCATGAAAATTTTTGATAAAACAAATTTTTAATTTTAACCAAATTCCTTTTCTATATAAACAAATTATAAAAAGATTTTTATTTAATTGGGCAGAAATTTGTGGAAAAATCAAAAAAAAATTATAAATCTTTAATCAATTTGGTATCCATGCCATGTATAAGACAAATCTCTCCTTATTTTGATTTCGTTCTGATTGCCACAGAAAAGGCGACGTGAAATAAATGATACGAAGAACCAAAAATCTCTTAAATGCGTTGTGAAAGATATTAGGGAGAAGGATTGTTTGCAATTTTAAGGGTGTCACAACTATGTTACAAACTTAAAATTGCTTTTGAATAAAATATGGATGCAAAATAACCACACCAAAGATAACTCTGCTAGCTTTTCAAAGTGAATAAAGCTGTAATGCAATATCCAATTTCTAAGGAGAACAAGACGTGAGGAATTACCAAAACACAAATAATATATTTTCCAGAAATTTGGGTGCCATTACAAAGCATTCGCATTTCCTAATATATTATGAGGAAAGTTTGTAAATTTAAATGCAAGGATTAGAAGAAATGAATAAAAATATTCCTTTTCATCGTCGTCTCAATAATCAACCTCTTTAACTACAGAATTAATAATATTGCTAGCAGATAATTTATTTGATCATCAGGAGACCAGTGGGGCCAGAGCTTAAATCTTTGATTGTAAAAATGTCCCTGTCTTGTACTAGTTTTTTAAAAAGGCACAGAAAACTTTTTCTTTATGTGGGATTAACTCCATTGCGATGCCGCCCTAAACAAAGATAGTCTATCATATGTATCTTTATATAAAAAATTGTCTCGAATATTAAACTATCCTCATCTTTTCATAGAATTGTGAGATTCTTTAATAATTCCTCTTGCATCATAGCCATGTATTCAAGTCTACCAAGTTTACAGAGAATTGCGAAAAGCTTCAAATAATTCACCATTTTCAAGTTCCATATTTTACTACTTCAAGCATTATAAATATTTTTAATTTTACCCATTTTCAGAAAACAAGCCTTTTAATACATATTTATTTATAAATTCTATCAGTAATATTTTATCTCTTTTTATTGAGTAGCACTTGATAAAGGCAAAGATGAAAATTTGCGTAGCATAGAAAATTAACATTTAACCTTTTGTCATAATAAATGAAGTATCAAATCGAAAGTTCATACATATTCTTCACTCATTTTACATCAACAATTGTTATGTTGGTCACAGTGCAAGCTTTACTCTTGGCATAGTGGATAAAAATCAGTGAAGTGTAAAAAACTCGGAAATGGTTGGTTCATTTTTGTAGGGCATGAATATCTCTAGTACTTTTCCCCAAGAAACGAAACCTTTTGACACTGTTGCTATGATAGAAGATACAGTACAAATCATACATCTTTCTGAAAATCAACCAATCTCAATCGGGCGTAAATGCTATGATTAGGGGATGAAAATGCCACTGGCAGTAAAAGCTCCAATCCTTCGACAAATAAGTTCATTTTCTTTTTTATTTGTTGAAATGAGGGATTTTATACTCACCATAAATCTGCTATATGAAATGCGAATTCAATGTCTTATAATTACGGTAGGAATAAAATTATCAGGTTTTTCTTTAATTTTTTATTTTAGCTTTTGGAACTTATTTCCTCATAGAGTATTCGCTATACTTTCTTTTACGTATTTATGCTTTTTAAGTCTTTTTTTATAAACCCAAAGTAGTAACATATGAAATAATATCAATAACCTACTTTATTTTTATTTTTTACTTTCATAGACATACATGTGCAAATGGTGTGGCACGAGATTTTGTAATCTTTGTTTTCGAGGTGATTTCCATGGACTGATGAAGGAAGAAGGTTGGTGTCGTGTTTGTAATCAGGTTAATATTTTGCCATATATTCAACGTTTTTATTTTAGTCAACACTTTATTTTATAATCATCTCTCCCTTTAATTTTCAATTAAAAATTTGAATATTTAATAGAAAAGATGTGTCGGTAAGCGAGTCGAGTACGTTGTTCGTCCACAAACTAAAGAAACTGATCCAAGAAAGAAAAACAATCTTTCCTCATCTAAAACACGATCAAAGTCAGCAAGGTCACAAAACAAATCAGCAAAGAAAAAGTCGAAAAAAAGAAAATAAAATATTTTTTTTATTTTCCTTTGCGATTTTAATGATTTGAATGTAACTATTATAATAAAATTTATTATTCTATTGACTTTTATCGGTGTTTTATTGATTATAAATAATATTTATTATTTTCAATTAGTTTTAATCTTTTTAAAGAGTAAAAGAATTTTAACCGAGATAAATATGTCAATTTTAACTGTCAAATTTAGAATCTGATTTCTGGTAATTATAACAAAATTGTAGAAATGATATTAAATTAATATTTTAAATAATTTAATTTAATTAATTGTAGCTTAACAATACAATGGTATTTCAAAAATAAAATTAACAAATTCAAAATTAGTCAAAAGTGTTGGGGTTGTAAAATTAATGATATTTTAAGTATTGACAAGGTAGAATATTATCAAGTCAGCCAATGCAAAGATATAGAAAATTAATAAATTATCAAATTTGAACGAGGAAAAAGAGGGAGATATAGATTGAGCAATAGTGAAAATCACAGTGGTAATGGATTCTTCATGGAATGTTTAGAAAGGGTAGAAAAGACAAGGAAAAGCTCAGAAACGTAGAATTGTTAATTAATTAATTAAAGAAAACCCGAATTTGGTAAACAACAAAATGAGTAAACAAGAGGAAATAGAAAAATCTATTATCATGATAGTATGATTAATAGCAAAAGCTAAAAACAGATTATTACGAGAGAAGCTATTGGTATAATGATTAATCATTTTTAGGAAACTAAAAACATGAAACGGACCGCAAGTCCAAGGTTTTAAACAGTTGTGGATTGAGTTGATAATCATTAATCAAAATGATTATTACGACTATATAAGGAGAGCCAAAATCCGAAACAGTTGGCATTATTGCCTCAGATAGGGACGAACAAGTTGACAGTAGGATTGAGGGAAAATTATTCAAACATGGAAAATTAGGTGATTGAAGAAAGGACCAAATTGAGTCGAAACCAGAGTTAAAAGGTGATTATTATTGTAAACCACGCAGAATCAAAGCGATCATAGCGAGGCCTATCAGATAATTAAATCAGAGATCTCAATGCGATATTCGAATATTATAACTAGTTGTGTATATAAAATTTGAATTCAAATATACGTTGGGTGTTGTTTATATAATTGATTTTTATAGAACACGTGGAGTCAGTGACACCGACTATTATTGTTATTATTATTATCATTTAATTAAAAACCAACAAAAGCTTCGATGGTATTTTTTATAAATATCTAGGGCTTCTAAGTGGCCCATATTCGGAGCCCCTATGATAATAAATTATGAAAAAATGTTTAGAGATTTTTTATTTAAAAAATAAATATACTCAATTTAAAAGACAAAAAACTGTACTTATAGAAATAAAAATTCAATAACCAAAATAAATAATAATGTAATATAGATAAATAAAGACAATAAGAAATAGAAATATAACAAAAACCAAATAAAACATAAGCAGAATAAAATAAATAGAGTTCCTTGACAGTATTTATTTTTCATTTAATTGTATCTAATTTATTTATAATTAATGTTTAGATAAATTATAATACAAATTGACTGCCGTGAAAGTATAAATATTTTATAAATGTATTATATAAAAATGCAAATATACAAAAAATGTAAATGTAGTTCATATTATGAGTTGTAAATAAATACTATCAACACTTTTGGGAGCTTGTGAATAAGTGGATTTTATTTGTAAAATTTGAATTTTTGAAATAAAAAATATTTAACAGTAATTAAAATAATAATTTAATTTTTCTATTAAAATTATAATAGATACAATAAATATTGACCATTTGGTTGATTTTTAAATAATTTTAATTTGATTGAAATTTTTGTATCATCTTAAAACTAAACAGCTTTGATCGTGAAATCCACATTCACAATTTTGGTTATATAAATAATAATCTACTAACTAATTGAAGTAATATATTTTTAGTAATTTTATTTTAATATTTAATTCCTTTTTAGAAATTAAAATTTCTGATTCAAAACAATTAATTTGTAGGAACAAACAATTTCAATTACGTATTGTCAATAAACACTACGGAAATAAGCTTACATAGTTATTTATTTAAATTATTATAAAAAGTGCATATAGTGTGACTATTTGTAAATTTGTGTTTAATATTAATATACGTATTCTGTCTTGGGTTTTGGTTATTTGATTTTAAGAAAAGAGCACATGTTAAATATTGATCGACTTGTTAAAAAATAATCAAAAACTGTAAAAATTAGATGTCGCCAAAAGCACTTTAATAATGAGTGTAAGGATGAAATTTCCAAAGTAAGTAATCAAGAAAAAATATTGTTCTGAACATAACAAATGAGGCAAGTAGTAATATACGTGGTGCGCCCAAAAGTATGTGCAATAACTAGGAAAGCTATTGAAATGAAACACTAAACTTTTACACAATAACATGCAACATGTATAGACATCATTTTTTAACATAAGAGCAATTTACATTCACATACTTTGTCAGCGCTGGATCGTTTCAGAGAATGCATTTTTGAAGAAATCCGAGGACTGATCACGCAGGTAACTCTCCACCTCTTTCCTCAGATCTTCAGCATTTGCAAACTAAAGAGGTAAAAATCACTTGGGCAAGGTCTAGACTGTATGGAGGATGGGCTAATAGGTCAAATCACCTTTTCCACAGAACTCTTGTGGATTGGTGCATTGTCCTGGAGAAAACACATGGGAATGACCTGTTCGTTTCGTCGACCATTTCGTCATTTACATACAAAATCAGAGTAGTATGCAGAGTTGACCCTGGTATTTTTTTCAACAAAATCGACAAGGATAACACTACGGGAATCCCAAAAAATGCTCAGCATCAACCATTTTATGTGGGAAGTTCCAGATCTCATCTTCTTGGAACTTGATTCTCCTGGAAATTTCCACTTACTTGACTAACGTTTAGACTCTGGCAGATACAGATTGAGATAGGTTTCATTTTGCGTGATGATATTAAGCAGGAACGTTTCATCATGCTGTTGGAAAAGAAGGAGTTTTGGATGAGAGCACTCCAGTCGCTTCTCACTCATCTCTGATGAAAGAAAGAGGGGAACAAATCTGGACGCCAGCTTTCTCACTCTCAATTCATGCAGAATTGCTTGTATGGTTTCTTTGCTCACATTCACAGCATCAGCCAGTGGCCGCGTTGTGATTCGACTGTCTTCTCACACTTTTCTTTAATTTTTTCAGAAATTTCACAAGGCGTCCAGTCCTTTGGTCATCAAAAACTGACTGTCGCGCATGTTTAAACAGTGTAACTCACTTGTACATTGGTCTGCGTGATGGAGAGTCTTATCCATATGTATCCTCTAATTGGGAAAACAATTGGTCATTGGGAACAAGTCGAGGAAATTTCCCCCTGCATATTACCCCTCCGCAAACTAAGAATTCCACCGTGGAATCCCCTCCTCCAAGAAATATAAAGCAAACAAAAAGAAAACAAATGAAGTCGAAAAATAATAATGTTTAGCATACAAAATTTAATATTACAAAAAACTATCAAATAACTACATACAAATAAGCATACAAAATGAAATCGAGCAAATTTTTAATTAAAGGTATAAAATGCATGAAATATAAATTGAAATATTTTAAAAAATATCAAATAAATTCGACAAACTATAAATACAAGGCATACAACGTGTAATATTTTAAAAGCGTATGTTAAAAATTTATATTCTGAGCTATTCCTTTGAGTTAGTCACAAATGTCCCGCTTTTTAAAATCTGCGACGATGGTGTAGATGCACCATTGTAATCTTTATATTTCTTTCTTGAAGGCTGAGGCACATGACCTCCAAACAACTGCCCGATTACATCATTATTCAGGCTTTGCTCTTTTTTGAGGATGTTGAAGAACTTCGAAAGGTTTGGGTGTAGACAAGAAACAGCTGATTATACAAGTATGTATAATGCGAAACACGTGATTGCAATTTATATTCCATGTATTTTATGCTTAGAGTTTCTGCTCGAGCTTAAAAGCTTGGTGTTTTTGTCCAAAGATCGAGTACTTGAGCCCGATCTTTAAAGCTCCTACTACCAAAATAGATTATTATAATTTATAAATAAGTAATTGTTTACGTGAAGGAGGCTCACTGAAAAGAAAGTAAAATACAAATTTATTGTAGCGTGACCAACATTGAAGACTGTGAGAAAAATATTCAAAACCTTCATTTGAACTTACAATATGAAATGGCAAAACATCTCAGAAAATTATTAATTATTTAAAATACAATATTTCATTTTTAAATAAAGATTTTTTATTATTTAACAAAGAAATTTTAAAAAATCCAAATTGTTTTACCGTGGTGTTAGAAAAAAATGAATATAAAAATTGTATCAAATTGTATCATAACAAATGTTGCACTCACCATAAAGCTGTCAGAACAATGACAAATGTCAGCCCTCGTCAACCATTTATTGTTATACAATTATGTAAAATGTAAACAAAATTAAAAAAAAACTATTAAATTATAAACAAATAATGTCTGCTAACCATTTTTGGTCAACTGATGGTGATTAATGAGAAATTAAATTTTTATAAAATTATTGAGCATTTGTAAACTTGAGAATACAAGGTAAAGGTGAAAAGTATATATGTGAATTATTAAAAAAAGTTACATTCGTAAAATAAATTAAATATCAGGTTGTCCGAAATGAAATATCCTAATAATATATTATAATTTTAAATCATCAAAACTTTTTTTACATAAAAGGTATTTCTTTATTTTAAAGTTCATTAGAAAGTACTTATTTCAAATTCAAATATTAAGTAACATTTATAATTATTTAATTACTATAAATTTCATTTTCAAATTGAAATTTAAAGTTAGAAACTCATGATTTGAGACTTTTTTTTATCTATATGAGTGGAAATCGAAGAATAATTCAGTTTAGGCGGAGAGTAATATTAATAATGCATATGGGAGCGAAACAGTTAATGAAAGAACTATTATGCGTTGGTTTAAAACATTTGATGACGGAGAAATTGATCTCGAAAATTTGCCTCGAGGCAGACTCGAATTCAAGCTGTCAGAGGAAGATTTACATGAAGCTTTTGCTCAAAATTCAACAAACTCTGTTCGAAAACTTTCTGTAGTTCATGACAATTTAAAGACAATTGGTATGGCCAAAAAGCTTCAACAATGGTTCCCATACGAATTGACTGAATTGCAGAAATTAAACGGATTACAAATTTGCATTAGCACAACATCGAAAGTCTAAGTATGGTGTAATACATTATTATTTTCTGAAAATGGGAACAACAATCAATTCTGAACGATACGGTGTATAACTAGAAAAAATGAACGAAAAACTCACCATCAGTCACTCTGTAATTGTTAATAGAAAAGTTTCAATTATCTCGCATGATAACGCTAGGCCTCATGTATCGAAAATCACTATAAAAATTGCATGACTTAGGATTTGAAGTTTTACCGCATCCACTTTACTCACCCGATATATCACCTACTGATTTCCACTTATTTAGACATTTAATACTAATTAACACTATTCTAGTGAAAATAGAATAAAAATAATACGCAACACATTGATAGAAATTTTCAGTTCATTATTATTATTATTGGGAACTTCATTGCCGGCTTCTCCCATAATTCGGGTTTTTTAAAATATTAATTTCATATTTCTTTATATTACCATGAGAAATTGATACTTCCAAGAATAAAATGCCACAAAATATTATTTATTCGCATTCTCATGATTTCAATAGATTGGCATAGACAACACTTTTGGTTTGTACTCCTGCATGTATAATTTATCATCAAATTCATTTCTAGCTACGATTATGACTATTTCGTTGATTGTCATGGTGTTAAAGACAGTTTTATGAATTTTTTGAGAGCATAGTCCACTCTCGGATAGCTTTTATCACATTTATTACTTTGGTGTTAGTATTAGACACTACAGATTAATAAGTCGTGAACATTTCATGATTTCAAAGTTCAATATTTGGGATTTTTTTCTGCTTCATATTGTTGAGGATATTTAAATAATAAAACAAAATAATTACTAAGGTGCGGGAGGTGGTTGAGGAGAAGTGTATAAGATGAATAGAAATCTGTTATAGAAATCTGAGGACCAAATGTGAGCAAAAGCAATAACAATCAATCGATCGACATCTTGGTCAAGAAATCGAATCAACCACAAGAAAATATAAAGGTGAAGAAACAGCATCAGATGGAATAAAGAAAGCAAGCAGAAATTAAAATAATCATTTGATTAATACAAGTAGATCGAGGAAGTTTAGTTAAAGGTGTTTGGCGATGATATATTTGAACTATTACTCACTATGCGTCGTAATAAGTCGTAAGTTTCGAGTATTGAGTGGTGAATCTTTTGTGCAATTGTGCTAGTATAAATCAATAAAATATTTATAATATTGAGAACTCGTTATTGTTATTAATATTCCAGACATGCTTGGAGTTTGATCAATAATTGGTAATATTTAATTTCACTGTGCACCCCCACAATATAAATACACAGACAGAAGAACTCTCTGTCTTATAGATAAGATTGTTCATTATTATTATTATTATTGTTGGATAACAAGAAAATTGAAACATTCGAATTAAACAAATACTATGAACTAGGAAATAATAAATATCGAATAAATGTCCATATCGAAAATCAAATTAAATAAACTGAAAAAGAAGCAGAATTAATAATGACAATTTGATTCGATTAAAATGTCGACAATTTGATGATTTTATATGATTTATATGACAAATTCGAAAACAATTTGATTTTATGATTTGATAATTTGATAATATTAATTTTATTTGATATATTTATTTATTCGGTGGTGTTATTGTATTTTTTTATTATTATTGATGTAATAGCTATAATCTAAAGACTTAATAATGGGTCTCAAAGACTAGAAGTTTAAATTAAAGCGTACAGTACATAACCTAGCTTGGGTATATGTATTTGAACATAATCACATTTAAACAAGAGCTAATTAGTAACAACCTTTGGGTGAAGGTAAACTTTAACTGTAAATTTGTTTTATTGAAAATGATAAATTTTCAAACTAGTGTTATCTTTTTATTACATAAGTTACCTAAGTTGAGAAAGTAGAACCTCAACATTATTATTATTATTATTATTATTATTATTATTATTATTATTATTATTATTATTATTATTATTATTATTATTATTATTATTATTATTATTATTATTATTATTATTATTATTATTATTATTACATCATTATCGTTATTGTCATAGTTATCAGCGTCATCCTTAATTTACAAGTATCAAAAAAAATAATTAAGCAATTGAAATAATGTAAACAATCTGTAAAATTAGTAACACGCCAACATATAAAAGCAATTGTATCATACAAGAAAAATTCAAAAATAGAAGAATTGAAAATATTTTTTCATATTTTTACAGTTATGCAGAGATTAGTTTTCATTATTTTTCCTGTATTAATAAGTAAATAATTTAATTAAAAAGCATAACCATAAACTCTATTTAGATTTAGCACTCGGGCAGCTTCCTTGTCTTGAACCGCCAATTAATGTTAATGATTCGATTGGTATAGAATATATCGGAAATCAATCCGTTTCGGACATAGGTCCATGTGCAATGTGGTTCAATGCGAGTGGGAATCTCAATTACCTTTCATCTTCTCAATTTCCCGACACGTCCATACAAAATGCAAAAAACTATTGTCGCAATCCTAAAAGTCCATTAGGAGTTTATGAACCTCGGCCTTGGTGTTGGCTTCAAACAAATCCTGACACATTTGGATACTGCACAATTCCTCTTTGTACAGGTATGTAAGGATTGGTAATTGATATTTCTTTTATATATTATTTATTAGGTATTTGCCGAAATACTTACATAGGAGAGACTTTTAGAGGAACTATTTCAAAAACCATATCAGGTCAAACTTGTCAGAACTGGAATTCCCAATCTCCTCATACGCATTCTTACAATTCAGGAAACTGGCCAATTCAAGGAGAAACCATTGATCAAGCCGGAAACAATTGCAGGAACCCAAATAGCAGTCCCTATGGATTGTGGTGCTTCACAAACATTTCAACGCCAGTCTGGGAACCGTGCATGGCACCAGTTTGTAGTAAGCCACAAATATTTCAATTTTTAATTAAAACCTTCAATAAAAACAACTTAAAATTTATAACATTTCCTGTAACTCAATGTGCTTACAATTTTTAAAAGTAGCTATTTAATTACATTTCGTTTGTACTATTAAAACAAAAAAATATTTTCAAATTAAATTCCATCGAGAAATGAAAACAAATTTTATTAATAGAAATGTTATTTTGAAATAACAATTGTCTATTTTTTAGTGGTTTTATCATTTGCCAAGGTTTTCACCAATAGAATTTGGAGAATAGGCATCGTTCCATGACTATCAGTGGGCAATGTATAAATTTAGATTGTTAGGCATTGGTCTTTTGATCTTTTCTGAAATGTTTTAGAAGTTTTTTTTATATTTTTTTTTTGGAATTATTTATTTTTATACAATGTAACCTAAATGTATGCTTACTTTAATAGAAAGGTTTTATTAAACTCACTGGATTTTAAATAAAGTAAGTGGCGTCTTATAAAATTTGGAGACCCAATTATAAGAATTATAAGGCACCTTTAAACAGGGTTTTAAGATTTTTTATTTACCAAAATAAAAACATTCAAATTACAAAAACAAAAATCGTATTTACAAAAACAATTATAAAAAAAGTAAAAATAATTTTTATTTTTTATATACATTTTGATTTAAACAAAAATGATTTATTAGTACAATGAGAAAGGCGAATCTGGCCTCATTTAAAATATGATATTTAAAATTTATTATACATAACAAAGTCGACTTTGCTAAAAGTAACTGTAGATTTTCTTAGTCGTTTTTAAAAAGTTATTTTTTATACTAGATTAAAATCTAAATTTATTCTAATAGAAAGAAATTGTTTAATAAATTTAAAGTTAAAAATACAGAATTTAATAGAAAATTGTTTTTTTTTAATTATAAAGGACGCTGTATGGGAATTTTACATATTACATTATGAGCAAGAAAAAAAATTAGACAATTTATTTTGACTATCTTCCTGCCATTATTAATCTTGATTAAAAAATTATGCATATGATAAATTGATTAAAGAAATTACAAGTTTATTATTATTTTAAAAATTATGCGATTTGTTTAAAAACTCTAAAAATTTCTACTTGATGATAGCAGTAATTGTCGAAATACATTGTAAAACGTATGTTTGAGGAACACTTTATAATAATTTTATTCAATTTAATTACAAACCATAAAATGTGGGCAGGAAGTAGAACCTCATTTCTACCTGTGCTGTAAGAAGGCCTTAAGAATGTAAATGGTTATAAAATATTATTGTTAAATTAAAATTTCTGAAAAAGTATAGTTTATTTGTCGATGGTAGGTGGTTCACAAACGCTTCTTTTGACAAGGCAATTATATATGCTCAATTGTTTAGATAATTCCAATATTATTTATTCCGTTAATTTATAATTCACATTAGAATCAACATCCAACTGTGTAAATGGGGTGACCAATTATCTATTTAAATCTCAAACATCAACTGAACAATTTCTTGAAAGTTGCGTCCCGTGGATGAGCGTTCCGCTTCAATATAACAACCTAGCTTCAATGCCGTCGCTTAGTGGAGGTAGCAATGTAAATCCAATTTTCCATCCAGCAATACTTCCCGATGAAAGCTTTGCTGACGCTAGTAATTACTGTAGAAATCTAGACAATGATACCGTCGGTGCATGGTGCTATGTTAGGAATGGGGATTTATATATAAAAAAATATTGCAAAACTCAATGCTCAGGAAGTAAGACCGCAATTATTTAATTTTGATTAACTTTCCACCAACAGTATGGGCTTGCTTGTACGATAGAATTGGTTCATATTACCAAGGAACAGTAAATATTACTGACTCCAATCAAGCATGTGCAAATTGGAATTTAAAAGGCTCACTTTATACAGATTCTAATTTTCCTGAAAATTCGATTGCTAATGCATCAAACTATTGCAGAAATCCCACAAACAACCCTGGAGGACCTTGGTGTTGGCTACAGAGTAATATTACAAGATTCGGCTTTTGTAGAATACCATTCTGTCGTATGAATAATTTAACCATAAAATATTATGTGATATTTTATTAGAACAATCTTCACCATTGGCACCATTAACAAAAACTTCTGGAAGTTCAATTTATTTAATGTTCTATTTTAAATAAGCTAATCACATTAGATGCTACCTGTAAATCGACTGCCATTGGTGGAGAATATGGCGGCAACATATCTATTACCACCAATAATAATACTTGCGCATTATGGAACACGGTGAGAAAATTAATTTTTGCTAAAATAGTTACGATTCATTAGACCTCGTTTTATAATCCTTACTACAACCAACCAGTTTTATTCAACACTTCGACAATGGCCGAAGTTTTTAATTATTGTAGAAATCCAAGTAATGACACAATGGGCCCATGGTGCTACACCATGTCGGGTGTCCAGGAATATTGTCCAGTACCACAATGCAGTAAGTTAAACCTTTTCTGAAATGTTTAATTTAAGAATGTAATTAGATATTTCTCAAACGACGGGATCTTTAAAAAGTTAGTTAAATATTATACACATGAGCCGCTTATTTTGAAAGTGGCACCAGTTCATTTTTTGTTATAACAAGATTTGCATTTCAATAAATTTAAAAGCATTAATGAGCTACATTAGTCAATTTTTGTGTGTTTTGTAGTTTTATACATAATATAAATTTATTATCCAATAATGTTTATTTAAGATATTTGAAGAAAATTAGATGTTTTCAATACACAAATGCACTTGGATCACTTTCAAAATAAACGGCTGAGTTACAACGTATTTCATAAATAAAATACCAAAATTACAAAAATAAATCATTCACAATTTCCCAAAAGCTTCAATAGTATTTATTTACAATGATCTACGGGATGTATAAAATATAAATCCAAACATTCCATTTATATTTTGTATATTTGTTTAATTCATGGATATTCAAAGTCGTCGGTATAGACCACCAAAGTTTTAAATAATATTGAAAGGTGTCCATTAGTGCTCAATGGTCGATTAGAAGTCAGTGGTAAAATCATGTTAAAAATCTTTTAACATAATAATTATCTAAATATAACGTTAAAATCCATTTGATGATATTAACGAAAAAAACTCACTAACTGTATTTTGTTTTTTATTGAAAAGTTTTAATGATTATTGGGAACGTTTGATATGTGAAGCATTGTTGATAAGGTCATTGGATTCAAAGAATTATTACGACTGTTTTGAAAATTTTTAAATAGTTTATTTTGTAAAATTGTTTTAAATTGATGTTTTTATAAAATTATTAACTTTTAATATTATTGACATAATATTTTCTACAAAATTTGACTATGAATCAGATTTATTTAAGGTATTCACGAATTTTCGGCACAGCCTTTTTTTCTATTATAAAGTAATTTAAATTTATAAGTAGTTTATTATTATTTTAAAAATGTTTATAGGAAATGAAAAAATGTTATATTTAATATTACTATAAAAATTTTAAAAGTATTTAAATATTTATTAAAATATTTTGTTTAAATATATATATATATATATATATATATATATATATCCATACTATTTTAGTTGGATTTTTGTACCTAAAGATGACAGTTTAACTGTCGAAATGTATCGTACAAAGAGTGTTTCAATGGTGCTTTCTTTTAATTTCAAATAGTTATTGCAAATTTAGTATTTTCATAACCTTTTGAAAGTTATATATTTTTAACTTTGCAGATATAATAAATATGACACAATCACTTGTTTCCTTGTACTCCCTCGCTTGACCATTTCTACTTTCATTGCAGTCAATTTGTATTATGATTCATCTAAACTATAATTATAAATAAATTGTAAATGAAATTAAATGTAAAACACATTTTAATCATTAACTAAAAGTCAATTCAGAGAGTTCTAAGCATGAGATAAATGGATAATTCAATGCATTTTGTGATGTTTAATATTGAAGTGTATAACATAAATCTGCAGCCAGAGCAAATATCACAACTGTATTCACAAGTGAGTTAATGGAACAACTGAAATGGTTTATTGTCTTTCACCTGGTAGCTCACTTTTGTGACACAGAATTGCTAAACAGATGATTAAAAAGCGCTGATAAATAATGTAAAGTTTAAAATTAATAAACTTTTCTTAAAGTATATTTGAAATTACTAATTTTAAGGCAAACGGAATAAGGACGAATAGAGATAACTAAAATATCTGGGACATAAGTTGACTGCTTCTTGTTGTCCTAAAACCATTCGTTGCTTATAAATACCAAGTCTGATCTTCTTAATCCTTGTGGAACACTTGAAGCAATGTGAACATCTTAAAGAACCCCTATATTGAAAGAATTACGAATTGATAAATTATAGAACACCCAATAAGCCTGAAGCCGATAAATGTTCACAAAATCACTAACATTAAAGGGCCAAGAGAGAAATAAAGCCAGAAAGCATAAACAACACCTATGAAACCAAGTCACTTGATTGTAAACCAGTTCATCACGAACTACAGTTCTCTGACATGCGAAAGCCGTTTTTCATCCAAAGAAGCATATAATTAACCCATTTATAAACCTTATGGATCCGGAAGACCATCACAGTAAAATTTGGTATACAGAATTTTAGTAAATTCTGTTGGACATTCGATAAACTGAAATACTAATTTCTTAGAACGAAATTGAGATTAGTCAAAGAAAAGTCTTGAAACAGTGCATTTGTGGGAAAATATAAATTTTGACTCAAATGTTATAAAATCTATGTGACTAATTTCGAATAGACATAAATTCTATTTATTAAATAAATAGTAAGTTATTGGAACCTGATGCATTTGCCACATAGGCTTTGGATTAAGGCTTCAAATAAATGCTTAAGCAACTTCTGTAACTTAACCACTCGGACAAACATTTTTCGCAATAGCCCGTAAAAAACTTTTCTTATGTCATTAATTTGTGTTTTATAATCAAATAATAACATAATTTTTTTATATATTTTGAATAACATTACTCATTAATGAATTCATATGGACAGTTACGAGCATATGTGTAAGTGCCCGAAACGGCACTGGTTTTTTCACTCATTTAAGTTTGATCGCCCGGGAAGTGGTTATGCATTTTATGTGCTTAAAATGAAATATTTCTTTTGACTAGTAAAGTAGAGGTATAGATGCAAATGAAATGAGAATTCTTTGCTAAAATTTAGAAAAGACTCACGAATATTTCTTTTCGGAAAATAAATTTTATTGGAATGGAAGCTGAAATATCAGTGAATTCTTTAGTAGGAATTGTTCGAGATTATTTTGTTAACATTTCAAACCTTGCTTATATAGACGATTTTAATGGTAAGCGGTGGAGGATCCTTTCTAAATTTGACGATTATAAAATTCTTACAAATTGATCTGGGTTGCTTTTCAGGTTTAGGATTTCTTTCTACTGAATAAAAACTTATTCGATCTTTGTAGAAGTCCCAAAATGAAATTGATTTAAATATGCCATAAACATTTAATAAACTGAAAATTTGTTTTAAAGTGATATTCTGTACAAATTTTTAATGGAGGATTATTTTCTAAAAGAAACTCGATCTCAACCGAGATTAAAATCGGCAAATTTATTCTTTCAATAAACCTTTAGTGCTTTGAATGACTGAATTATTATCACAAGAGGTAAAGAATTACATAAAACTTATAGTAAAAAGACCTCGTATTTCTACGCTTACTCAAAACCTTTATTGATGGGAAAGAATTACATTCGAGACATTACTTCATTAAACATAAATATTTTTGATTAGAAATTATCAAAATTATGTTGAATACTGTTTTTAATTAAATAATTAATTAAATAATGATTTGATATTTAAACTAAATATTTTAGAAAACACAGTCATTCAAATCGAAAGCAAAATATTGGTTCTTACTTGTTGCGCGATTCTTGCGTTCATATCCGTAACTGGTGGACATTTTCATTAAATTCCGTTTTCTTGTTGTGAGGAATTAAATTATTGAAATATTAATTAATTCGCACTAGAATTTGATTAAATAAATATTATCATTTTCTATAGTTATTTATTGTAAATCACTCAGCATTTTTAACATAATTAATTATATTGAGAGCTTATAAAGTAAAATTTACAAATGCCCTTAAATCGAATGTTTTAATGTATTAGTAAAATCATATATCTTTCCATTTAACTTAGAAATGTTTTAATTTACAATTTCATTTATCTTCATTTAGTCTTTGACTACGGATTGTGTTTCAAAGCTTTGACAGCTTTAAATATAAAATAGATCTAGAGTTAAAAACTGAAATAAAAAGAAATTTTTAGTGTAGTTAAATGTTAGTAAAATCATTTATTTATTAGCTATTTTTTATATTTTTATATATTCTTTTAAATTTTTTATTTTCATATCTAGTTATTATTAGACATCTATTATAACAATAATAATTCCTCTATTCGACAATTCAATATGATAATAAAAATAATTTATTTGATGTTTAGATTTTATTTTTCAAAGAGAAGTAAAATAATAAACATAAATTAACGAAAATATTAACTAAAAAATATTTTTTTGCCGATAGCGGAATAATTTATACAAAATTCACGGGAAGGAGAATGGCAGTCAAAGAAGAAGCATAAATCCTTATAAAAATAACAATATTAATAAGTCAAGCACATTAGTGCTTACGAATAATTTTGTTATGAGTATTGATTATTTTTCAATTAAATCACCCAATAAAAGTTTAGCGTTTTAACTATAAAATATTTAAATAAGGGCGTACAAAATATATTTAAGTTACAAACTGTGGAGCAAAAAAGAAAGTCCTTCAAATCCAGATTTGACATTGTTTGATCATACAATTAAATGAACTTGAATAATCATGGATTTAATTTATACCAAGCAAATTTTGGATAGATATATTATTTTAATTTTAATTATCATTATTCGAATGACATAAAAAAATGTTTGACTATGAATCAGTAAAGATATCGATTTTCTTTTGATATCTGTACTTATTAATAGTGAAATAACATTTTTTAAATATAATTGAAAAATGAAAAGAAATCAGAGGAGATAAACAAAAGAAATTCTTATAATATTATTATTATTAATATTCAGATAATTGAATCAGGAATCGCTACACGAGTAGATTTAAATGAGGGATGGGATGCAGTGATTGAAATTGCATCCAAAGCCTAAAATTTTGAATAAAATATAGCGAAATTGAAAATCTTTTAAAAACTCGTTACTGGAATAGCGGCCATATATATTTGTAATCAGGATTATCGAAAATTCTAACATTAGATTAAACCAAGTTTAAGATTTATTGATTAATACTAGTACAGTTTTCATCTCCACAATTTTCTTTAATTAGATTTTCTACAACGTGTTCAGTGCAATCCTGAAAGTCATTGCATTCATATTTTTCAATATCTTCATGTAGAGGCTCATTTATACTTTTATCAATAATAGATTCCTTGACATTCGAAAAATCTATCTTTAGTACAACGGCTTGCAAATTCCAGCTAATATCTATTTCTATTCCTTTTAAGGCTGCCTCCAATTCGACAAGATTTATGTGGGCTGCATCGTCTGGCTTGCGCAACCATGAAGCATCTTCCACACTCACTGTTCCGATTTCCACAACTACTCCAATTGCAAGACGGCTTGCATTGCACCAAACAATTCCTGGATGAGTATTTTTCACGTTCCATTCTCCTCCTACTGGAACTTGTTTCTGTACTTTATCTGCGATCTTTCTCATTATCATTACTGTCATTATGTCCACTTCTTGATCCCATTCTCTGTCACCAATGAGTTGTTTTACAAAAGAGCAAGTCGGTCTCAACCAACGTGCAAGCGAAAAATTTCCGATCATTTGCCCAACCCATGAAAACAGTTGTCGCTTGGTGACTCTCTCCTGCAATTCATCAACTTGATTATCCCGATTCCAGATCAATTTTCCATATTTTCTAACGCGTTTTAATCCAAGAACTCGATCGCCATCAATAAACTCTGGATCCTTCGCCTCCAATCCAAACTTTCGCAGGTGTTTTACCCCAGATTCCGCTGAGACCAGGCTTGTATTTACAAATATATCGTCAATGTATGCATCCATTGCTTTGCAAATGCCAGCATCCATTGATAAAACATGTTTTAACACAGTCATCATAATTTTCGGCTGGACTTTAAGACCGAAACCGAGTCTTGTGAGAGCAATATGCTGATTTTAAATCGATAACAACATCCTCGCACCATCTCCGCCATTTCCTCAATTTCTTTTGACAGGCATCAGCTTGCGCATTGTGACTTGTGACATATTCGTTTATTTTTCGATAATCCAAGACTGGCCTCACTTTTGCTTTATTTTGGATAACCGCCATCAGAGGAAGCACAGCTTTAATTTCTCCACTATAAGTCTGCAACTATTCATTCTTAATCCAACTTTCAACAGCTTAGTTAAATTCGTTGTCAGTTTTTTGGGGAACTTTGTACTGAGATATAGAAGACTTCAGTGCTTCTGGAGCGTTATCAATCCAATTCCACTTCACGGTCCATGCATTACCGTCAAAATTTGCCAAGAAATCATTTTCCTAGATGGTTTTAACAGAATTTGGCACTTTCTTTGATTATATCACTCCTCGCTCATTTGTATCAACATTGACGCCCAAGCAACAAATTTCTGGTCGCATGTGTTCATCCGCCAACTCCACCTTGGTTCCACGAACAATTACACCTCTTAGAATAGATATAACGCATCAATTCCTAGCAGAACTTCACATCCCTGAACGACCTTGTGCGTAACTAAAACATTTAAATTAATTTTTTTACACATGACGACATCAATTTAGATCTTTTATAACAAGTCAATTTACCACCTCCAAATAGCAATACGTTTCTTTTGATCCCTGAATAACAATATCCTTCAATCATTGTTAGCGAGCATACAGTATCCAAAAGACCTCGTTTACTCATTCCATCCACTTGAATGCGTTGTCCTGATTGTTTGGTCTTTGGACTCTTTTGAAGTTATTTCCATCAGACGGTTCACATTGCAGAGATTGGGACGGAACATCCAAAACCCATGGGAATTTCTTTTAACTCTCTCACAATCTCCCCAGAAGTTCTTTCGTCAACAAAACACACTTAGTATTGATTATTGACATGTTTTACTACATTTTCCGTGCAACGTTTGACATTTGTATCACCTTACAAAACTCATTACTTCGGTTTCTGAATGTTTTATTTAACCATCCCTTCTACTGATGGTGTACCATGGACAGTTTGTTAACCACGAAATGCATACCGTGAAATCAATTGAAAGTACAACTCTGAAAATGTGCCATTAGTAACTAAACTGATTCATTAGACAATATTAGAAGGGATTCTGATAATTTTATAGGATAAGTAGCAGAGGATCCTAATTCACAACCAAAAGAAAATTCGGTATCAATTGTAATATCAATCTGCAAAAATCCCGATAAAAGTTATTAATATAAATTTACAAATGCTATGATTTCCGGCCTAATAAAATCTTCATCCTCACTATTAATTTTAAATTTTTCATTAAGCAAATCAGTCAAAAATGACTGGTAAGTTACAGACACTTCAGTATTACATTTGCTTAAATCCATTTATAATTTAGAAAAATCGGATTATTTCATTGATGTAATGGAACGACATTCCGACACAATATTAATAAATCAATTTTAACATCTATTGTAGTTAATTATGCTTGATAACGTAAATTAATAGAATTAGGTATCGCTTTATATCCATAAACTACAGCATGTTCACCGGATAGAATTATTTTCCCAGGAGCAGAAACGCTAAAATTCATGTTAAATTTTTTTTTAAAAGAAGTTTAAATTTAAGACGTTAATTTGCAATTTATATTTTAAATTCTACTAATTTACATCAAGTCTTCGTTAAATTACATTTTTCATTAAAAACTTTTTTAAATCCTAACATTTACATTCACCATTAAAACAACGAAAAAACTGCTGATAAAAGTGTGAATATTTACACATAATGAATATTTATAATAATGATTTAAATGAGAATAAATTGATTCGGACCTGGCACATCCATATGACAATAAATATGAAGAATGAAATATTAAAAATGTAATATTATGTTATATTTTAATATTATCTATTATATCAGAAAATTATAAACCTTGTCCCATTATATACAATCATACAGGAGGTAGACCTAGTGTAGAAATTGAAATAGATAAAAAGAAAATGATGTGCATGCTTGATACTGGACCAAATATTAATGTTTTGGAAAACAATTTATTCAAAACTTTTGAAAATGTAAGAATACAAAAATATAATATAGAAGTGAAATGTAGGAATGGCGGCAAAATAATTGTGATGGGAAAATCAAATTTAAATATTAATTAATGTAATATTTCCAAAAAAATAGAGTTTTAGATTATGCGAGGCGTTATTCCAAAATAATTGGAAGCATAAACGCATATGAAATAAGTTTTATAAAAGAAAAGAAAATCGATTATAAAAGTATTGAATTAGAAGACAAAAAAGTTTGAAAATTGATTAAGGAATACAAAAATCTATTTAAGAAAAGTAAATGGATACTGGATAAACAGATTGAAAACGAAATAATTACAACGGGACCTCCGATAGTCATTAATTTGAGAAGTTAGAACAAAATATAAAAGAAATGGAAAGAAGTGGAATCTCCCTGGAACGCACCATTGATATGTATTAAGAAGAAAAGAAAAGATGATATAAGAATGTACTTAGATTTTAACGGCTTAAATTTAGAATTACAGCCACCTGTTTTTCCAATACCTAAAACAGAAGAAATGACGAACATTCTTTATAGTTCCAAATTCTTTACAACATAGATTTATGAAGCGCATACTAATAAGTAAAGTTAACTCATATATCAAAAGAGAAAACTGCATTTTCAACAAAAATGAACAATATTGCTTTAATCGTACATCGTTTGGAATCGCTGCCGCCTCTACAACTTTTCAGAACCTAATGAACAAAGGGCTCGGACCCCTAAATTGGAAAGAAGCTGTTGTTTACCTCAACGATATTTCAATACTCTCAACCACTAAAGAATGACATATGCAAAGAGTTAGAAATGTATTGGAAATAATCAAAGATTCGAGATTAAAATTGAGCAAAGAAAAATGTCATTTTCTTTAAAGAGAAACAAAATTCTTAGGTCACATTATAAATACGGAAGGTATAAATACAGATGATAAAAAAACTTATGCTGTTAAACTATTTGAAAGATTATTGGGACTCACAAATTACTATCAACGATTTATTGAAAACTATTCAAAATTTTCAAAGGAGTTAGAAAAGTTATGCGGCAGCAATCAGTGTTGACAAATGAATGTGAAACTGCATTTGAAGGTATGAAAAAACAACTGATAAAAGCACCAATATTGGCTTTTCCAGATTTTAAAAAGGAATATAGATACAAGCTTTGACAGAATTGGAGCTACATAATTTTTGATGAAAATTTGGCTATGTTTTCAAAAAATTAGAAAAATATTAAAATATTGACTTGACTTACTTAATTTTGAATGGCTCCATAAGGAACAATATGCTTAAGGGTGCCGATAAAAAACTTAATCGTATCTTGATTGTTATAATAAAAATTTGATGATTTTCTCACACATTCTCGAATAGCAAGTAAAACTTCATCAATTATTTACTATTAAATATTAATATAACAATTAATAAAAAGGTTAGGTGGGGAAAACTAAAATAAAAATAAAATAAAATAAAGTGAGTAAAATGGTTCTATGTATTGTCAAAAGTGCTGAAATAAACCAATTATAAAAAGTTCCTGATATAATTCAATATGATCTACATTTTCCTGGATGATGAAAATGATAAACATGCCATCGGCTTTGCTCAGATAAAGATTGACTGAAATAAAGTTTATTATATATATTTAATTGTTGTTTTTTGTTTAAATGTTTTATGTAATATCTATTTTTGGATTTTTATAGTTAAATATAATTCAGAATATTTTTATGTGAAATAGTCTCAACTATTTTCTTATTGTTTTATTTTATTGTTTTCTTTGTTTGAAAATTAAAATTTAACATAAGACTTTTTTACAATTATCATTATTATTATTTGATTTGCCAACCTTTAAACATGAATAAATTCAAATATAACATTTTTATAAAGATTTAAACATAGTTAAAAATATTTTAATAATAATAATAATAATATAACATTTTTATAAAGATTTAAACATAGTTAAAAATATTTTAATAATAATAATAATAATATAACATTTTTATAAAGATTTAAACATAGTTAAAAATATTTTAATAATAATAATAATAATATAACATTTTTATAAAGATTTAAACATAGTTAAAAATATTTTAATAATAATAATAATAATGGATAGGCATCATATTAATTAAACTAAATTAAATCAGGATTAATTAAATTAAAATAAATTGTGAGGACCTTGCAATTGAAATTCTCAAAAATTAATAAAAGAAAAAGAATTTTGTGATTTTTTAATTTACTTACATTAATATGTGTGTTTTAATAAGATGGGTAAATTAGTGTTCTTTAAATATAGAATTTATTTGTTGAATAATTGAATTTGTTATATTTAAAATTTCGTTCAAGAGCCTTTGGATTTCATTAAAAACTTAATAAAAAGTTATTCAATAACCAGATACTGAAATATGAATAGCGATTTTGGATTTGATTATGAACTATTTTGCGATAATGATTCAAATAATAGTTTATGGGAAAATGCTGAGTTTTCTAATGCAAACAAATTCCCCTTTATTAAGAAATTAGATAAAGATGATTCTTATGAACAAATTCTCATTCTTGGTTTGAGTTTTCCTAAAATAAAAGTAAACAATTGTGAAAGCAATTTGAATACATCCAATAAAATTGAAAGTTGCTTTATTAAAGATTTCAATACTTTATTCTCTCTGGTCAATAAAATAATTTCTGATAAAGTTTCATCTTCATTGATTGAAGAAAAGCTCCAATTCAATTCACCGATATGCAACAGCGAGTACTGGTTCAAATTGAATGTTGGGCGGACACCTTTTACAGGAAAATTCCAAAATTCTCTTCTTTGCAAGCCGTCCTATAATTCACGAATTAACACTTTGTTCGGCTCAAAATTCCTCTTGTATGATATTCAAGATTGTTCTGGAAGTAATGATTCTAATGCCATTGATAGTAAAAAATCAGTGTTAGAAATTCGAAAAGGCAACTTGTTGAAATATATTAATTACAGTCAGGTCAAAAGCTATGAAAATGAACAATGTAAAAATGTCGACAGTAAATTACAAATGAAACTGACGTTTCTGCATTTCTTTTATTTAAATGAAAGAAGCATAATTTTGAGAGTCATGGATAAGCATGATTATAGGAAGCCGGATTTGGAATGAGATTTAAATGATCGGCTTATAATTCTTTCCATGTTTCTCCAACATTTTGTGACATGGTGAAACAACACAGCCTTGTTGGTGTCAAATATTTTCGTACTAAGCACAGATTTGATTTCTATTGGTATTGCATTAAGATCAGCTCGTATAATAATGATGAGATACAAACCCTAAGCAAATCAAGTAGACTTCTGCAAAATATGCAAAATAATAATAATAATAATAATAATAATAATAATAATAATAATAATAATAATAATAATAATAATAATAATAATAATAATAATAATAATAATAATAATAATAACAACAACAACAATAATAAGAATAATGACTCTCATGGAAGTTTGAACAATTAATTATTCTATATGAAATAATTAAAATTTCATAATCTTCAAATTGTAATATAAATTTTATTTTGATTTTTGTTAATGCGTGTGAAAAGTCATAAAAATTTCAAATATATATTAATAAAAATCGTTTAATTGAAGCATAAGAAAAATGTTATTAGCAAATATATTTGTATTTTTTGTATTGTTTTGTAAGATTATCGAATAATATTAAGCATTTTTAAAATCTTTTTCGTTTTCTAGATAAAACCAAAAGTCAACAAAGCTGTTTAGAAGTTCCTAAAAATCCTGGAGATCCTTTGGGCATAGAATATATAGGAACACAAAGCACTTCTGATAATGGTACATGTGCCGTCTGGACAACTGCTGCTGGCAATGTCAATTACTTGTTGTCGTCTCAATTTCCTGACATCTCTATTCAAAATGCTCAAAATTATTGTCGAAATCCTTCAAGTCCTATAGGAATCTATGAGCCTCGTCCTTGGTGTTGGCTTCAAGCTGATACAAAGTCATTTGGATATTGCACAATTCCGTCTTGTGCAGGTAATCAGAATATTTCATTGAGTAAGATGACTAATTATGATAAGGAATTTGCAGAACCACAAGTTTCGGTGAAATCTTCCAAGGAACTGGCTCAAAAACAATATCAGGTCTAACTTGTCAGAACTGGAGTTCACAATCTCCACATGCACATTCTTACAATTCAGGAAACTGGCCAATTACAGGAGAAACCATTGTTCAAGCCGGAAACAATTGCAGGAACCCAAACAACAGCTCTTTCGGATTGTGGTGCTATACAACCAGCGCTTTTCCAGTCTGGGAGCCTTGCATGGCACCAGTTTGTAGTAAGCCGCAAATCTTCCAATTTTAATAAACCATAGCTTAGATATAAATAATTTCAAATTTTCTTAAGTATGAATATATTTTTTTACATTAAATAACGAATTTAACAATTAAATAAAATGAATTATGAAAATTATAAGCATTTAAAAAGTGATTGACTAAAAAAATAAAAATAATTGTTTATAGAAATATTATCAGATTATTATATTGTAAGTTAAAAATTTTCATTGACATCTATTTGAAGTTTGTAAAAAATATTTATGTAAAAATTATATATCTTGCGCTGTAATTTGGTACTAAAGAACGCAAATGAAAATATCCATAACAAACTATTTTTTAAAGTTTCCCTTATAACTGAAACATGCAAAAACGGGTAGTTTTAGTGAAATGTCTTATTTGTTCAGCACTTCTTCTGCCAATTACCACATCTCTCCTTGATTTAAAACGTTTTCAAATTCCAAATAAATTTATTTATGTTTTTTATTTCCATTCATTGTGAAGGTTTGAATAAAACACCCGTTATTAAGTTAAAAATAAAACGGCAGATTTTACTAACAAATAGAAATAAATAGAAAATCTAACGAAAGGTCATAATATTAAAAAAATTATTTCGAGTTTTTACCGTCTTTCTGAAAAACGGAAAAATTGAAAGACAATTAATATTTCTTTAAAAGTTAAAAACTATAAAAACTAAGCTGAGTTGTTACCAGAAATTAAGTTAACGATTAACTCTATCTACCAAAAAACGATTGATTGAGTACTTTATGAAAGAGGTTTTGGAAAGCGTATTTACAAAGAATCGTTATTAAATATGACAGAGAAAAACAAGACTGTTGAATCATTGACGAAAAGGATATTTGAAATAAGAGATTGCGTTTTAATTAAAAGCAATTCGAATAACAAAGAAGTTGACAGATATTTTACAACTGCAAAAGTTGTGACAAAAATGAAGGAAAAAATCTGTCAAATAAATCTTGGTAATGGAAACCAATTCATACGCAACGTTTATGAATATTTTCAAAAACCCAAAACGGTTCGCAATAATCTTTATTTTCCACAATAAAATAACAAGGCCAAAAAAAGATTTAGAATTTGTTCTGTGTTTGAAGTTTGAGTGTAAAAGTTCTTTAAATATCTTCTGTTTTCATCATTCTTAGGGAATACATAATTTTTGGGTCTACATGATCCGTAGTTCATTATAAATAATTTTAAATGATCATTTAAAGTTATTTAAGTAGAATACCCATTGTCGGGTAGATTGGTTTTTTGCTTAATGAATTCAAGAAATTGGGAATCATGTTTTATATGGATCTTGTTGCAGTTGCTGTTGTTGACTATTTGGAGTATCTTAGATATATTCTATATTTTCTTCAATCAGTGGAGATTCAGTTGTTGTTTCGTTATTGTTGATGGTTAGGTAGCATACTGTTTGCATTTATATGGTGAAAAACTTGATATTTGTTTATGAGTTTTCGAAACCTCTTCTCATTGGAATTTTCTTTTTAAAAGTTCCCCTTGGCTCAGAAGTCAAAGCCTTTACAAAAATAATTTAATTAACTGTCAAACTTATGAATTACAATTACAAAAAGCTAACATAAAAATTCAAAATGAACTGTGTAGATTGAGTTAGTTAGAAATAAAGTGAAATACATTTGACGTTTGAAACTTGATTTAAAATGTAGTCAAAAATGAATAAGTCCGACAGTACAGTCTCTTTTTTTAAAACAAAATAAATTAAATTTGGAAGGAATTCTCCGAAACGTGAATTTATTTACTTTTGGAACTAATTATTCCCAAATTCAATTTAATTTAAACAATCTTACAGGGGTACGACCGAAGCGGCGGAAAATCAAAAGCATAATTGTTCCAACAGGAACCTGTTGAAATCTGGGAAACCCTAATTAATTTTTGAGAAGAGATTTCCTTTGTAAGATGATCTCAATTCAACAACTCTGTCACAACATTCGGTCGAAAAAAGTAGAAAATATTTTGAAGAGTTAGTAAAATAAAAAAGGGAAATCAAGTGGACATTGTTCAAGAATATATTTGAGAGTTTCAATTATGTATCATAGCATTGGAAGCGGTTTCCCATCGGGATTACTGCTCGTAGAATTAAAGATAGAATTATAAACTGCTGTGAAAGTATTGTATCAATAAAAATTATTTTTTGTTTTGAGTTACTTCATTGGTGTGTAAAAAGCATGTGGAGTCAGAGAACCAGTTCCTAACCAACAGTTGTAAATAATAACTCAATATTTTTAACATTTAATATATTTTCATTATAATAATAGATAGTTTGTTTCTATGTAACACAAATAAATCTATTATTGTAATAAAAAGAAATTGAATTTTAACACAAGATTAATGATGTTGACAAGAAAATAATTCCAATTCAATTTAAATGAAAGATTTATTCAGTGCCGACTAGAGGCCAGTGCAAACAGTGCGAAGGCAGAGGGTCCAGCGTCGTTCAGTTATTAAATAATATGTTATTAATATATTATTTATATCTTCTGTTTTTGCAAAAAAAAAGTTATCATAAATAACTTTATAATAATTTAAAACATATAATTAATTATATTAATGAAACTTTTTCTTCTGCAATATCAAATTGAAATAAATTATTATTTCTTGTATGGAATTTGAACCGGGTCCCGCTTTTGTTCGGGCTGGCCCTGGATTTATTGTTAAAACTTTAATTGAAAACATTTTTTGAATATGAACTCTGTTTTTGAAATACATTTTCCGCAAACTTTTTTATTACATTTTGCACAAAAGCTCTTACAACTATTTCTATTGCACTATGCTTGAGCTTGGAAATTCTTCCTTACATCAGACCAATGAATTGTCAACATATGAAAAAGACTTTTAACTTTTGATTTTTAGCTAATTTTTGCTCTCAACTTTTAATTAATTGTAAATTTCATATTGCCCCCTCTCTCATATAACCACTGACAATTGATCAAGATATGGTTTCGTTTATCCATATTATTAGTGTTATTGTTAATTCCTTTTAGAATCAACAACTGGATGTGTAAATGGAGTTACAAATTATTTATTCAAATCGCAAACTGCAACTGAACAATACCTACAAAGTTGTGTTCCATGGGCAAACATTCCTCTACAATATAGCAACCAGTCTGCAACACCAACCATTCTTACTACTTCGGATATTGTCAATCCAATTTTTCATCCAGCACTACTTCCAGATGCAAGTCTTTCCGATGCCAGCAATTATTGTAGAAATCCAGACAACGATACAGTCGGAGGATGGTGCTATGTAACGAACGGAACACATTTTTAAAAAAAATACTGCAAGACTCCGTGCTCGGGAAGTAATATTGAAAAAACTCTATGATCATTCATTTATTTCTTTCAGTTTGGGCTTGTTTATTTGATAGAACTGGATCATATTATCAAGGAATCGTAAGTGTGACTGAAAAGAATGAAACATGTGCGATTTGGTCATCCAAAGGCTCAATTTATACAAATGCTAATTTCCCAGAAAATTCAATCGCTAACGCAAACAATTATTGCAGAAATCCTACAAACAATACTGGAGGACCTTGGTGCTGGCTGCAGAGTGATCTAAATAAATTTGGGTTTTGTACAATACCAACTTGCCGTAAGACTTGGAATATATTTAGCAATAAAAATAAAACTATTTAGAACAAACCCCACCACTGCCACCATTGACAACCACTGCAGGAAGTTGTTTTTTATTAATAATTTTAATTAAAAATGCTTTTTAGATGCTACTTGCCAGTCAACAACTTCTGGTGTGGAATATGCTGGGACTATAGCAATCACAACGAACTCAAACCCTTGTGCACCATGGACTACGACGGTTAATGGAATTCTTCTATAACTGTTTAATATTAATTTAGACAACATTTTACAATCCTTATTTCAACAGACCTATACTATTTAAAACGGCGACTATGGCCGAAGTTGCAAACTATTGTAGGAATCCAAATGCCGACCCCTCAGGACCATGGTGCTATACCACAACCGGCAATCAAGAGTACTGCACTATACCAAAATGCTGTAAGTTCAAACTGTTATATGGATGCAAATATATTTATAAATTTTAGTCACAACAACGCCAGCTACAATTACAAGTACGTTAATATTTATACATTATATGATATCAGTGCAAAGAATTTGATTTCTTTGCATCTTCAGAATATACGAATTTTAAGATAAATTAAATAATTTTTAATATATTAAAGCGAAAGATAATTATTTGGTTATTATGCTCTGTGCTGATCGCATCTAAATAATGTTATAGAAAAATGTTATTATACTAAAATTTATGCGTATTACTTATTAAAATTTATTAACTATGGCTAATGTATTTGTATTTAAATATTATTAGTATTTATTAAACTTATTTAATTAATATTTCATTTAATTTTACTTAATCGATTTTATTATTATTATTATTATTATATATATTATTATTATTATTATTATTATTATTATTATTATTATTATTATTATTATTATTATTATTATTATTATTATTATTATTATTATTATTATTATTATTATTATTATTATTATTATTATTATTATTATTATTATTATTATTATTATTATTATTATTATTATTATTATTATTATTATTATTATATTATTATTATTATTATTATTATTATTATTATTATTATTATTATTATTTATTATTATTATTATTATTATTATTATTATTATTTTATTATTATTATTATTATTATTATTATTATTATTATTATTATATTATTATTATTATTATTATTATTATTATTATTATTATTATTATTATTATTATTATTATTATTATTATTATTATTATTATTATTATTATTATTATTATTATTATTATTATTATTATTATTATTATTATTATTATTATTATTATTATTATTATTATTATATTATTATTATTATTATTATTATTATTATTATTATTATTATTATTATTATTATTATTATTATTATTATTATTATTATTATTATTATTATTATTATTCATTTTATTATTCATTTTATTATTATAATAAAATAATATATTTAAAAAATAGTTTGCTGAAAATCAGCTGTTCAATACCTGCACATTAATTTTAGGAACATTTAATGTTAACAAATAACTTATTTTTGACACTTTTTTTGTTTGAAGGTTTTCAAATTTTTCTAATTAAATATGACATAAAAAAATAAAAATTTCAAAATAGGAAATAATTGTCGAACTACTGTTGCTGGTACTGAGTACACTGGTACCATCAGTACAACAGCTAAGGGTGATACCTGCACTTTATGGAGTTCTGTAACGAATGGTAATTTCAATGACAGTTCTTTTCCAGACGGCTCAGCTGCCAATGCTGTTAACTATTGCAGAAATCTTCCAAGAAGCAATTTACCAGGTCCTTTTTGTTTCGTTGGACCGAATAGAGTTATGTGTGTAGTTCCAATGTGCAGTAAGTTAACGAAAATATATTATGATTATTATTATATTAGATACCGCAACGTGTCGCACAACGGTTGAAGGCTACTCATACGCAGGAACGCAGGCTATATCAAAAAGCGGATTGCCCTGTTTGCTTTGGACAAATATAAGTGTTACTTCAATTGAACCAAATTATTTTCCGGATCAAAGCATTGTTGCTGCTAAAAATTATTGCAGGTACATTTATTATAATTAAACAGAAGCGTGGCCAGAAAGACCATATGGGGGTCGTAGTCCCATTATATTTGAAACGTTACTTTGCGAAAATTAAAATTTTAAAATTAAAAAGGAAAAACTAATTTAACATTATAAAGTTTGATCATTAAAAGAAAAAAAATTTGAATTTAAGGAATCAACATTGCATCTATAAGGCCATGTTTTAAAAAATATTTTTGTAATATATTTCGAAAGCTCAGCTATCATTCTCAAGCACTAAACAACTTCAATAAAACGATTATGCTTGTAGAACAAAAGGCTAATCTTATCATATTTCTTTTGTATTTAGACTCACAAAACTATATAAACCAGTATTAGTTGCTGATCGATAAATTCATGTTTCAAAATGCGTTTCTTTCTTTTCAATTAGTAAATCAAGGAAATAAATTTTAGAATTAATTTCTTCTTCGAAAGTAAACTTAATATTGCTTTGTAAAATCTGTGACACCTTTTTATTTATACTTTGATCTAGTATATTGTTTGACGTGTAATGGGTGTAATACCGCATACATTAGACAATAATGGTCTATGTGTATCGAATTTATATGTATATCTACTTTTTTATAAATATATACCTTCATGCTATACGAAACAATGCACTGTGATAGTTCTAACTATCACTTTTTTATTTTATTTAAATTTTATTATTATTTATTTATTATTAATACTATTAATTATAAATATTTTTATTACTAAACATAATTATTATAATATTAATTAATAATATAACAATTATAATAAAATAAATCAAATCAGTTACTAATCGAAAATATTCATTAAAAATAATTCTGAAAGTAAAACAAATATAATTAAAATAAACTATAATAAAAAATAACATTTTAAACAATAAGTAAAAATAATAATAATTGGTAATAATATTTAGTTAAGAATTTACATACCGTAGCATGCAGTTGCATTACTATTTATAGTGCTTCCAATCGCATAAAAAAGAAGGTATTTTAAATTGAAGCAATATTATTGAAGCTCTCCCATGCATGCTTCCTTCACTTTAGTGCACGCCCAAATAACTTTGCACCAGTAATCAAATATCGAAGTCATAGTGACCAGATCAAATAATTTATTTTTTATATATTATTATTACCTCAGTTAAAAATAATTTTAAAAAAATTTAAGTAATTAAATAAAATAATAAAATAACAGTAATGATTATAAAATAATTAAACAATTCATATTTCAAATTCCGCCTAAGTTTTATTTAATGGAAGGGTTATTAGCTGCTGTCTTTTAATAAGTAGTAAGGGGAGGGTAAAATGAGCCAGATTGAGTGCAATACTCTAGAAAGGTTACATTCCGAATTCAAGGCACTGATTAACAAAGATGAAACAAGTATAATACAAGCCTCTGGGGGATAACATAGGGGTTTATTATGAAGAGCACATTAAAACAACATATCATTCGGCCATAATTCTTTTTGATACAAGGTGCCTAATTCTTTAAGACATTCATCGAACTTTTGCCCAGGGTCATAATTTTATAACATCCTGGCGACACAAACTAAACGAACAAGATCCTTTGAAGCCTGTTCATGATAAATTTAAATAATCAAAATGATTTGAAATGAAATTAAGAATTCTATTCATAAATTTTTAAATAATTGAGATTTATATAAAATAAACAGTTAATAATTTAATTTTAAAAATTATCTATTTTAGAAGTCCTTCTAATGTACTTTCCGTTGATGGTCCGTTTTGCTACACCTCATTAACAACAACGGAAACATGCAACATAAGCTATTGTACACGTAAGTTTTGAAAAATTCTATTTTAAATAAGATTATTAGTTTAATTTTCTTGCTAATTTTCTTTGCCACGAACTCTGTAAGATAAATACAGATCATTCTTGGTTGGTATTAAACTGCATTTATAAACTTGTTCACAGTACAATGTAATCTTGTTGTAGTTTTATAGGCATATATAAGTGTATTTTTATACAATATTTACTATAACGGTTATTGAGAGAATTAATTCCAATAAAATTTATTTAATTAAAATAAAAAAATACGATTAATCATAAAATAACAATTTTAATATTATTTTAAATTGAAATAAGTTTAGATAAACAATATAAATAAATATAAATAAATTAACAAAATTCTCACCTTGCCCGAGGTTGACAATGTCTTCATGACTTTAGATTAAGTAATTTCCAAGTGGGCTATCCGGTAATGGTTCAGAGTCACGTAGTTGAAGCAATTCATTTATTTCTGTTCATAATATTTCGTAAATTTATGTTGTCATTTGATTATCAAAGGAAACGAAGAGGGGTTAGTATCAACAATTTTAACATAATCTATAAGAGAGTTATTCTTGTGAATTCAAACTTGTCTTCGTAGCCAAACCATTTCACGCGTAACTTACCAAATTGGAATGGATTCAATATTAGTGTATGGTTATGTGATTTTCAAAACTATAATAAATAAAAAACAAAATTTGGGAAAATAAAATAATTAATTAAAAATAATGAAAAAAACCAAAATCAATATTTTCGGGGAAATGGGTATGGGCCGATGCCAATTGACTAGACGAGTACGAAAATAATAATACAAAATTAATTTGAGACTTCTAAAAAAAGTTATTAAGAAAATACAAATTAATTAATTAATTAAAATGATGAAAACAAATAAATTAAATTAGGAAAAAATTTTCAGATTTTAATAAATTTAATTATCTAATTATTCCGTAATGTAATTTACGCAGAAGTTTTCTCCCAGAGAACGGTCAAAGGATAAAAACGAATTACGCCACGAGTTATCCGGAGTCCAATTAAAATTCCACTAGTTTAGAATAGTTGTTGAGGAGAGATTCCAAAATAATGGAGTCTTGAATCAACAACTTTGCCACAAAATTCCAGATAAAATTTGAGCAACCAGAAGTTATAAAAATTTAATGAGAAACAGTTTGTAAAATTGAAAAAGAAAAAATTAGTGTCGAGTCAAACTTTGTTCAAGGAGATATTTAGAGATCTAGTATATTATTGATTAAAAGGCGGCTTTCCATAGGGATCCCTGCAAGTGTCGAATTAATTTGGAAGTGTAAATCGTTGTATAATTGTTGGTATCATTAAAGATTTGTCATGTGTTGAGTTACTTCAATGTTATTCAAAGAGCACGTGGAGTCAGAGGAAACAGTTCCTACCGGACCATTTAAAATATAACTCAACATTAGTAACACATCATATAACTGAAAAGAAACTCTTGTGAGATGTGAAATTTTTTCGTGTTGATGAATGTAAAGCATTTATCAATATATCTTAACAGGTTCTTAGTTCGTAATTCTAGTAAAATTGACTTCTATATTATGTTATACTAGAACTCGCTTTGTCTATCTATTAAATAATTATTTATTGTCGGAGACTGAAACCTTGGGATTCCAATCGTCAAGAGAGATTTTTTTGGAGAGCTGAGAAGTGGTAATCAACTTTGGTCTGTGGGGACTATATAATTGAGGTTTTATTTCAACAAAATCACAGCAGTCGCACATGTCGAGAAATTTTGTAAATCATATCTTATCACAAAATTCGCTCAGATGTTTATGCATTTTTCTCAACCTATGTTTGTTAGTCTTTCCAAAATTTCTGGATAAGACATCAGTGACAATATTCAAATTTTCATGGTTTCAAATGCTGTACTCGTATTCGAATATCTATGACCTTCATTTCAATTATTTGTTATTTTTTCACTCCAGATCTCTGATGGTAGTTGAAAATAGAAATCAGGACTCCTAAATAGTCACAAGAAAGAATGATTTACACATTATCTAGTGACACCGCTTTTGTTGATGTTCCATTATGGCTGAAGCTTCCTCTTCTACTGATTGGTAAATTCATTCAGAAAGAGAAAATTTTACAAAAGATAGTCAACATGCCTTTTCTTTTGTAGAATTGCAGTGAGAGCAACTATGGAGAAATCAGCTACTAATTCGAAAGATGTGTTTTCAGCAAGGCACAAAGAGATGCATTCAGTAGTGAATCTTTTTATAGTTGAATACACTGTTATTGTTGTGTTTTATGAAGAAATTTGTTAATATTTAGTACAGAATAGATAAAATCAGAGTAATTAGGATGTCATATGGGAGGGGGGTAATATGATAATAATCCCAAAAGACGCTCGAGGGATTATTCATTTTCAGCGGGAGAAAGATATTCGTGAGAAGAATAAGAGCGAAGTGAACCAATACTAATTGGATTAATGTTTTGTATCAATTGTTATTTTCCAAAGTGAAATTATTATGTTGTTTTTACTTTAATGCAAATTGATATGTTTTGTGTATGTTTTTTTTCAGAATATGACCTTACATTACAGAATCAACAAGATAAGCAAAATTACCTTTAAGTTTGTTGTTTTGAATTAATTTGCTATTTTTCTCTAGAAAGCTTCCACTGCTTTCTTAAGTCCAAAAGAAAGTCTGCAAAACTGGTAAAAGTTAATCATAGGCTTTGAAAACAAATTAAGCCTTGTCCTCCTTCTGTAGCGGTATTTTGTGGTAAACCGTTTTAAAGTCTAATTTACTGAAAGTGTGAAATCAAGATATTTTATTTGCTTGTCCAGTGATCAATGCAAAAGGATAGACATGGGGTTACACGAAGAGATTTAAAGTCTGAGTTATCAATCACTAGAATATTTTCACTTTCTTGTTTTATTGCCATTGCTTGAACACGCAATGAAGAAATACTAGTTTTAATGATCGCTTGTGAGAAAAGATGCTTTATTTCAGCAGAAATAAAACCTGAAAGAAGTATAATTGTTTTTAGTTTAGAGTCCAATATATAAATTATTCGTGGTAAATATTGAGATGGATTACCTCCACATTTTATGGAAACACTTTCATTAAGTTTCATGAAGTTTCATAAATCCAATGGAACCAATCAGCATTTTCTAAAAAGGCTTCAAAAATATATCACTTGAAGAACCTTTAAGCCTTAAGTGGTTATGTTGTATATATTCGTCATGATATATTGTATTTTGTGGCACTGATGACGAATATATTCGCATTATAAATTTTCTTGGTATTTTAAATGTTTAAATGTTTAAACGCGTAATTGTTCGTAGTAAAAGAGAAAGGATGTGCGTATGACAAGCGTAAACTAATTTAGGCGTCCTGTTATTTGCGATGTAAAAAAATGACGAACACCAAATTTCATCCGGTGGATATGACGAATATACAAACTAGCGACGAAAATAGTCGGTCACTAACGAACCCATTTCATACAATGGTTGATGTTCTTATCAAACCCAAAATATGTTTAGATAAATCTTTTCTGTATTTTGAAAATTGTATAAGTGTTTACATAAATTTTTTCCCTTTTAAATCATATTTTGCAAAGAAATGTAAATTATTTTTCTTTAAGTTTTATGACAAATGGCTATTTTAATATTTAAAAAAATATTAGGTTAACCTTTTGCATTCGAACTTTTTTCACAACTAAATCTTACATCTATCTAACTTGTTTCATGTGATTTATTTTGTTTAAATATTCAAAATTATTAGATTTATTTCGAAAATTTAGCCCAATGTCGAAATAGTCAAACAGCAACAGATTACGCAGGAATCGTCAACAGGACCAACTCTGGAGTCTGCATGTTCTGGACTGATCCACGAAATATTAATTTCAGAAATCCTCAGCTGCTAAATGCTGCAAAACTAGAAGATGCTGCTAATTATTGCCGCAACCCCGACAGCGATCCCTTAGGGCCATGGTGTTATCTTGAATCTCAAGTAAAAATCTATTGTCAACTACCAGTTTGTTGTAAGGAATTTGTATTTTTGAATTACTTTATATTTTGTTTTATGTTTAATCTTTGTAATATAATAGAAAACGATGTTAAGACAAAATTATTAAACTTAGCTTTGCTTAACTTAATAATTAAATAAATTTGGCAACGATTTAATTACCAGATAACGCCAATAAAAAACTTTTCATACGATATATTTCGACAGCATAACTGCCGTCTTCAGGTACAAAAAGCCAACTAAAAATATTATAAATTAACTTATAATTTAAACAAATTATTTTTTTATAATATTAATTTTATTTTCTAATAAATAAACACTTAAAAAATATTTAAATACTTTTATCTAATTTTAAAATGTTATTTATATAAGTATTATAATTTCTATCTATATTATAATTTTTTAAAAAATGTAATATTTTATAAATTAAATTATTTTAATAATTAAAAGATAACGCTACTCTTTGTACAATATATTTCGACAGCATAACTGTTATCTTCAGGTATACAAAACCAACTAAAAATATTATGAATTAACTTATAATTTAAACAAATTATTTTTTTATATTAATTTAATTTTCTAATAAATAAACACTTAAAAAATATTCAAATACTTTTAACTAATTTTTAAATGTTATTTATATAAATATTATAATTTTTTATCGATATTAGAGTATATTGAGTATATCGAGAAAAACACAAAGCAGAATATTAGGGATTTTATGAGTTTAAAAAACATTGCTAAAAAATTATAAATATCTGTAAGTTTGACAAAGGAAATGGGATAGTTATTCTTGTCCATTATGTGTATGTAAACAAATTGAATGATTTGTCAAATTCTCCTCAGTTTGTGAAATTACAAAAGGGTGGGAAGAATGAAAAATTGCCTCCTCTTAAGGATGAAGAGTTTGTCCAAAAAATGTTAAATGGTTTTATTGAGAAGAAGCTTATTAATGAAGAGGTAGGTAAGTCTATACGTTCAATAGGATCGCAGCCAGCAAAACTATATGGGCTTCCAAAAATCCATAAAGACGGTGTATCTATGAGACCAGTTTTGTCGATGGTTGGTACTGTCCAGTATAAAATAGTCAGGATTGTTTTTCAGGATGTAAGGATTGTTTTGAGTTTGTGTCTTTTATCACACAGTTACATAAACGAAGTTTGAATGATGTTATGGTTTCGTTTGATGCTTGCAGTTTGTTTATGAATGTACCACTGGCTGATACAATTGACTTATGCTGTGCGTTATGGGATGAAAATGATTCTGAACATTTTGGATAGAAGGGCATTTTGTAAACTTCTTGAATTTGCTACTTCAAATGTCAATTTCCTTTTCAGCAATGAATAGTATCAACAAATAGATGGAGTCGCTATGGGTTCCCTTTTAGCACCGATGATGACATCAATATTTTTGGCTAGTTTGGAAAATTTGAGAAACCCATTGTTATAAAAGGTATTTGGATGATATTTTTCTTGTATTTGAAAATCAGAAACATTTGAGCGGTTTTTGCATTTAATGAACAGTTTACATAAGAACATTGTATTCGCATGTGAAACGGAGAGAAAGTCATCGATTGCGTTTTTGGATTTGTTAATTCAATGAAAAGATAAACATTATGAGACAGAGATTTATAGAAAACCAACTGATACTGGTCTTTATACTTCTCCAGAAAGCTTTTGTGAATTTAAGTATAAGAGAAATGTTGTTAAGGAATTGATTTATCGTTCATGGTCTTTATCTGCTACTTTTGCTAATTCGGTAAAAAGTGTTGATAAATTGGTTGAGTTGTTGATAAGGAATGGGTATTCTAAATCTTTTTTATTATTGATGATAAAAGAGACTGTTGATAAATTGATTAAAAATCCTAAGGATCTATATTTTGGAAAGTCTGAGTGTAATTTGACGAATGAATGTGAATTGAGTGTTGATTTAAATAATAGTAAAAATGGATATAAACAGATTGAGCCTAAATTTGTGTTAGTATTGCCGTACTCTGAAGGTTTTACAAATTATTAAAGGAAGTTAAGTAAACACATAAGAAATTTAGAGTATAAGATCGTCTCTAATTAGTGTAAGATACTCAATATGTTTATTAATAAATCAAAAACTCCGGTTGAATTGTGTTCTGATCTCGTTTATCAATTTACATGTAATGGGTGTAATACCACATACATTGGAGAAACTTCCAGTCATCTCTGTACTCGAGTTCTAGAGCATTGTCGGTTGAAGGGTTTTACCAATATTACTGAGCACAATAGAGGCTGTAAAAGTGAAATAGGAACATCTGATTTTAGAATTTTGGTGAAAAGTTTTAATAATTATTGGGAATGCGTGATATGTGAAGCATTACTGATAAGATCATTGGATCCAAAGATTAATGTGCAAAGTGCTATGACTAAGAATGTTTTGAATGTTTTTATATAGTTTAATGTTAAATGATCTTTGTGTAATGTTTTAAAAATAAATTTTTAATTTTAATATTATTAAAATAATTTAATTTATAAAATAATACATTTTTTAAAAATTATAATATTTATATAAATAACATTTTAAAATTAATTAAAAGTATTTAAATATTTTTTAAAGTGTTTATTTATTAGAAAATAAAATCAATATTATAAAAAAAATAATTTGTTTAAATAATATTTTTAGTTGGTTTTTTGTTTAAATTCTTATTTTCATACATAAATTTAATTTTAAATGTTTTTCATATATTTACTATTAAAACAAATATTCAAAAAAATAATAAATATATTTTCTATCAAATAACATAACGTTTCAAACCCTTTAAATAATTTTATAAAGTCATGTAATAAGTCAATTAGAAAAATAAAGTTAAAGAATATTTGTTTTCAATTTTTTATTCATTAGGTTGTTTCAAATGAAATTTTGTTTTTCTTAATTATTTAAAATCTAATTATCTAAGTATTATAATTTTTCAACAAGGTGTTTAGTTTGAATAATATATATTCTACTGCATCTATATTCACCTTCAGAATTAAATTCTGAAAAATTTTGAAGCGTGGTATAAATCCAAATGTGCGCATGAGAACTGTACACTGTTATTCTGATTTATTCGCAACTCACATCTTTTGCAGGCTAAAGCATAAATAAAAATAAAATGAAGAAATATTTTTCTTTGGTAAAATTAATATTTAAGTATCATAAGATTAAAGTAATAAAGTTAAAATGTTTTTAGATTAGTATCAAAATAGTAAAGTTAGAAAAAAAGAAATTTTATTTTGAAGTTAGTAACATTTTTATAAAGATTTATGGAACAGTTGAATTTTTTTTGAGAACGGATTGATATTATTCAAGAGCTTTTAAAAAGGTACTGACAAGATGCCTTATCCGATGCAATTATCTATAACTGGATAATGGAAATTTCGTCTTACTGAACATTTGTTGTGAGCTATCAGAAAAGCTTAATATATATATATGAAAATTAGTGAATGAAAAATTGAGTATGGTTGAAGAGAGAATGGTGAGCTATATGAAGATGTCTATAAAGCAAAATGTTTCTAATAGAAGGGCATAGATTGTGATCGAACAATTGAAAATCAGAAAGTTGTGTTACATGTTAGTTTAGAAATCTCAACAGTTGTTGTGAGTTATTTTTAACAGTTGACACTTATCGGTGAAAAACTATTGATACACACACACGCATTATATATATATATATATATATATATATATATATATATATATATATATATATATATATATATATATATATATATATATATATATATATAATCTTTACTCTTCACTCGTTGCACAACTAAGGTTATAATTATATTGTTCCTAAGGAACTTTGGATTTGATCAGTGATTCATTAGATCAGTACATGCATCTTCTAGATCAATCTTATTTCAAATTGTCACTTTTCATGTCAAATTTGAGCAATTAAAGAAAATAATTCCTTTATAATAATAACAGCAAAATGAGTCTACAAACTAGACCGCTAAAAATTATTTCAGAATATTTTAAAACATAATTTGTCTTTTTATAATTATAAAATTTAGCCCCCACTCAAGGCTGCTATACGCAAAATAATGCTTGGGCATATACTGGGAACATTAATGTCACTAAAAATGGAGTTTCTTGTCTAAAGTGGTCAGACTATCCACCAGCACTATTTGATGCAAGTATTTCCCCTACTTTCATGTCACAGCTTCTCCCGGATGCATCAACGACCGATGCTCAAAATTATTGCAGGTAAATTTATATTACAGTATTCAAAATAATTTTGCTCACATACGATTTGCTTTTATATTTAGAATTTCATTTATCTCTATTTAGATTATTTTCAATTGTTATCCATGTTTAACACAAATTTTTGGCACTGCATTTATAAATAAGTCCTTAAAACGATTACTCTTGAAAATAGTAATGCTAACTTTTTAAGTTAAATTTGAGAAAACCGTTGATCTGTGGTTGAAATCTAAATGAATGCAAATGAAATATTTTTATATTTTATAGCTTTCTCGGTCAAATTCACCTAACATGGTTAATTATTTGAACTATAATTGTGCTGGTAACATAAATGGTATCTATAAAATAAATGTCTTTATATGCAATTTCAATGCCGTTCGAAATTCACCTTAATTTAAATGCAACTATAGATGCAATCTTATAGATTCGAAATAGTATATGAGATGCAACAATTTTCCTGTCTGATAGTATCAGGTTAAGTCACACCAATTATTTTTGAAACTGATTATGGTGCAGAGGTAGTCGAAAAGCAAAATGATCAATTTAATTACTTTTTCGCAATGATTCTCGTTTAATGCAAATAGTTTCTGTTAACGAAAATTATATTACATTAATTTTCATCATTAGTAATAAGTAATCATGAATAAACGAATTAAAATTCTCAAAAAAACTAATTTAACAGAAAATAACTGCATTTTGAAAACGAGAAAATTTTGAAACTTGTATAATATTTAAACTATTGTGTTGGAGGCGATTCATATCTAATTCTGACCTTGGTCTAAATGCTAGTTAAATTCTAAATATAATTTAGAGCAGAGGTTGGCAAACTTCAGCCCACGGACTGTATCCGGAATGCACGCGCGTTTTGACCGGCCCCCATAAAATCAATCAGATAGCCAAATATTCCCCAGATATTAATGTATTACTTGTGCAGATTGACTTACTTACCTTACTTATAGAATTATTGTAATATAAATAATTTTTGATCTAAATAAGTTTACTCACTTTACTATCTTTGATGCTTACACCCACTTCCGATTTTGACAGCGTGTGTTTGCAACATTTGTTTATAATTGTTTGTTTTAGCTGCTAAAACAACTTTGTTAAAAATTTTTACATGATCATTTTATATGCTTGTTTCAGTTTACCCATGTTTAACGCTTATGAAAGTGTCAAAATTTTTTAACCTGACCCTCAAACATTTTACGAAACTTCAAGTGATCCCAGGTCCCAAAATTTTTCCCATCCCTTATTTAGAGTTAATTTAAAATATTTATTAATTTAAATATTTACAAATTTAATAGAAAAGTTTAAAATATTTTGATCCACTTATTTAAATGTTCATTATAACTTTTTTTCCATTTAAACTTTACCCACTCAGTCTCAAAACTAAAAAAAATTATTTGTTTAAACTGAATAAAGCTTTAGTTGACTATATATTTAAACAATTATTTTTTATGAATTTTACATTTAATCTTATAATTAATCTTAAAAATTCTATTGTATAAGGTTTTAGAAAATATCAAGATGAAAAAGTTGTTGATTGAGTATCTTCATCAGCATAATAATCTTGTTTCTTACCTCTAGAATCCGAAGCCTGTGCATATTAATGAATGGTATGAAATTCCTCAGAAAAGTGTGAAATAAAATTGAAATTTTGGAACTTGAAATATTTATTTTTACTAATAGTATTTAATTCTGTAAACTCAAATTAAATAGAATCTTCGGTATCATAATTAATATCAATATAACGAGGTTTAACATTTATTTTCTCCGAACATTGCATAGTTGTTTATTCTGTAAAATTATCAGGAGCAATAAATTTGTTATCTGAATCAATATTGGTTAAGTCTGTATATTCTCGACTGATTTGGATTTCAGAATTAATTAGTTTAATTGTTTTTAGAAGTGAAAAAATGTTATTAATATTTGAGATGACATCTTAAAAAGAAATAAAACATGAATTGCATAATTACATATTATTATAATAATTATAATATTCAAGTAAAGTTAAGGTTTTTCATTACTATTTGCGCATAATAAAGTTCATGAAATGAATTTAATTTTGAATATAATCAAAATTTCTTATCTACAGGATTTTTCAAATAAAAAAAACTACTGGTTACCAAAATACAAATATATTAAGCGTAAGCGTGTCAGAGGCCACAGTTTTTCGTCCAATTGCAAACTTTAGTTACACACTTAAAAAGAGTAGTTCTGATACCAAAAGTACGGAATTCTGTGAGAGTTATCGTTAAGAGATTTAATTATGCAAACACCTCGGTGAATTTGGGGTTAGTTGCTCAACCATGTGCAATTAGGGGAGGAGCGAGTGTGGTTCACCAGCACGAAAAAGCGTTAGAGCGATAAGGACAAAAAACTTTTCCGTTTCAGCAGCGAATACTAAGACTGGAGCGATATATCATGAATGATCACCTTCTGCTTACAATGGAAACTCATATGCTTTGTTCTTGAGACATTCGATGGACAAAATGCAATTTCTCTGTATGCAGAATTGTACAGTAATAAAGGATAATTATTCTATTCACAAGTTGCTGGAATCAGAGAATTGTTTAAACAAAGCGGACATCAGCTTTTACTACTTCCTCCATACAGCTCCCATTTTAATTTCATTGAAGAATTCTTTGCAAATGGAACGGTTACATAAAACAAGAAACTCGAATAGGACTCAAGAGCTTGAGAATGCCATTTTAACTGAATGTCCTAGTGTTTCTGCTGAAGATTGTAGTGGGTTTTTTAGGGATGTGAGGCGGTATGCTTTAAAATCAGTAAGAAGAGCAGTTCTGATAAAAATTCTTTTGATGATACTTTTGGACTGTTACTTTGTTCAGATGGTTTATTTATTTGTAAAATGAAGTTTAAATGAAAATTTTCTTGTAAATACATTTGTAATTTTTTTTATCCAGCAAGAAGTTTTATTTGAAATAGTAGTTTTTTATTTGAAATAATAGTTTTTAAAGTGAAAAACCATGTATTATAATTAATTTCTTGATCGACAATAAATTGCTGTTAAAAACAAAACATTGATATTTAATCTCAAAGGAAATAAATATTATGGTAAATATAATTTAAAATCGAACAAAGGGGAAAATTTTTAAGATTTCACTGCCAATATAATTATAGAATTTTGTCATTTCATTAGTAAAATTTTTCAAAAGTAAAGGTATTTCTATAAAAGTAAAAACTCAAAATGTAACCGGAATATTTCAAAGCGGAGTATTTAGAAGTCTCTCTATTGACCATTTTTCTTTTTTTGACAAAATGAAAAAACTTAAATTAAAAGATAGTTTAATATTTCAGAACTCCTACAAATCAATCAGCATATTCTGGTAGTCCATGGTGCTATTATTCGGAACCTCAGGTCAATGGATCCACACTCTCCTTTTTTGGATACTGTAATGTCACAATTTGCAGTAAGCAAAATTAGACTTTTATTTTTATTAATTAAAAACTGGTCTAAAATTAAAATTGGCTGTGCTTAAATTAACAGAAATAAAAAGTTTTTAAAGCCGCAAGAAACAAAAATTAAACAGATAAATTTACAATAATAAATAAATATTAATTCTTTGAACGGTTTTTGAATTTTAGTTTGGTGTTTTTTGTGTCGTATGACATTTAAACACACGAAACTTAAACACAAACACTTGAACACACAGACACTTAAACACACATACACTTAAACACACGACATTTAAACACACGGACATATATCTTGTGTTGTCATATTGCCATAATGATTGCTTAGAAAGACTAATAGAGTAAATGGTTTAAGCTTAATATGGATTATACGTTTGTGTGTTTAAGTGTCCGTGTGTTTAAGTGCTGTGTGTTTAAATGTCATGTGTTTAAGTTTACGTGTTTAAGTGTCGCGTGATTAAATGTCGGCGCACCGTTATAACTCCTTCGGCTAAAGTGTTGAATACACTCAAATAGCTTTGTTTCTGTACCTAGTTTGTAGGTCTTGGTTCTGTTTGTTTTAATTTTTATAATTTTTAGTCTGTCTTCAATGTGAATTGCAGGTTTAAGTTTGGTGATGTTGATTATTTTTGTCTTTTTGTGCACCTCGATTGTAACTGTGTTATTATCGTTTAATTTGATGACTTTGTGAGGTCCTGAGTATCGACTTTCTAATAATTTAGATTGTTCTTTCTTACACCAGATGAGTTGACTTTCTTTAAGATTTTGTGGAATGAATATTTGGGAATGTGATTTTTTCTGAGGGCTTAGTCTCGGGCTTTTGAAGTAGTTTCTTGCCACTTTTATTTAATTATCAACGATCGAATCATCGTCGTAGAAAATTTAATTAATTAAAGATTTGTTTCTTTCGAATAACATTTGTGTTGGAAATGACTAGTGTCTACTGCGTGGAATATTACTCCATCCTAGTAATACATGGCAAGGTTACAGTCCAATCGCTCTGGTCTCTGGATGGAATGTTGCTTGCAGTTTTTTTGTTCTAATGGTTTTGTTAACGGTTGGAACTACTGGCATTTCTGGTCGGTTATAATTCGTTTTGGTACCTCAAAGAGTGATATACAATTTTCAACAAAATGTTTACCCTATGTGTTGTATATATATATTCTGACCAACTCGTTTTTCAATAAATCATCGTGAGAAGATAGTTGTACCCATGTGAAGGTTGGAGAGGACCACCTATATAGATATTAACTGTAACAAGTCTGCAGCTAGTGATAAAGTCTTGTTATTTTGTTAGCTTGATAAGAATAACACCATATTACTTTTGTTCGCATTAACTCGTAAGTTACTTTGCTGTCATATGGTTGATTGAATGAATTTCTATGAATGCTTGGTACCGTAGTTCTTTTACTAGTATTGACCCTCGAGTTCGTGGTATTGATGTGTCGAAATAGATGTCCTTATGGACGATCTGTAGGTTTTTGAAGTAGTTCATTTCTTTTGTTTAAAGTAAATTTTCCTTTAGGGTTTCTAAGTCTATAAAGGATCTAAGTTTAAACTTGAAATTTCTGTTCTTGAAAAATTTTGTGATGCCAAATATTTCCCATATCATTATAATTTGTTCAAATACCGTGTTAATTTTTCTTTGGTTTTGCTACATATTCCTAAACGGTCTCTGTCAAACGTTGAGTAGCTTGTTTGAAAAACTGATAGTTTGTGTGAAAAAAATTTTAATGTCAAGGTTTGTTTGGACATATAATGGATCCTATCACGATGTTTGACTCATCAGTAGTTAGTGTAAGTGGTAGTTTATCGCCAGGAAATTCTAGTGTTGTTACCGAAAGTTGATCTTGCTTAACCTTTTTAAAGCCATTGGTTACATTTTGGTTCCATTTCATAATTTATTTAATAGGTACATTGAATAAGGATATCAATGGGCCTATGATGTATAAAAGGTATAGGAGAAATCTCCAACCGAAATCTGTCATTCCTATAAAACAACATAATTCTGTGACCGTTTCTTACTGTTCGAAATATTTTACAGCCTTCATCATTTTTATGAATTGTGATATCTTCTGTGGAAATTTCGTGTCCCAGAAACTCTAATTGATTTTGAAAGAATCGGCATTTTTCTTACTTAAGTTGTAGTTTATTGTCGTATAATCGTTGGAAAGTTTTTGTAAGGTGGATACTGAGTGTTTGTATGTCCTTTGTCACAATACTTATATTGTATATGTAAGGAATGCTATGATTGATACTCTGTAAAACTTGATCGACGTAGTATTGGAATGTTTGTTCAACATTGCGAAGTTCAATTTCAATTCACAGAAACTGGGTAGCGCAAAGTTCTCACAAAAGGTTCTGATCGAATGAATAAAAATATAACTTTAAATGGTGCGAGAACAATTGGAAATAGATTTTATTGTATTTTCATTGTCTTGTGGACCAAGAAACAAATGGTAAAGAGATTAATTTACAATAATATATACACATTAATTCTTTGGATTTGTTTATATTTTAATTTGGTATTTTTTATGTCAAACTTTAAACAAATGTTTTATTTTAGGGGATTAATAATTATTTTTAAAATTAATATTTTTATTTAGCATCATGTTATACGTTTGAAAATGTTTCTCGCTACAATGGATTCGCGAATACGACATCAAACGGGACCCCTTGTTTAGTGTGGTCAACAATGAATATGACAAGTTTATCGAAATTATCCGGTCCAAACTATGTTTCAAGTCTTTTACCAGATAATACTGTTGTCGCCGCAAATAATTATTGTAGGTAAGGAATTATAACATCTTTCTTAATATTATCAATTTTGTTCCTCATATATTTTCCAGTTCTAGTAATGATAATTTAATATTTCACTCACAAATTATAAGTAGAGAAATAATTCAATATTTTTACTAATTTATATCTCACCTTGTGATTTTGTAAATCCATTAATTGGCAAAGGCAATAAGTTTATTTGATGCCAATCATAAATGATTGCCTAAATTACCTCAACGTAATATGTGGGAAAAATCACAACAATTTCGCAGATATGACATAATAGATTTGCCATCCCCACATACATCTTAGAATATTCAGATGATCACTGCTGGTGTTGGTTTTTCTCTTTCTCGAAAGAGCATTATCGACCCATTTGAAAACCGTGATAATAATCAATCTTTTAAGGCCCCATCTAACTGCAAGATTGATACCACGCAGAACAGCCTCCAACACAGCAACGTTCATGTACAGATGATCGTTTTTCTTTCGTAGTCACGATGTGTCTTCAACAATGTTCTCATCAATTTCCAGGCAGATTCCTAATGTAAGGTTACTGGCGTCTCACCAAATTTTTCCGTTATAGCATTTACTGACCGGCCAGAAACCTCCAACCGGGTCTTCGTTTTTCACTCGGTTGATTAGTTCGTGAATCAATAATTTATATTCGTGACCAAAATCATCACCCCTAGACTTCCCCTCACTCATGCACTTGATTTAGCTACAAGTTACTCGAAGCCACTTTGCAACTGGATAATGTCCAACCATTTGCCCACAAATGGAGAAAAGCTTTCGACGAGAGCACTGATCATCAACATTGAACTCGACAAGTTGTTTTCCTCATAACCATCTTAGCTCTTTGGATTTCGATTCAAAGATGGAGAGCCACAATGCTTAGGCGTTCACAAAGGGTGTGGGATCTTTGGTTGCCAATCCAAACGACTCTAGTAATTTTATTACTTCTGCCAGATCAACTTTTGAGGTGTCTACCGCGATATCATCGAACAATCACAACGATTTCTAACATATGACGTAATAGATCTGCCCTACCCGAATACATCTTAGAATATTCAGATGATCATTGCGCAACATCATTACATATTTCTTTTTTTGAAAATACCAAATGAAAATTATGATGATTAAGTATTTTAGAAAAATTAAAATTAGAAATTAAATTTTTAAAAGTAAAAAAGCTCTGAGACTATTTTAAAAATTATAAATGGGAAATTATCAATTTATGTGATTTTGAAATTTATTTTCTGAATATAAAACGTCTCAAATATGAATGTTTTTTAAATAATACTAAACTAAAAAGTTAGTAATTATTTATTGGATTTTATTGAAATAAATTTATTATTGATTTAGTTTTTATAAATACCGAAAGTTTAAATTATATCGAAACTAATAAAAATTATTAAAAAGAATTAAATGTTATGATGCTATATAAAGTTTAGCTTTTCAAAAATATATATAAAGAATGAATAGTTAATTTAAAAATATTCAATTTCAGAGTTCCTACAAGAGATATTGGGTACATAAATCAGCCATGGTGTTACGTCTCACCGTCTTCAGTGCTCAGCCAAACAACTGGACAGAATTTCGGGTTTTGTACGATCAATACATGCCGTAACTGATTTAATTAATTTAATTAATTTTACTTTATATTTCAGCAACCGCAGCCATTATCAATCCAATAAACACATTTCGTAATATTTTATCTTTATTTTATATAGATGTCATTAAACTTTGTTTTAATTGAAAGGCAGTTTTTTAAATTTTTTATTTAAATATTATTAATAGTCTGTGGATTACGATCTTTCCAGCATCGAATGAGTCGCTGTATAGACCTTCTAGATATGAATAACATCAATGGGGTAATAGTAGTATACTTTGACGTTGTTTAAGAGACAAATATGAAGACCAATTCGTAACGAAAACTTAATAATATACGTACGTAATTCGAAATTTTAGTATCAAAACTTTGGACAAAGAGTTTCATGTTGAACTAATCAGAAATACAAATAGTAATTGTTAGAAATAATACAAAGATAGATAAATATATAGATACATATATAGATATTTTAAATTGAAAAACACCAACTAAATATATTATATAACATCTGACTATATTTCTTCAGTTTATCAGTCTTACTCAGCTAGAAATCACATTACCAATAACTAAATGAATAGAAAAAATTTAAGCCATTTGATTATAATTATTATTAGTTAATTGGTATAAATATTCCTTGAAACTAGTCTAAGAGAATTGTATATCTTGTTAAAAAAAAAAAATAAATTACAAATTTGTAAAGTTTCAGCAAACATTTAAAAATAGAAAATAATTTGAGAACTTGTTTTTGAGGTTTTTTCGGCGGTAACCTGTTAATACTTTCGGTACCACCGTTTGAAAACATTTTATATAAAATATAAATTTAATATTTTAACATTTCATTTATTTTCACTTAGGTTACATATAAATTTTCTTTTTCTCTAATTTTTACGCTAATTTTTAACGCTGCCTTTTAAAAGTGTGATTAACACTAGAGAAAGATAGTGATGAAATTTTTTGTAACAAAGGAGAAAAAAATTGATTTATTGTTAAAATTTAAATAAATTAAATGTTAAAAGTAAATAAAAGCAGATCAGAGGAGAACATAAAAATTTTAAATTTTACCGTTAAACTAATTAACAGTAACATTTAAAGATATGTATTCCACAATCATATGTTCTATACTTTATTAACAATAATTCAAATGATTAAATAATTATTACAGAAACATTTTTCATGGCCATTTTGATGGCCGGATTTGTGACTGTCGCTACACTGAGTTTGACATCAACGACAATGGCAATGTTAGAAATTCGAAAATATACAATAATTTCATTTAATTATTAGATTTGAGATGAACATGAATATATTTTCTGAGAGTAAAGAAATAATTTTATCAAACGAAAGTCGACCACTGCCACCAGAGCCCTTTTATGAAGCCATTGAGCCTCAAACAGCATCATCACAAGTGTATAATTCAGCTCCAGGTAATTTGTATTTTCATGAATTTTTTCTGTAAAAAATAACCTGATTATTTTAGTTCAATATCAAAATCCAAATATTGCAAATTCCGGTCAAGAGTTTTCCGGAAGTACTCAAATGGTCAATGCACCTAAAGTTATTGGAACAGTGTCGGATGGAATGAGCTATGTAACAGTTTCGGATAATCAAAATCAATCAAGTCAACAAATGACATCAAAATATCGTCCTGTTCAATTAGGGTACGACAATTACAGTAATATCATGATAAGTGGAAATGAGATCATAGTACCAATGAATGCAAATACTGTATATGGAGCTCCAAAGATTATAGGAACGGAAACAAGTAACGAATATTCACTTGCAGTGTCTTCAAATATGGACAACGATCAAAACACTACAATTCCAGGTGTAGTTAAGGTTAATTCATCAAGTATAGGAGGATCGCTAAATGCCGGTAACGTTATGATGATGTCAAGCCAGAGTGGACAATCAGGTGGATATGGAGGACAGTCTGGTGGATATGGAGGACAAGCAGGTGGATTTGGAGGACAAGCAGCTGGGTTTGGAGGGCAGTCTGGTGGATATGGAGGGCAGTCGGGTGGACTTGGTGGACAAGCAGTTGGATATGGAGGGCAATCTGGTGGATATGGAGGGCAGTCGGGAGGATTGGAGGGCAATCTGGTGGATTTGGAGGGCAGTCAGGAGGATTTGGAGGGCAATCTGGTGGATTTGGAGAGCAGTCGGGAGGATTTGGAGGACAATCTGGTGGATTGGGTGGACAAGCAGTTAGATATGGAGGGCAGTCGGGTGGAGGATCTGGTGCATCTGTGGAATATGTGATAAAGCCAAACGTTACTTCTGGTCTTCAACAAAGTGTTGGACAAGAATATGGGAGTAATGAATCTACGACAGGAACCAAAAATGCTGTCTATTATGATATTAATAATCCAAGTGTAAAATATGAAGTTTTTAATATGTCCGACATTGGTGGAAGTTCTTCTGGTGGAAATATGCAGAAACGTGTTATTGTAAGTAATCAGGATCATTCCACGGCTCAATTCAAAGAAACAAGTTTAAGTGGAAATCAAAATAATCAAGCTGGAAATGCTAGCAGAGCTGAAAAAACAGGTAAAAGTTTCGGTGTGAAATTCTAAATTTATGGTTAAATTTTCGCAGAAACGCAACAAGGAACCAATCAAAGCTCACAAAATAAGCTAGGCCAATGAAACCAGATCATATTCTTTACTTGATGATTGACAAAATTAGACAGCAATTTAAACAATGATTAAACTTGATCAAAACTTTCTGAATTTGGTTTACTTGACATTCTTAGATTCATTTGTGGCCTTCTATTTAACTCGCTTCATTTACTTTATGCCGAAGGACTTTATTGCCAAATGAGATTTATTTATTATAAACACATTCCTCATTAAAAGAATATTTAGATGCTTTGAATTATTAAATACTGAAAATTTAATAAATTATCAAAAATGTTAAAATAAAAATTTAAACATAGAAAAGATGTAGAATTTAATAAATATCTGTTGTATTACATGGATTTATATTTTATAATTATTTTATAAAAATAATGAATTTTAAAAAATTTAAAATTGTTTCTAAATTCTTAAACGATTATTTCACAATAAGATAGAACTCCAACTTGCAAAATTTATAGTCCCGTTGCCAATGAACAAACTCATCTATAATACACCTGTAGAAGTTCAATAAAAACTGCTATACTAAAATGAAAAAATCAATAATGTTATAATATAGTGACATACATACTTCCTGTGTCTGCATGTAATTTTTAATAAAAACTTATATTAAGACCCGTTTACGTTCATTAAAAACTGCTATACTAAAATGAAAAAATCAATAATGTTATAATATAAGGACACATACTTACCCGTGTCTTCTTGTAATTTGTTCAACTGAATAAAGACTTATATTATAGGAAGGAAGGAATTTGAAGAAAATTTTTTTGAACATAAAAACATAATACATAGTAAATAATGCATGCAAACTTTCCAAGTGTAGAAATGTTCAGATCAATAAAATCTCTATATATTACTATTTTTAACTTTTTAAGACTATTTTTAGACAATTATTTTTAAAAATTAGAGCCGAAAATTTTTGAAAAAAATCCAATAGCTCTACTTTGAGTTGTAGAGAAAATGATAAAATAATTTCGTTAGATTTTTCATGAAATTCAATCAATTTAATATTTTTACAAAATTTCATATATTTCAGAAATATCCATCGAAACTCTAGATTTTTGCAGAGATGAAGAAATAACAATATAAGATTTAATGTGTAGTTAAAATAAATTCATTTTTACCTCATTTGCAATTTACCAAGAGCAGTGGAACAAGAACCTTCAAATAAGCAGTTTTAAAAAACTGAAAACTTTAGTTTTCCGATAACTTAAGTTTAAAAAAATTTTTTTTTTGAAGTATAAAAAATCCGAATTTGGGAATTTACAAAGCCTCATAAAATCAATAATTATAAAGTCAATAAATATCAAAAATTTGGATTTCTGTAAAAAGGTATAAAAGATGGCCGCCAAAACGAATTTTAGTTTTCAATTAATCGGAATTACATTTATCCGAAAAATAATTCCACTAATTTACATAATTTGGCATAAATTCCTTAAAAACTCAAAGAAAATTAATTAAAGTAAATTTAAAATACATGTTGATGAAAAGTATTATTTAAGAGCTTGGATAATGATCTCATAAATATACGAGATCACAATCCAAGCCTTAAAATATACTTTATTAAAAAATTTACTTGTCAGTCATTTTAAAAATGGCTAATTCATAAACTTAGTCATAATTGTAGTTAGATGTTCATTAAAACTTCTATTATAGAAGTTTTTAATGAACTGAAACAGGTGTACAGGTCGGCAATTAACCTCAATACCTCAGTGAATAAAATTAAGTTTATTTGTGCAACAATTCCACATATCGAAAGTTTTCATAACTATTTTATTATGTGATAAAATAGCATGCATGACTTACATTGTACATGAATGACAACACTCTGCGGTGTATTTTCTGTATGTGTGTGTCAAGAAAATTTCGCTAGACCAGTGTTTTCCAAATTTTTGACCCTGTCTATAATTTCTGTAACACTGAGTACTTGTGGTTAAAAAAATTCCAGATACTTTAATAGCATTCAAAAGATGTTTGTCTTTTGCTTGCTATGACTACACCTCTGCATGAATAATCGCAACGACAAACACAAAATCAACTCTACATGCAATATTCATTGAAGGTGTAAAAATAATAGACCTTATTTACACTGGTTTGGATCTCTTTATCAGGTTAAATCTTATGAAAGAACATAAATTAGAATATAACGAAATAAAATGACAAGGATTAACGATGGCAGATTGATCAACCACTCAAACATTGGGGTAATTAGATGCACACATACCCTTGCCAACAACGATAATCACACAAAGTTTCGAATTACTTCCGAGTTAGTACACCAGGCAGTAATTGAAAACCTGGCACTACATCAGCATTGATCACGTAAACCGTTTTTTCTGAGCCTACAATGATTACTACTACCTTAAACCAATAGCAACGAAATCTCATAGATTCAGTCGCAACTTGAAACTTATAAAAACCGAAATTAAAAGTCTACTAAAGAAAACATTATTCAACCGAGCAGAATTTCATAGACAGCTCAAGCCTTTGTCATTATCAAAGACTCTAAGCCAATATTAGAAATCAGTTACTCCAGAGCTATCAACAAATACGCAACCAGAGATACATCCCCGATGCATCGAATGGATGACCTCCTTAACAAGATTTCTAAAGGAAAGATTTTTTCCAAATCGATATCAAAGTGCATATCACTAGATACCAATAAAACAAGCAGACCAACATCTGATCACATTTGAAGCACTCGGCAAACTTTACGAATTTAAAAGACTTCCATTTGGCTGCACGAATGCAATATCAATCTTTCAAAGAACAATTGAATGCCTAAAATACGAAAAGAATTTAAAAAATACTCTAGCAAATATAGATGACATAATAATATTTGGAATCACAAAAAAAGAACATGATAATAACATACACATAATCCGAAACTGCCTCTTTTGCTAGAAACAATTGCTTCAAGTACTGAGTGTTGGGCTATAAACCATATTTTAAACAAAAAGGAGAAAATTGTATAAATTAAAACAAAGTAATTAATGTCGTTTGGAAATTGTCAATATGGCTGCTGTAACATAAGCGCACATCGCAAGCATAAATCAAAAATAAAATAAAACATTAAAAATACAAAATAAAAACATAACAAAATTAAATAAAACAAATATTAATTAAAATCATTGAAAAGCCTACAGATGCAGAAAGAAACACAAAACCAAAACATAAAACCGCCAAAACCTTGCAAAAGAAGGTTTAGAAAATACATAGGTGGAAGCGGCGACCAACAATTTAAATATCAAAGGGTAAAAGAGAAACAATCAAAGAGAATGGTTAAATAATAAAAAATTTACGAAATATTGAGAAAATAATATCAAAAAATAGAGAAAAATAAGGAGAAAAATAAAATATTTAAAATAAAATAAAATCAATAAAACCCTTCGAAAAATAGCCGAAATAGGCTCAAAATTCTCTGATTGGTCGCATCCAGGCATTAAAACACTATATATACAGCAGTCATTTTCATAATTTCCGACAGTCAGACAGTTTAGAAAATTTTTAAGCCAACTTATGACAATTTTTCAAATTTGGTTGCATGACCGACAAACTTGTGGATTGTAAGTATTGTTATCTTGTATAAATATATTTTTGGAAGTTAAAGTTTTGTTATTTTAATTTTATTCTGGATGGTCGCGGGATCTTTTGGTGCCACTGACAAGTCCCCATAAAATCTTATTTATAATAAGTATTGAAAAAGAATTTTAGGAGCGCAGACTGGCGAGATTGTTTTCGCTAGTTGAGACTGCTGGTCGCGCTACTCCTAATACCTCGGCTGTCCACGACGAGTCATAGTCAAACGACGCAGGACTTTACTCGTAGGGCGTCGTTGTAAAACTCTTAGCGTCTGATGGAAACGTGAGCACTTAAAATCATGGGAAGTGCGACTGTAGTTAAAGGGGAATGAAGTTTTGCATAGAAAATTTAGAATATTGTCGGAAAATTAATCGGAAATTCAAGCAGAAAAGGATAGGATAGTGTAGGAACGTAAAGTTGAAAGCATTTTCCAATAGTCGAAGAATGTAATGTGGCAGATGAGAGTAGTGTTTATTAAAGTCACCGCAGAGGGTTGTAACTGCTTAAAATCATGGGAAGCGTACTGGGAGTTAAGGAACTGTTAATCAAATTTTTAATATAGGGAAAGATAAAGGGTAAACTAGGACGAAAATGTAGTCGACACAGTGATTAAACAAATGAAATAGGAAATTTACCAAAAAATAAGGGAAGAACCCTGCTCAAATTTTTGAAGGATACCTTTATAAATATTGGGTTATTATTATTAAAAGTCGGTTCCCTCTGACTCCTCGTGTCCTTTTCGAATCAAATAAGCAAACCCAGCACAGAATAATTTTATTTGCACTTTATCACAGTTACAACTCAATTCGATTTATTTCAATGTTTTGTAATTACAATTTGTGATTTATTTACACCCTTCAACCACCGAATAAATTTGATTATCTTAAGGTAGGTTATCCAATGGATAATCACCATTTCTGATAGATAACGTTTGACTTTACTTGGGTTTAGACTCTTTTACTGACCTGACTAGACTACTCGTTTGCTTCAACAACTGGCCATTTCGTGTTTTTCCTTTTTCCTTTTATACTCCTGCTCAGACTGTTTTCAGACAATTGTCAACAACATTTGCTACATTATTAAATAATTAAAAATAATTACTTCCCACAGACCACCTTAGCCGACATTTGTCAACAACGTTTGCTACATTACTAAATTACCAATTAGGAAATAATTACCTCTCCATAGATCAGTGGCGCCCATTTAATATTGTTTAGACCAATTTACTCTTTTATATTATTCCATCTACACGGCGGATTTTCCTCATCTCTCGGGTTTTCCTCATTTCTCGGGTTTTCCTCATCTCTCGGGTTTCCCATTTCCTCGGATTTCCCATTGACTCGGGCTTTCCATTAGTAACTAATTTTTTAAAATTAATTTCTTTTTTGTCTTATATTATTTTCTAATGACCCCTCACTAAATTTTTATTATTATTTCTGGACTCGTCTCAGAATTTGGCGTTCAACCATACCAATTTCCCCCGATCAATACTACTTTCGAATTTTGCAAAATTTTTTAATTAATGTTGCACTTTTATCATTTTGGTGTTTTATCGATTTTACTGTGCTTTTTTCTTAATACCCCAACATAAATAATGGGTAAAGATGACAAATAAGTATGGGAATTGTAAGAATGGACGAGTAAGAACCAAGATATAGAAAGAGAAAGACTAAAGACCTTCCATCGGCAGTCAAGAACCCGAAAGTGAATATATCATGAGGAATAGTTCTAGAAAAGTAGCTCACCTGCTCATGAATTTTCAACTCCTTTGTACAGTACCAACATGGCAATCACCGTGGGTACATAGGAGAGATAGAATAATAATCTTGATGGCGTTTAGGCAGGAGTCACACAAAAACCCTAGAAAAAATAAATAAATCAGGACCGATTTTCGGTCGAAATATTTCATATTTCATTTTATGAATAAACATTGCGAAAATTGGCTAACATTGTTATTTATTTAAATTTTATTTATTATTATTATGATTTATGATTATTATTATTATTATTATTATTATTATTATTATTATTATTATTATTATTATTTTCAAATTAATCATTAATGATTTTTATAACACATCTCAACAGAAACTGAAAATCTGCTATTATTTTATGACATTAATTGAAGCAATAAACTAAATTAATTTTTTTTGCATTTTATTATTTTTATGCACGATATTACTTGATAAATAAAACAATAAGCCTTTTTAGTAATATTGTAGATTTACAACGACAATGTGTTTTAAATTGAAAATCATCACCAAATTAATTTTGTATTTGTGGAGTGAAAATTGTATAGTTCCAAAAGTGACAAGTCAAGAAAAATGATATTCACTGTACATGCCCAATAAAACATTTTTTGTTGTTTATCATCTCTACAAAAAACTAATAACCAATGAAAATCTTTTCTTGACAAATAATGCTTATCAAAACAATTTATTTATAACATTTTACTTGATTTTAACTTGACAGACTTAGTTTGACATGACTAGTAGACTTTTTTTCGGCTCCATTGGACGAATAGAATTTATCTTCTAATTTCTGCTGATTGTTACCATGACAATTTAAATTTTGGTAAAAAAATTCCCAATAACAACTTAACGATTTCAACTGTTGATTATTTTTATTTTGAAAACAATTTATTTATTATTAAAATTCAGTTAAAGCTTTAAATTAACGCGATAAAATATATCAGATGACGTCTTTTAAAAACAGCGGAATGCTTTTATCGGAATGGATCAAGATGAATCAAGCTAACCAGGAAAGAATTGTAAGTTTTTTTTTCTTTAATGCTTTAGAGTTTATTAAAACATTTTAAATTCTAAAAATTTTTGTTAAAAACAAAATATTTCAAATAAATGTCATAAATATTATATATATAGATTATATAGAAATCATAAAAATGAGAAAGCTTTACATTCGAAATATGAAGTACAATTTGTCCTCTAGAATTTAAGTCTAAATATTTTCAGTTATCAACGCAGCTCATTGGCAACTTCAGCCAGAGTACTGCTGCAATAAAGAGAAGACGAACTCTCAATTTTGACAGGAGGCAGAGGCTAAGTGGGAAGCTCCATATTATTAATTAACATTCAAAAATTAAGAGACTATTCTGTGCTCCAAAAGAAATGTGCCTGGTGGAAGAATGGAAAATACTTTTATTTGTGACACGCGTTACCGCAAACCTGGGTCACATGTGATGAACGTTACAACGTTTGAACACTATATAACGTTTTAAAGAATATACTATTTTATTAGACATACCTAACTATAAAAAAGTGAATATTTATTTTTAACTTTAAAATAAAAACATTTTTCTATAAAATTAATTCGTACCAGACTGTTTGAATTCCAATAATAAAATTGGACCTCAAAAGATTTAAAGAATTTAAAATGTTTATATATTAATAAATTAATTATAAAGATCTATTAATTGCTTGTATATTGCACGTGTTTTATTGAGAAATATTTTAAATAATTTGTGATAATTTATTTCAAATTAAAAGAAAAATTAAAAAAAAGTATATTTGTAATATCGTTGATTTTTATAAGTTATGCATTGACTGTAAGGCAACATTATATTCAATTCCAACATAACAACAAAATGCAACGAAATTTAAGCTTTTTTATTTAAACAATAATTAATTAATACAGCTAAAATCTTCAGAGCTGGAAATTCAATTTAAAATAACAACTCCAATAAGACAATTCAAGAGTATACAAACTAAAATTACATAATTTATGACTATATATGGTTTTATACTTATAATTAAGTTTGATTTACTTTTATATCCTATATTGTTAAATGAAATAGTTGGGAGCTCTTTTTTGTTCAATCATGTATTAATGTAATTATTATCAATAAATCTAGCTTTCAACGTTTCGTTCTTTTTATTCGGCCAAGTCTTTTTCAAGTGATTTATATAAAGGATGTGCCGAAAATTTGTGAATATCAATTTAACATCAATATCATTACTGATTCATAGTCAAATAATAATAAAAAATCTTAATGTCATTTCAAAATGAAAAACAATCAGGAGTGAAAACCAAAAGAAGTTCTTATAAAAAATATATTTACAAGTCATTAATTCCTCGATTTTTATTTTCATAGGCTAAATAATAGTGATAACATAAAAATATAATATTAAAATACCATACCCAAAGACTCTTTATTATTTTGTCTAAAATCCTCCGAGCTGGAAAAATCCTCATAGCTGAAATTATTCTTGGTTCCTTAACGTTCCAGCTTTTAGAAGGGCCGTCTTCACAAGTTTGGGCACCCGGGCTCAAAATAATTAACGCCCTTAAACTGTATTTACAATGTCGCTCACAAATACGAAGTTAATTAATTATCTTTTATAGTAGCCAAATTTGTTTCTCACTGAATAAACATATAAATTTGTTGGAATATTAAATATTCGTCGATGGACAGATCTCTCGATCCGACTCCTCGTGTTCAATAATCAATAAGATAAAATCCCAGCAAAGAAATCTTTATTCACAAATATTCACCACAAGATACAATTATTTGATTTTTCGTAGACACCCTGAGGGTATCACTCAATAAGTCACTGCGATATTATTAACTCCTTAATCTGTTTATTATTTTCAACTCGTTTTCAAAATAGTTAAATATTCCTCTTCGACCAACTGGCAACTTATTTTGTTGTCAGTTCCTTTTATAATTTTGGGTTGCCATTAATTTTGATTAGTGCTAGGGAAAATATTTTTACTGGTCGGACAATTTATTGACCATTTTACTAATTCCGGTAAACACATTAGGCTACCGTTCAGCTCGGCAGCCCTTGATTAATGGGTTCGTAGACAAATAATTTAATTAATTAATTTGTTTGTTTTTGGACTTCAAAATTTTATTCCTCTTCAAAATCAAATTTGCCACCGGTTACCACTTTTTCTCCCGAAAAATATTGATTTTTACTTTTTTCAAAATTTTAATTGATTTTCTTAATTTTACAATTTTCTTTTTTTTATTGATGTTTTATTATAATCTCAACAAATTTCATCTGTGACATTCTGAACTCTAATACTCTATATTTTATCTTACATATTGGATTTTTATTTGGGTACTTGTTCGGTATACACCACCAGCGCTGATTGGTCAATTTGATAAGGGTTAAAATAATTCAAAAAAGAATTATTCATTAAAGTCATTAAACAATAATTATAAATATTAAAAATTACTAGAATCCATGGTTTTATTATTTTAACCCTTAAAAAATTGACCAATCAGCGCTGGTGCGGTATACCAAACAAGTACCAAAAAATTTATTAAAAGCAAATATTTTATTATCACACTATATTATATTAAAAAATAACAATTTGAAACAGTTTTGAAGCATTTGAAATTGCTGGAAAATAAATACAGTAGTATAATCATTTTAAACAATTCAATGTAACTGGCATAAATACTTTTATAATTTAAATGATCACTTAATGGAAATGAATTAATTTTTAAACAATGTATCATTGTAAAATAATAATACCAAATATTGGAAGTTATCATATTGTTGGGGTTATAACAAACACGAATAAAAATAATAAAATTTTGAAAAAAGTAAAAATCAATATTTTTCGGGGGGAAAAAGTGGTAACCGGTGACAAATTTGATTGTGAAGACGAATAAAATATTATTAGACTGAGATAAGGTATATTGAAGGGTCGGGAGCCCAAAAAAAATTAACGAATTAATTAAATTATTACGAACCCATTAATCAAGGGCCGCCGAGCTGAACGTCAGCTTAATGTGATTCCCGGTAATAGTAAAGCGGGCAATAAATTCTCCGAAATGGAAATTGTTTTTCAATAGTAATCCAGATTTATGGGAATCCAAAAACTATAAAAGCAACTGACAACAAAATAAGTTGCCAGTTGGTCGGAGAGCGGAAATAACGAGTTGAAGGAAACGAGTGAATAGTAGTAAATCGATAAAGTTAAGCAGATTGCAGTTGAACTTACATCGTGATACCCTTAGGGTGCATACGATAAATAAAATTATTGTGTATCGTGGTGAATATTTGGCAATAAAGATTTCTTTGTTGGGATTTTTGTCTTATTGATTATTGAACACGAGGAGTCGGACCGAGAGACCTATTCATCGACGAAGATATTATTTATCTTAGAAATCTGCCTTTGGAAATGATATTTGGTTGTTATTTGAACGTCACCTTCTGTATCATTTATTTTAGCAAGAAATATTTGTTATAAGAAATATGTTTAGCCATTATCGGCATTATGAAAATACAGCTTTCAAATAACACTAATGAATGATGAGTTTTGTTTTTGGGTTTTTATTTTGCATTATAAGAATGTCAACGAGTTTAGCTTTCAAATCTTGCTAAGATTGTATTGATATCTTGGTTATGAAAAATATATGTCATGAGTGCAATGCAACATACATTGGAATGACTACCCATCATTTCTGTTTTCAAGTTCTTGATCACTGTCGACTGAGGGAATTTATTAATATTGATGAACGCAATTTTGAGTTAAAGATGAAGATAAATATAAGTATTATTGTATGAATGTAAAAAGATATTATTGAAAGTTTATAAAGATCTCGTTAAATTTTAGAATTTATAAACTTTATAATGTAGAATTTTTAAAATTTGATATATATATATATAGATATATATATTCTGTTATTTAAATCAATGCAATTTTTTTGTGATTCTTATAATCTATTTGAAAGTTAAACTTCATTTGCTCCAGTATTCATGAAAAGGATTTTGGATTTGGCTAAATATGTAAAAATTCAATGAATGAAACACTAATTATTGAATTAACTTTGTGTGATATATGTAGTAAGGTTTGAATTTGTTGGTTTTGTCACTTTCCAGTAAAAGATAAGTTTTAATTCTGACTCCATGTACTCGCTCTGTAAAAAACAAGACTTAACATATTGAAATTTTATTTTACATTAAAGTTTTCACAATTCTGACCTAGTTTTGAAATCAAGATAGAATTTTCACCACAATAACTTTGTAAAATCTGTAAGTCTTCTTACTGAAAATTTCATATTAATTGACAGTTAATATTTTATGATGTATGATGGATTAATATAGTCGGTAGCTTGATTTAGCTCCTTGTTCTCTTTTATAAATCAATGAAGAAAACTCAATACAATATCTTTATTTGATTTGAAAATAAATAAGCACATGATTATTCCTACGTATTTCCAATTTTCAACTTTCGTTAAGGTAGGTAACCCAAAGGGCACTCACTTTTCGTGAGGGGTTTTAATCTTTAAACTACCTTGGGCTACGACATTGAATATAACATATATCATTACGTAATAATTGAATATCTAATTCGTATTCATATTTCATCTTTAGCCAATGTGACATAATATGTTACATATTAATCTCGTATAAATGGCATAACATTTCACAAGCTGTTATATTTTGCAATTTAAAATATCACAAGATAATTATTTATTATTAAAACAAATTATTTCAAATTATACAACATGCTCTCCGTTATGAGAAAGTCTTATTTCCTGAAATCATAATCTGCTGCCCAAACTGGAGGTTGTCGATGCCGTTGATCGTTAATTCTAGATGATATATTTGTTGAATCATTTTGATGGTCCTTTTCTACTTCTTCATCAGTTTCGATATCTGATTGAAGTTTCTAAATTGAATCTTTATTATGGATTTTGGCGACGGTTTACTATACGCATCCCAAAAAAATAATTAAATAAATAAATCAATTAAATAAAATTTTTATTTTAAACCTTAAAAATGCTATATTACAATCGAATATATTATTATTTAATTATTTATTTTGGGATGCGTATAGTATACCTTCGCTCTTCTTTTAATTGATCTAAATGGGCAAGTCTCCCAACTCCATTGCATTCCACATAAGCTGTCCTTGCAGAATTTGTTACGATGAAATTACAAGGGCCTGGTTTTTGACCAGGTTGTACAGTGTAAATTAGGTGACCAGTCTGATAACTGAACAATGGGTGTCGAATCGATCTTCCAAACATTACATAATTATCGTTCAATATTAATATTTTAAAAAATATTTGCAAAAACATTGTAAAATATTAATAAAAAGTAACTATTCTCCTTAGAAATACAAGAGTAACAAGACATTTTCAAACAAATAAATTAGTATTACAAGCTTTAATTTAGAAATAGCCTAAATCTTTAATTATATATAAATCAATAATTAAATTAATTAATAATTATTTATATTAAATACTTAATTTAATTATTAATATATTTGATTTTTTTTAACGATTCTACATATAAATTAAATTATAAATTTTTAATTTTCTGTTGACTGGAATAATTCTAATTTGAAGATTTTTTAACAAATTTTATATTTATAAATTGTTTATATAGTTTGAAATTTAGTCCAACAGATCAGCTGCAAGTTCATTGAATTCAAACGGTTATCCCAAGGGATCAAATTGTCGCAGCATAGATAATATTCAACCGAATTCCCCACAAAAACATTTCCAAAATCATAGCCAAGCCTCACAAGTAACAATAAATTGACCACACACTTGCAATAACAATGTTTCATTCAAAGGACACTAGTTCAGTAAGATCTGCTCAGTCCATGCCGTCGGTGTATGTCAGAAAGATGAGACTCGACGGATTTGATGCGAATGCTCACTTGAAGCAGGATACTCAAAAGATTAATAAAACGTCAACAACTGCACCAATCAATCTCAATTACAAAGCGGTTGCAACACAAAACCATTGGTACAAAATGACCAAGAAACAAAATGGTGTTAAGGTTTTATTTCTTTTACTGAATTATATGAAAAAGAAAACTATTAATTATAAGTAGAAATAATTTAATGTACAGATTTGAAGTTGAATTCAATCAGTGATTTCGTAATCGAGGGCGTCAATCATACTAGGAAATGCATTGAGTGAAATTTGACATGACTAATTTCTGAAACTTTCAAACCAACTTATATTTTTTAAATATATTATTTATAATTGTTAAATAAAATATGTCCTTTTTATGTAATAGTTTATATATTTTAGTTTGACTATATATTAAATTTATATTTAAATTATTAAAATAAATTCTTTTGATTAAAGTTTGATAATCGATAAATTAAATATTTATGAGTTTTTCAGAACCAAATTATTATTAACTAGTAAAATAAGCCCGCCATTGCTGTCGGGTAAAACTAATATAGGTTTTGCAGGGTTCACAAACAGAAATTTGTTATGTGATGTTTTATTGAAATTATTACAATGAATCATTTTAAATATCTTTTCAGCTATACAAAATACACTTATAAATTACATAAAACTCGCAAAATAATACTTTTACATTTCACTCGGTGAATAATATGCTACGCCATCTTTCATAAATTACCATCAGTTACCCCATAATTGGATTATTGCATCGATCTAGTGAAAAAATTATTGGAGTGCAAGACTTGTAAGAGGTATTTAGACGTTTCAGGTCTGGTAATAAATGTAGCTTCATCCACTGAAAAATAAAAAATTACCATTTTGTTCAAGAAAAAATTTAATTTAAAATTGAAAAAACAAAAATGAAGTTTAAAAAAGTGCTTTTCGAGCCTTTAGAGATGCAAAAGAACTTATCAATTCGGAATAATCTAGAGTCCTTGCAATATCCCAATTAATAAGGCTTACCAGAATTTTCAAAACTCAAATCGGGACAGTACAAAAAAATATTAATTTTCTATATATTAATTTATTAAGCTTTTAAAAATAAACTAAATTTAATAGGAACACAAAATGTAACATTCATTTCATTACCTTTCTATAAAAATTCAGTTAAGCTAATGAATAAATAATAAATTAAAAAATATAATAAATAGAATGAATAATAAATTAAAAAATATAATATTATTAGTATTGAATACTAAAGCTTGTTAGTGTACAAAGTCAGTATTTATTGCTACTTTTAGCAGCTTTTAAAATATCTTTATTTTTTGAAATATTATGGTACATTTCGCTGCAATTTTGATCTAAATTTACCAAGCACTGTAAAATAGCTTCTACTGTTTCTGGTAAAAGTCTGCTCCGTTCATCCGTCCACTGAATTGGCATAAGCGAAAAAATTCTTTCCACATTGGCATTATGTCCGGGTAGAGAAAATAAATATTCGCACATACGAAATATATCAATATATTGTACTGGAAATTCCTTAGATATTTTTGAAAACACGCATACCCACTTATCAGAAGCTATTTTGCTGTGCCATTCCAAATTATTAGTTATTTCTTCTTCAACAATTTCTTGGACCTTTGTTAGCTTATTAAAAAGAAGGGATTCGTTTAAATTGACATTTTTGTTTATCAGATAATTATAACATATTTCAACTTCCTCCCATGTTGGTTTAACTTATAAAAGCAATCAAGAAAACAAAGAGTACACTTCTAATGGCTTAACCCACTGAGTTAAGTATTCAACGAAAAATAAAATTTGTATCACTGAGCAGTGTTACCACTTGTCGGCATCTAAAATGTACCGTATATGAGCAGGGTACTTTCAGATTTTGAATTTTGGGCCGGTCAACAATTATTTAATTATGTATTTCATAAACTTAATTTTGATTTTTATAATAAATATAAATCGGGACGTTTGGCCGTCCCCAAGACTTTTTTGGGGGACATTCGAAAACATCTCTGAAAATGGGACAATCCCGATTAATCGGGACGTCTGGAAACGCTACAATTAATGTGTACTTTTGTCGTGTTTCCAAACACCTAAAATATAAAATAAATTTAATAATTAATTAAAAAAAGAAATTCAACAATTATTTAATTAATTATTACATTTATTTAATAATTTTGGTGTTGGGAAATACGACAAAAGTACCAATATTTTTAGGCATTCAGAAATTGATAAAAAAAAGATTTATTGAATTCATAAACCTAGATAAAATTACTGCAATAACATTAAAACTTTACCCATAATTATTTGGGAATGAAAACATTAAAAGAAAATTAAAATTCTATATTTAAATAAAAATTAAATAAATCTTATGTTATAATGAAATTGATAATAAATAATAAATTTCGGTACTTTTTTTGGATTTTAGTAATTGATTTTTTATCAATTATTCTTAACTTTAAAATTGAGTTAAAATTACTCCTTCAAATAAAAGTATGCTCAAAATCGTAAGGATGTCAGACAGTTGACGCACTTACAAGTCAAATGAGCTGGAAAAGCCCGGATTCGAGCACTTCAAGGTCAACCACAAGTACAACTTCGTGGATCCGGACACCGGCACTCACACCCAGACCGCCGAACGTATGTGGGGATCGGTCAAGTGGCGCAACAAGAAACACCGAGGCACCGCACCTCATCATTTGGAGTCGTATTTGGCTGAGCTTATGTGGCGCAAGCATGTTGCCAGAGCGGATGTTTTCAAGACTCTGTTAGTAGCAATTGTGGCTTCCTGCCCTCCTGAGTCTCAGATGCAGTAGTTGTAATTGTTGAATTAAATGTTTTCACCGAATTTTTGATTTTTTTACTGGGGGTCCCAATAATGAATAAATACGGAAAACATAAAAAATTAAAAATCTTTAAAAAATATAAATTTAATGAAAATAATTTGGTTACAAAAAAGAATTATATTCTCAATCTGAAGATAAAAACAGGTTACTGGAGCTTACTTTTCTTTGTGACATTACAGAACAGATGAAAAAGTTAAATTTACAGCTTCAAGGGGAGCACAAATTTATATTAGACATGATCACAGCAGTGAAAACGTTTAAAAAAATGTTGTCCATGTTTGTACGTCAATTAACACGAGGTGATTTGAAACATTTCGAAAATATGGAAGAAAAATTTAAACATGTACCAAAATGTGTTTGCAATAAATATACCAGTCACGCCTGTTCTTTTAATCTGCTCTTTTAAGCGAATTCAGTACGTTTTAAAGATTTTTCTCAAATTAAAAATATTCTTCCTTTATGTCATTACCATTTAATGATTCTTTCAATACAGAAGAGATCGCTATCAAAATAATGAATTTGTTTATTCAAACGCAGTATGCATCGAAGACGAGATAATAATATTAAAAAGCGTTATATTCATTAAGTCGAGAGTTTCAGCTGAAAGTAATTTTTGGACCCAAATTTGCAAAGAATTGCAAAGAATTGCAAGATATCTATCTGCATTTTTTACATCCATCTACTTTTGCAAATCAGCATTTTCCTCAATGAATGGAATAAGGCAAAACATAGACCGCTTTTAACAGATGATCATTAAGCATCATCATTACGAAGCGCTATAAGTTCCCATGAGCCAAAAATTAAGAACTTACTTCAAACGTGCAGTGCCAAGTATTTGATCCACATGGCAATAAATAAGAATTTTTAATTTCAATTATGTATCATAATAAATTTTCTAAATTTCTTAATCTATTTTACTGCAAATTACTGAGTATATACTTACGCAATTAATTAATTTTTCTGTAGATCGAACAAGTAAACTATGAAAAGCCTTTAATTCTACCAGTTGTTGTCAAGCAATCTTCAGAGGATAAAGGTAGTTCTCGATCAATTGATATTACCGGTGAGGATAAAAGTAAAAATTCACATGTAAGAAATATTTTCATAATTTAAACTTATTATTTACATCAAAATAATAAATATAATTTTTCGAATAATTTTGTTTAAACCCTTAATTACATGATTTTTGTATTTATTTTGAGTAAAATAAAATAACGCTCCTTTGACTGAATATATTATTATAAAAATAAATTAAAAAATCTATGAACTTTATGAACTAAATCCGTTAAACAGCTTTGTAGCTCACAAGCAAAACTATGAAATGGTTAGTTCTTATTTATTTTATGCGATGTAGTAAATTTGATACATAATGCAATTAAAGTTTAATATCTTTAATTTGACTTTGAATTATTTCAAGTTTTCTCTTGTTTTGTCAACTTTCGTTGATTTAGGTAAACTAAATTTTGGGTTTTTATTTGAGTAATATTAGAATTATAAACACTTTAGTTATATTTGAGTATCAGTCGAAAAAATCCTTCGTTTTTATTTGAGAATTAATTAATATACATGCACTTCTAACATATTTCAATTATTTGTGTTATGAGTCAATTTTTGCATTGTCTACGAGAAAAATCAAGGGGATTTGCTTGATGCAATCTAAAATATAGGAATACCTTATGCTCATTTTCTAATTAACAGTTAGTAAAATTATATAAAAACATTTTCATTTTCTAAGTAATAAGGATACGGTCAGTCGAATCTATGGCACATTCTTGTTGTGTACTCATTAAGTAATGGAAATTTAATTAAATCATTAGATCGAAACTATTATATCATTATTGTTTCTATATATGCAACAAAGATTATGATAAATTAATTTTACAAAATTTTACAAAACAAATTAATTTTTTTTTAAATTTTGTAGAATTTGTGATTTATAAAAATAAGATTTTTAATTTTTGATAAAATAATTTGAGAATTTAAAAGCAGAAATTTGTTTAAATAAAAATGGTTTATTATAAATAGTTTAAAGTTCAAGACTACCTGACGAAGGCAGAAATTCTATCAAAATATATTGTAAATGAATATATATTTTAGATTGGTGTTTTTCTTTAATATATTTTATACTACAATAATATGTATATATAATGAATATGATCCTTTCAATAAATTATTCACTGGTATCAAACTGGTAGGTTTTCAACTATATTTCCATTACTTAATGAGTATAGAACAGGGGTGAGCAACCTTTCTAACCCACGGGCCAATTTAAATTTTGTGGCGAGCCGCACTGATTAATAATTTACAAAGCTTTCTTTACATGGGTTGCTCATCCCTGGTATAGAACATGTGTTTGTCATATATTCAACTGATCGCATCTAATTAGTTAGAAAATGAACATGTTTCTTATGTAATTTCACTAATTGTTACTTAGAAAATGAACATAAATCTACATAAAGAATGACTATATTTTCGATGACATCATGCAAATTCCGAGGGTTTCTCTTGTAAACAACACAAAAATTTACTGGTAACAGAAATATTAGAAATCCGTGTTTATTAAATAATTCTCAAAAAATGAAGGTTATATCTAAAACGTTTATAATTCCAAAAAATGCTCAAATAAAAACATAAATTTCAAACATTACTATCACTAACTGCTTACCTTTTTTTAAACTAATAACTTACTAACACATGCTTAAAATGATATTAACGATTTGACTGTTAGATACAACTTTAGTGAATTATCTTAAAATAATCAAATCTCCTGCAAAAATATAATTTTCTAATTTTATGAAAGTATTTATTCTGAGATAGATAATACAATTTTACAAATGAAATCAACAAATGAAATTAACAAATTTAAATTTAAATCCAATTTATAACATTATAGATTGAACAACGTGTTACTGAAAAACCTCTGATCTTGCCAGCAGTTATCAAACAGTCTTCTGAGGACAAGAAAAGTTCCAGAGGAACTGAAATTAATACTGAAGACAAAAGCAGAAACTTGCTGGTAAGAAATATTTGCAAATAATAATAATTTAATAATTAATAAAAATAATAATAATAATAAAAATAATAAATAAAACAATCACAAAACATTGGCATTGAATTAAATAAAAAGGAAACCGCCAAACCAACATATATATTATACTACAATATACTTCGACAGACTCACTGTCATTGTCAGGTAGATACACACTTAAAATTATATAGAATAAATTACTTTTTTAAAACAAATTTCTTCTTTTATATTTTAAAACATGTTATACTAAAAAATCATAAATTCTGTTTTATAAATCTCATTTTCAAAAAAAAATTTTTATCAAATTTTATAAAATCTAATTTTAACAAAAGTTTAATAAATTTTAGATAAAATATTTTTAAATTTCTAAATAAAACTATTTTACCTTTATTTTCATCCTGCATCGCAAATTTGCGTTTACTAATATCAATCAATTCGCTAAGTCGACTGTGATCGAGAACTTGAGCGCAGAAATGATGGGCAGTCATTCAATGAATGTGGCATTGCACCCATGACATAAATATTGAAAACCGAAGAAAAAATATTGAAAATATTGTAAATATTGAAAACCAAGATCCGAATAAAATATAAGTAGGACTTGAAATCCACTTATAAACACAAGATTCAAACAACTATTGTGTTCACTGATGTTAATCTTTTCTTTCAGTCGACAGTTATCAAAAACTTGAGCGCAGAAATGATGGGCAGTCATTCAATGAATGTGGCATTGCACCCATGACATAAATATTGAAAACCGAAGAAAAAATATTGAAAATATTGTAAATATTGAAAACCAAGATCCGAATAAAATCTAAGTAGGACTTGAAATCCACTTATAAACACAAGATTCAAACAACAATTGTGTTCACTGATGTTAATCTTTTCTTTCAGTCGACAGTTATCAAAAACTTGAGAACGGAAATGACTGGCAGTCATTCCAATGTATGTGACTTTGCACACATGACTTCCCGTCATTTCCGCTCTCAAGTTCTCGATCTAGGTCGACTTAGCGAATTGATTGATATTAGAAAACGCTATTTTATGATACAGGATGAAAATAAATGCAAAATAATTTTGTTCAAAATTTTAAAATATTTTATTGGAAAAAAGTTTATAAAATTTTTGGAAAAACTAATATTTTAAAACTTGAGAAGAGCAGATTTTATAATTTTTAGTAAAATATTTTTAAAATAAAAAAGAAGAAATTTGTTTAAATAAAATTAATTTTTTCTATATAATTTCCAGTTCATATCTACCTGACGATGACAGTAAGTCTGTGGAAATATATTGAAATATAATATATATATATATATTGGATTGGTGCTTTATTTTTGTATTAATTCAACACCAATGTTTTGTGATTATTTTAATTATAACAATAATAATAATAATAATATTAATAATAATAATAATAATAATAATAATAATAATAATAATAATTATAAAAATAATAATAATAATAATTATAAAAATAATAATAATAATAATAATAATAATAATAATAATAATAATAATAATTAATGTACATAGTTTTGGTTGTAACGCTCATTACAACCAAAATTATATAAATTAATGATCTACTGATAATTACCACTAGCAATAATAATAACTAATTTATATTCTAGATAACGTTTTTGTAAAATCTAAAGGCATAAATAAATAAAAATATCTTTAGAGAAAAAATGTATTTGGATTTTTAGATCGATAGAAAATAAAAATAACTAATTAATGTAAATCTAAACTTCAAACGGAGAAAGACTGTCATTTTTGACGGGTTACAGCTAGTAATTATAATAATTAATAAATAAATAAATTAGTATTGTACTAATACTAATAAATAAAAAAATAATTAATAATTATAAAGCAAATATTTGGTGAGATTAGACTTTGTTACAAGTTTATTAAATGAAAATTTTCGATTATGGAATAATCCTTTTTAATTTATGCATCAAATTTAGCTGAAATATCCAATTATTGCTTCTGTTATCTTTCAAACAGATTACTTGTATTTCGCAACCGGGGTCTTGATATTTGAGAATCTGTGTATTTTCTGTAAGAAACCATTTATTATCTATATTTCGATTTGCAAAATGTGAGACAAACAACATTAAATAAAACCAAATCGACAAACATTTTGATCAGAAATTAAAAATGAGTTGTTTTACAAGGTTTACGATTATACTCCAAGTCACTTTTATGAATCGGGTTCCAAATGTAATATCCCATCATGTGCTCGTTATATTGTTCTTGATGTCGGCGTTCGAATTGATATATATTCTGGAGGAAGCGTTCTCCCTGTTTTTCTGAGTAGATTATATGTTCTGTTTAAATTTATTTAAATTTTTATTTATTTTGAATTTATTCCGTTTTAATTTATTAGCATTCAAGATAGAGACTTAGCAGCCATGAAACCATGTGTTTTCACCAGAGATTCCACTGGGCTTATATGATTTGCAGCCATGTTGTTGTCCAGAAATCCCAGAACTATGCAAAAAATCTGTTCCATACTGTTATCTGTACTTAACAGAGCTTCTTAGGAAACTCCATGGATTTTATGATTCTTTCAATCTGCTGTCCAACTAAGACCCAGCCTTAAGTCTGTCCCAGACAGCTTGGGAATAAGTCTTTCAAGTAATTGAATGCTACTGACTATTTATCCAAAGTTGTGAAAAATTGCTTCATGAAACCCAACTTGAGATACAGTGGTAGCAATAATATATTTTTTGATCAAATAGCTGCTTCTATTTGACATTGATTTTCCTCACTGATAATTCAGCCCGCTGCGACGAGTCCCTTTTATGGTAAAGTTCCATGGTAACTTTGCTATCCCAAAGACAAAGATAATATTGTAACATAGTAATGACCTTCCAACTATACTTATTGTATTTTAAAGCTTCCAGCAGGATATTGATATTATTGTATTCCTCCTTGAGGTGCACAAAATCAGCCAGTGGAATTGATGGTAACTGGTTAATACTGTGGAGCAATAATGCTTTTAGACTTCTGTTGTAGCTGTAGCTGTCAATGAAAAAGTGTCACTTATGTTGGTCATGTGAGATCTCGATTGCCTCAATCAAACCACTCACATCATTTTAAAAGCACAGAAGGAGGAAACGTATAGTGCAGTTTCCTCAGACTAGTGATTTGGATTTTTTAGTCCGAGATATACCATGGCACTAGTCTCGACGTCAGAAGCTCAGAATCAGACTTCGTGAGACCAATGTCTCGGATTGAATCATTGAGGTCATCTTGGTTGGGGTAATATGGATTTTTGTTTTCAATTCTTCCTTGAAAATCGTCATCTGAAATTGAAATGTTGTCTTCACTTTTATAATCACTGTAGTCTTCTGAATGTGTCTATTTTCCAGGAGTAGTAATGTGGGAGCTCATGACATTGTGACACTGGGGTAATGAATGAAGGAAGGTGATAATACAGTACATCATCAGCATTCTTGTCAGTTCAAAGTGTAGAAAAGTTCATCATACAGAAGTAGCAGCTGCTTAAGTGAACAGTGAATTCTAGTCAAATCTCTGGGATGCCAAACTTCATGATTCACTTGTCTTCTCTTAGTCAGCCTTTAAAACAATCAAAGTATATTGTAAGCCATAGGTTTTATCAAAAGCTAAATTGACCATTCTTATCTTCAAGAATAATCCTGCACTAATTGTAAGTGAAATGAGGTGTCCAGAGCATCTCTTTATACCCCATTAGCATTCCTTACTATGTTTGTTAGGTTGCACGCAATTTAGCAGATACTTTCAAAGAATGATTTCTTGCTGTCGTCTTTACGGAACTCCAACAGATTTACCCGATTGTATCAATTTCATGCTTGTAAACTTTTCTAATAGCAATCATGTATGCAGTGAAAGAGTGAATGTAAGACGCAATGATGACTCAAGAACAAATATAATGACTGAATAAGGCAACTGTAGTCTTTACATACTCTACAAAGTATTCCAGAGAAGTATACAACAAATCACTTAAATAGCTGCACTCGTCTGCAGCAGGTCAAAGACTTTTATTTGAAAAAAATACACTGACCCATTTGTATACATATATGCATGCATCATAAACGAAAGGAATATATTCTCGAAAGAACTAAAGATATATCATATCAATTATACAGGTCGTTTTTAATTGGTACAAAAATTTGATTCCAAACTAACTAAATCTATTTTTAGCTACAGGCATAAACAGCGAAATAATGAAATAATTAGCATTGCTAAACTTTATTATATATATTTAGAGCAAATGTAGCTAAAACTAAATTTGGGAAGTTTGAAATGAAATTTTTACATTAATTAATAACGATGGTACTTTAGAAACATCTTATAGTAATGATAAATGCTACGTCTATTTATTACGGAAATCCAACAAGTAATGAAATATCAATGTATTGCTTACCAAACTAAAGTCTGAGTTGAAAGACACCAATTTTCAATAGCCTAGAAATGCAAGGAGCCAGAAAATAGTGGCGTTTTCCAGACACAGAAATTCTGATATATTGTGCTATCTGTAGAAGTTGAAAATAAAAATAAATTAGTAAACAGGAACTTAAAACTTCTGTTATGGAAAAGTAAATTAATATTCTTTTAAATACTTAAGTAACATTTTCCGAAAAAAATAAGACAAGGTCTTATATTTTTGCTCCAAAATATGTAAGAGGGATTGTTTTTAGGGGGTGTCTTATGTTTTATGTTCTTAAATTTACATTGGTTAAAATGTAAATGTCATATTCCGGATAATTATAAAAACCCCGAATTTGCACCTGAATTTCTTGCGATTCCATTTCTAAATGATGCTACAGCTTTTTAGGTAAAAACAATATATATATATATAAATATATAATTACTTCAGGTGGAAACCAAATCAAAGTCAATAGATTCTGCAACTCAGAGGCATTTAGTCAGGCATGACAGCACAGTTTCCGTATCAAGTTCAGAGCTAAAAGATAGCACAGTTCAAAATGTAACCACCACAGTTGAAAACAAAACAACAGGAAATTCGAAAGAAATATTAATCGTTCCAGTAACAAAAACAAAGAAAAAATCTGAGCAAGAAAAAATCGAAGAAATAAAGAAACAATCAATTGTCGAAAGTACATTGCCGAAGGATTCGAAAGAGAAAGTTGCAGTTATTCAAGAGAATGTACAGAGCAAAAGTACCGATCTAATTGAAGAAAAGAAAATTACTGAAATTCAAAGCATAAACTCATCAGAAAATGTTTATAATTTAGAGGTGAGTAATCAAATAAAAAAGGAAGTTCTTAAAAGTTCTAAAAATAAAACCGAAAGTCAGAAAAACTTGGAAAATGCAGAAACTATAGATAAAGTAGATGCTCAACTTCTAGCAGTAAATAGAGAAAACAAAGATACTAAAAAAGATATTAAAAAGCAAAATAAAGAATTGAAAGGTTCTACCAAAATGCAGGAAACGAAATCTCGAGATAGTCAGAATTATCAATCAGAACAAACACAGAAACAAAATTCTGAAGAAAAATCTCATAAGCCAAATGAAGGTGCACATTTGAAAACTGAAACTAATAAAACCCTACAAAATACTCCTAAAAATCCTGAGTCGACAGACGAAGTGAACGAATTGATAAAGAAACTTGACAAAGTTGTTGAAGACAATCTTAACATTATCAAATCGAACGAATACGAGAAGTTTGACAAAGCCGAGGACAAAAATGAATTGCTGGAAAAAATCTTATCAGATGAATTTCAGGCTTCAGTTGACAAATTTCTGAATTCCAATGACTATCAAAATTCCTTTTTGAATAATGTAAAAAATCTTGCAAAATAGAATGTCAAATTACCTCATTGATATCTAAACTGTTGTCTCCATATTCTAAATGTTTTTGTTACGTTATCTTTTTGTAACAGATTTTCACATTTAATTCATTCGAATATTTGCTCTAACTCTGACTTATTGGTTTTTAATATTTTATTGTTGAATTTTACTTCATATTTTCATTATCACATTTTTAAAAGATTTTTGAAATGTTACAAATATTTTGATCATTTTCAATGACATCAATATTTTGACTACAATTTCGAAGAATTTGTTTGTAGCATAAATCGTTGAACTTTACAAATTTATTGCTATCAGTAATCTTTAACCTTTGAGCTGGCGCGCATTTTATTTTAACACGAGCAAGCAAGCGCCGTAAACTTTACGCCATACAGTTTGCAACAAATATTCACTATTTTATGATAACATAAAGTTGTCTTCATTTATCCTTTTTACCGTCTTCGGGCCATTGCTGTTTTCTACTTGGCCTTGCGTTACCAATCTTCGCATTAATATAGCGTGAATTCCGCGCTCCGACGAATCTCTCTAGCCGGGTTGCGACCTGGTTCCTGTTTTATGGTCACGTTAGGTCATTCTACAGTGGATAGAATTAGCCATCCCGACTCGCCTCTCGTGGATATGGAAGTCAGCTTTTTTCGTTGAAATAGTGTTTCTATGTTTCAATATTTTCTTGAAATGTTTCAATATTTCTTTCGTCTCTCTACTTTGGGTCTTCGTCTCGACTTTCCTTCTTTGTTTGATTCTTTTTATTTCTACATCTGTGTCTGTCTTTTATATCTTATTTCAAGATAATATTTATTATCCCGAATTGCCGGTAGTTTATTCATTATCTTGACGAAGCTGTCGAGAAAGAATAATTTCATTTCCATTATGTGTTTGTTTTCTCTTTTTAATTTGTAGTTATTAATTAATAATGACTTTGTCGTATTTCCTTGTTTTACGTTATTTATTTGTTATTTATCTTCTCAAATTTTCATTAGTTGTCCTATTTTTCAGTACTAAATTTTTATCTAATCAATATTTCTGGTCAAAAATCGTGTTTAAGTTAATATCAAATTTGTACAAAAAAGTCGCAATAAATCGAGCACAATATTTAAAATTGATATAGCTTTTTTTTGTTTTTCATCCTTTGAGTTAATTTGTATTTGAAAAGTAATAATATATACTTACTATATATAATGCAAGTACAAATGGTTTCAACATATGAGAAAGCGGCTTCAAATAGTAGGTTATATGTTTTCTGAAACAGTTTAAATACCTAAAACATTGGAATTTTTACACGGCTAGTGATGGTCTGTTGATTTTTTCAAACGTTATTATGTTAGTAAATTATATTAGGCAAATAAATATAATTTAGACTAGGCTTTGAGTTATTTGAAACTCGAAGGAGATAGTGATTATTATTTTTAAATTTTCTCAATTTCGATATTGGCAGCGTTGACAAAGATCAAATATTTGAATGTGTCAAAATACGCCAATGGATCATTATGTTTAGTTTAGTCAGTTGTGCAATAATAAAAACTTACTAAAATACCGTTTAGTAGAAATGTACAGATAAGTACGAAATGAATCAGAAATATATTCCTCTCCAAACTCATTTGTTTTAAAAAATTTAAATACAAATTTATTTTGTAATAGGCATAAAAATTTTCCTATATGTTCATTTTACATTTTTGTGACTTTAAAATAAAAACATTGCATATTTGATTCATAATTTGGTGTTGATTGATCTGAAGGTAGTTGTCAAGTGCATCTAACGAAATCCCACTAATAAGTTTGTAGGCATGTTTCGTCTAGTACGGACACATCCTCATGCTTTTAGCAGATTGAATTTGGAAATGTATTATTTCCGATAATTGTTAAAATAAATATTTAAAATCAAGTTTACTGACACTATATACCGCTATCTATTCCATAACTTTTTTGTAGGAATATTTATTTTTTTTATATTAATTATGTATATTATATTATGTATTTATAATATTGGTGTTAAATTGGTACTAATGAAAGCTAAAGTGCTTTTGTTGAATATATTATACATTTACAGCTAAAATATTTCGATGACTTCTATCATGAGTGTATTTCAAAAAATCTAGAATCTCAAACTAGTAACATGTCTTAATGATGTTCCATCCTCAATACACCTCTGGACCTATTATAATAATATGATCATTAACCTCTGATTACTGTAACTACAAGTTTGTGAACAAAGCTTTTCGAGCTTGTAACTCATTAAAACCGAACAATAGGTCATATAAGTCAATCTGCATGTTGTGAAGCTATAAAGCAAAGGTTTTGTGGTTAAATTGTTGAACTCTAATGCTTATTTTTTAATTATTATAACTTCTTTGAATAAATACCAGATCTAAAACTTAATTAAAAAATAAATTAAAACAATAAAAGATTTTATTATTAATTTAAAAAACTAATTATAAATAATTTCAATTATCAGTAATTTCTCTTTTAATTGGCAATCTATAGAAGGTTTATACACTTTCACAATTGTGAATGTGTTTTATTTCTTTATTAATAAAGACCGAATGAAAATTTAACGAAATTGACAACGCTAGTGAGTATAGAAATAGGAAAATGAATAGTCCATTCATGACTGCGGTTGACGTTAAAAGACGACTGGTGTTGTTGTGATAAAGAACCGCAATACAGGCAATGCAAAACAAATAATGCATCGCGCTAGAAACGCATTCAAAAACCAACGCAATAACAAGAAACCGCTTTCTAGCATGATCCGAACTGTGGACACACAATGAACCGGCGGCAATTAAAATGGACCCGCTGATTATAGCTGCCCATGATTTCTCTACTCCTTCTGACAGGTTAACCACACCAAGGATGAATATCACTGATCCATTTACCACAAATCCGATTCCAAACCCAAAGTGTTTTTTTGAGAATATGGCTGAACTGTCTCTATTGGTTTGTAAGGTTTTTTCGTCAATTAGTTTTTCCATGATACTGTACGGCGGATTATAGGCTAGCGCAAGATTTAATGAATTTATTTATACGTGAAATTTTGTTTATCACGCGATAATTTCATTTTGGTAATTCCGTGATTTTCGTTTGTAATACGTTTTACGCCGGGCTAACCCATTATTCATTATGTTCATGTACTTTTTCATTTTACATCATTATTATGATAGCTTTTAAAGTTGATTGACATTCTTCAAAATCACGGACCTCAAAGTTCGTAGAATAACACATACACTGTTTTTGTGGATAAAATTTGTCAGTTACAATGAATTTTATTTTTTAAAATTAGTGAAATTATTGCACTTTGATTTTAATTTTTTAAACATTCTGTTAGGTTTATACAAAACATAGTGCGAATTAAAATTAAGTTTACAAGGAATTATGTGCTCTTGCATAGGTAATATAGGTATCCATTTAGGATACCCAATCTTACAAACAAAAATACAGAATTTTAAGACAATTATCTTATCAAGAACAAAGATATTGGGAGCTTTTTTTACTTAGAAAAAATTTCGAAAAAACTTTATTAAAACTTCATTAAATTTTAATCAAAATCAGTGTATTTCTTAGAAAATATTTAAGTTCTTAACTTTTGTCCCTTGCACATGCACGTACAAAGTTGTTGGGGTTGTTAAATTAAAGATTATTTTAAAGGAATTATAATTTTCTTGTAATTAGAATTGAATGGCAAGGAATGCGAAATCGTAGAAAATCAATAAATCACCTAATTCAAAGTTGAAAAATAAGTCAGATATAGATGAGATGATGGTGAATATCATGGTAAGAATGGATTTATCAAAAATGTTCAGAAAGGGTCATAAACCAATAAAATGTACAAAAACAGAAAATCGTTAATTAACTAATTAATTAATTAATTTAAGAAAAGCAGAGTTGTGTAAACAAAAGGAAAAACAAACAAATTTGGTTTTGGAAACCATTACCATGATTTTATGATTAATTGGGACCAGTGGAAAAGGATTATTATATGTAAGTTGCATGGTGGGGCAATCAATTATGTTTTTCTACGACAAAAAGATGAAAAACGCCGCGAGACAAAAGCTGTCAAACGGAAGCAATTTGGTTGGATGACTATTAATCAAAGCCATTGTTTCTACTGTATAAAGGAACTCAAACTTAGAAGCAGTTGGCATTATTGCCTCAGGTAGGGACAAACAAGTTGACTGTATGATTGAGGGAAACTTATTCAAACAAGGAAAATTAGGTGATTGAAGAAAGGACCAAATTGAGTTGAAACCAGAGTTAAAAGGTTAATATTATTGTAAACCACGCAAAATCAAAGCGATCACATCGAGACCTATCAGATAATTAAATCAGAGATCTCTTTGCGATATTCGAATATTATAATTAGTTGTATATATCAAATTTGAATTCAAATATACGTTGGGCGTTGTTTATTTAATTGATTTTGATAGAACATGTGGAGTCAGTGACGCCTATTATTGTTATTATTATCATTTAATTAAAACCCAACAAAGTCAAGGAGATAAAAAAATTTCTTTGTTTAACAGACTTTTGCATGCTTTTTGAATTAGAAAAATTTCAAGAAAAAACTATTACTCACTGTGGACTCAATTCTACCTACAACTATTGTTATTTTATCTATTAAAACCAAACATAAATAATTAAATATTTTCATTCTTTATTAATTGAATTATATAATAAAATCATCTGAATTATTATTTTTAAATAAAGTATTTACAAGAATATGGAGTAATTTCTTCTTTGAGATGAATTAACTGTAAACATGTGAACTCAATTTTGATTGGTTAATTAGTTTCCCCATCGTCAAAAGAAATTTAATGCTTTACAAACATATTTAGTTTTGATGGTCGACACCTTACATCGCGTTAGGTTAAATCATTTAGTCAACCAAAAGCCAACTACAGTTCTAAAATATAACCCTATAAAGTTAGCGTTGATATTTTTTTCAAAAGAGTAAGCAGTTAATTATACAAAAGAAAATGTCAGCGTTTGCCAAATGCGATATTTTCAAACCTGATCAATATTGCAACCAATAATGGCTCCATTATTTTGATACACTGAGGCAATTATGCATTCCTAAAATACAGAGGCTCCAAGTTCGTAAACAAGCAGATAAAGTTCCTCATAAAGATGGAGTGGCTAAATGTCAAGATACAAAATGTGGTGAAGATATGAAGTCAACACATAAGTCACTAAATATGACAAACCCCTTAAATTGCCAAAAAAGGAATCAGTGTGCTTTTTGTCCTGTTGAAATAGATAGAAAAAGATCATATTAGGTCGATTTTTGCAACATGTACCACTTTTTGGTAACTCACCCACTATAATTCTTATTAATTATTTTAGATTACAAAAAAATCATGATATCATGTATTATTATTTAATTTCAATTTATTAATTTAATTAATTTTTATTTATTTATTTGAATAATTTATTTATTATTAATTTATATTTATAAATATTATTAATTTTATTGCTTATTTAATTTAACCATTTATTTATTTATTTTAATTTAATTTTTATTAATTTCGAAACCATGTGAGATTTGTAGAAGAGACATCAAGGAATAAAATTAATTACACCAGTTCAGAAAATTGCTTCAAGCATTATGATTTTATGCTCTTTTAGACGTGTCATCAGAAATATTGCTTGACATTTTAAGATAACGGAGAATCTTGAAAAGACATTTAGTGTCATATAGAAATATAGCATAATAAATAAATAGGAACTTCGAAAAAAAGACTAGATTATTTTGGGTAAAGTATAGGGTTTGATCCATTAGATGAATTATAACATATGAAGGCAATTCACACTGCTAGTCAATATGGTTACATGGCATATCGTTATCGAATTTTTGCAAACTGGAAAGCTCTGAAAAGTAGATTTAAACTCAGCTTACATGTAATAATTTGCATTATTTTAATATTATAATATTGTTGGGCCAAAACATAAAAAACCTTGAGATTTATTTAAATACATCAGTATATAACACGGAAACCCAGCACCAAAATAACTTAAAATACAACATATAACATAAACTAAACACCCTAAAATTTCAGAGAATATAAATAAATTAAAAATCAAGAAACACAAATGTAAAATAACACTAAAACCGTCGGAATATTTACATACCTAAAACCGCCAATGGTAGTCATTTTGACTACATATTATTACTATTGCAACTTTCTCGTCTTAGTATTAACCCATTAATTACAACAATGAATAAACAGTCAACATCTTTCAATATTCAAACACACTCATGTCTAACGATCAGAAACGCAAAATTTGCAAGTAATAACAGTTTTAATGGCCCATTGTGTGCATCACAACTTTGCGCAAATCGAGCAACGCATTATAGTTTTGTTATGGTGATTGGTAACTTGACATTTTTTTTGATTAACGTCTGGAACAAGCTTTGCTGAAGGCATTGGAGGTCCCAATACCTAAGCAGAATTACGAGGATGAATTAGGCACAGTTCCTCTCCAAATTTGAGAAGGAAGCTCCGCCGAGATATTTTAGACCCATGTCTTTCATGATTCCTTTTGGTGGGTTAGTGGGTATTTTGGAACTATATGGTTGCTACCCAGACAACCCCATACAAATATTCTTTCGCTTACCACTCGGTACCCGTTGCTAAGCAACGTTGGAATTGTGTTCGAGTGGGTAGACCGTCCGCAAAAAGTGAGCGCTATTGCTAATGCTATAATTGACCGAACGATCCGTGGGTCCAACGAGCTGCCGATAGAAGGCCTGTGCTTGCTTTAGATTTAATTTGGGTCCTTAAGTGACTCTTCAATTCTTTGTTGTTTCGATTTCCTATATTTTCACAACAACAAATAACAAAAGAAAATTCGCGTTCATAGATTTACAATCCACCAGTTTCCTTGAGTCGCCGGCGTTTTGCGCGTTCGGCTCTTCCTGGCTGGTGTCGGCTGGGCTTGTCCTTGGATGTAGTTGGGTTTATCGTATCGCGATAAGCCAATTGCGCCGGGGCGAAGACCAACGGATACGTTACCGCCGCCCCTTCTTGGCTCGCCGACAGGGCTGTTTCTAACCCTTTAATTTGGGTCTTCATGTTTTGCGTTAACTGTCTCTTACCGGCCCAACCTTTCTGCGCGGCTTCCATCCTTTGGTAGACGATCTTGGCTCTCTTGGGTTCGATCCAAGTGCCTTTGATCTGCTGGATCTCCCTGGTAAGTTGGATTAACTGTTGGTGTAAATTCCGGTTGGCCACCTGTGCTTTATCTAACTCCTGTTGTAGTATGGGGAATTGTGGAGAGTGCATTTTTGAAATGAGACGGATTGTCATAATATTCATTTAAAACAAAACAAGTAGTAGCTGGTCGAGAAAGAGCCTTGGGCTATTATTTACAAGTCAAACTCTAGTGAACGGGTTAGTTAAGGTTGTAACCAAAATAAATAAAAATTTAAATAATTCTAATAAGAATCTAAAACATGAAAATGAACACATTTATTGGGATTATCTTAAAAAAAATATCATGCACAAAATGTTCTCGACGACTATCTTCTTTTCTTGATGTACCGTTCTCTCGCGTACGAGTGTTCGCGATGGAGTTCGGTAATCTCGTCTTCATTCCTCATCTCTTTCGGCAAGATGTGTCGAGGAACTGCATTTCAGGCATTCGTCTCTGGAGGCTGGGATAGTTTAATTCATACGAGACATTATATTGCGGGGCATACCCGTCAGTGCTGGGTATCCGGCCCACCGCAATGTCCTCGTTCACTCTCTGGAGGTATTGCCTTGCTTGCTCCACTTGACGATTTGTTTCGGCTTGGCGACGCTCGAGGCGAGCCAGCAGGTGCTCCGCCTGCCCTCGCATTTCTCTCGCCGGATTCCTTCCGGGTTCCCTTTTAATGGCGACATATGGAAGGTCCACTTCATTGGAGTTGCCTTGTGTGCCACCTCGGGCTTCGCGGACTGCGGATATGGAGAAGCCCGCATCCCACATCGCCTGCCTACATCAGGCAGCCGAGTGGGTGAGGAACCGAGCTATGACTCTGGATGCATCTATCCATGAGTCTTCTGAAAATAGGTACAACATTATTTATATGTCAATATCCATCAGAATTATGCGTTTGCCTACGGGGATTTATAAGCGGATGCGCCCTATTTGCGTCATTATGTGTCGGGGGTCAACTCGTGGGTTTGTGGTTAGTCGGGTCGTCAAAATATTCGATCCGTTGGCAGTCATTCAGAGTCCTCTACCCTTTCGCGTCATTATTATTATCGCATGTCAGAGAACCGGTACCTCATCAAAAGTTGGAATAACAGTTGAAAATTTAGTAATATTACTTCAAACGGTACCTTTAATGAAATTAAAGTTTTCTCTTAGATTGTCAGAACCTGGTGTCGATTATCTAAGATCGAATCCGCTTTCGATTTAACAATAAGCTACATCCTATAGGGGAAACTGAATCTGTTTTCACTCTAATACTTTGGGTTTTGTTAATACATTAAGGTTACCTTCATGTCAATAATGATCAAAAATCTTTTATATCCTCAGATCTACTTGGCGTTAATAATCATTAGCATCTATTGAAATAATTCTAGATCTAATCTGGTGTTACTAATTATACTCGATGACAAAAAAAATATATAAAAAAAATTTAAATTTACCTTTACGCTACTAACAAGGGATAACTACAATAAATTCGAAATTACTTTCGTGATGAAAATCATTGGTAACCATTAAAAAATTCCTAAATCAGTTTTATATCAATAATAATTAAATCTACTTGTGGAATTCTAACAATGGGTCAATATTGGAAACTAAACCTACTTTCGTTATTAATGGTCAGGAAATGTTATCAATATTACATAGACTCTTTATTATAATAATTGGCAACTGGTAATAAAGCAAATCATTTTTATACCGACATTAGTTGATAACTATTAATCAAATTTACTTGTACGTTGGTAATCATTAATAAGACACGCTTTTATCTTTCCGTTATGATAACTCATAAAAATTAACTTCATTTTGTATTATGCGTCGTTGATAATTATTCCAACTACTTCTATGATAAAGGTATTCGTTAACTATTAACAGAAATCAAATTTATTTATAAGGCACTAATATCTAATCTTTATCGAGTTAATAATAATTGGTACATGCAGGTAATCTTGCTCACGAATTGGAAATAATTAGTTCGTCATCATATCATCGAGTGTTCAATGCATATTAATTAATAGAGTCGTTGCTTGCACTCATCAAGTAGGTCAAAATTGCGGATCTCGTACTCGAAATTTAAACATTTTCAGTATCGTTGGTGATTCGTGAGGGCGGACTCTGACCACTGCCAATGGATACTTATGGACCATTGCCGTTTACGTTGCGGTTGATGAATTAAATATGGATCGACTGGTGAATCTACCACTGGTTCTCATTGTATACTTATCAATTGCATGGTGATGAAAATGAACATAAGGAAAAATAAATCATTGGAACGAATAATTAATTTATTAATTTTATCAGCGGTTTCTTTGGGTCCTGGTTCGGTTGGAAATGGAGCTAAAATGGATCCGGGAGTAGAATCACTTGCCTAAGGCTCGGAAGGTACAATTTTAATTTTAGATAATAAAGTTTTAATATTTACCTGTCAGGGAATATTCGTCGGTGCTTGTGACGTTAAATTTCGAGCGTCCGTGGTGGATCTTTGGAGGTCGATTATCATTTCCAGACATGCTATTATTGATTCGAAATGAAGAGTTTCCTGCCGACGACGAGATTTGTATTGGGTGTGTGTGTCTGCAGTGTAGAGATTCGTGACTGCGCACACTGTCTTGTCATGGCATCGATTATCAGGGCATGCGGTGTATTGATTTGGTGAACTAGTTCGTCATAACATTTCGCCAAATGTCATGTCTTCTCGTTTCTCAGTTGTGGGATAATCGATTTTTAGCATTTATTGGATTTCATGATTCGTTTTATTTGTAGAATAAGTTATTTTGTACTTTCTACCTATGGGTTTAACCATTTTTAGATGATGGCATTGAAGTTTGAAATTCGCAACGAATTGCTTAGGTTGGAAAAGAAGGTTACCAAAATCAGATGGTTGTATCAAAGATTTTCCAGGATGTTTTACCGGAGAAATTCTCGTCACTGTCATGGCCAAATCATTTTATAAATTGTTTCGGAATGAATCGATTATGATCAAGAACATTTCACCTCACCTTATCCGTAATTTTATGTGTGATCTTATATTATAATTTGTGATTTCTGTTTTTATTTTAAAATCGTAACTTTATGTGTGATAATATATTACAATTTGTGTTTTCATTTTTATTTTTAAAATCGTAACTTTATGTGCGACATTTCGTTATAATTTATGTTTTTGTTTTTCATTTTTAAATTTACTTTATGTGAAAGTTCCTTTAGTTAATCATTTAACTAAGCTATTATGGATTAGTTTGGGCGATGGATAGAAGGCATATGATTTTTCCCTTCTATTTTGTAGTGTCGTTGGTTCAAAATTGGTTGGTTCTATGATGGCGCTCTGTTGGTTATTAAACGTTCAATTCTGTTATGGGTTAATTTATCCGACTCTGTATCTACTCTTTGATAGCCTCTGCATTTTATGGAATTTATTTGAAAATTGTTTTGTAAATTTAATCCAGTCGGTTAGTATTCCTATCTGGATTGTTTGCCTTTTATCATATTACGCTTTGGTCTTAGTCAGCGGAAAACAAAAACTTTTCATTTTGATGCTTTGGCTCAACCGATTCAGTCGTGAATTATAGTGGTTTTAAACTCATTTTTGTCTGATTAGCTCGAGGCCAAATTGATTTAATTACTAATTTACCATATTCCACGTTTTGGTCATTGTATTCGGAATTTTGAATATTACGCGTCGGCTATATATTTCTAAACGTATTTACGGTTTTAATAAAACATTTCCTATATTTGGAACATGGCACTTCAGTTCATTGATGATTTTGTCAATATTTTACATGGCTTTTATGGGTTCTTCATACTTTCAACACGTCCTTTACATTGTTACACGTCATTTTTAGATTAATAATTTGTCTTTTACCGAAATTCGCTGTTTTAATTTTTTACAGCGTTCAATTAACCAGGTTATCATATTTTCATTAAACTCTGTTATAGTTTGAGCATAGCAACGATTTTATCATTAAAAACCCATGTCACCTTCCTTTAATTGATCCTAGGCGCAATTTTGTTTACATTATAGTAATTGAGAGCCCACTGGACTACTCGATGTTTGAATTTTAGCCGTATGTGAGAAATAAGTTTAGGTCGAGTTTATGAGAAATGAGCGACAGAGAAACAGCCAAAAGACTACTTCCCCCTCACCCTTTTCCCCTATACGGATTGATATTGACGTTTCAGCTCCTGCGTTCTCACGCCGGAGACTTCACGGGCACGAATCGTTGGCGATAGTACACGCACTTACACGATTACGATCATATGTTGCAGTATGTTTTGGCTGTGGGGCTGAAAATGTAAAGCGTTGATGGAAGAATTTCATTTTTAATAACTATATTTTGCCATATAATACATTTGACTATGAATTTCTGAACATAATGTTGTGCATTCCATAAAACGTTGATCATAAAATAACACCCTCTCCCCACGCCGACACCCAAGCAGAGCTCAAACGAGGTTGCGAGGATGCGACGTGGAGAGAGTTCCAAACACTTTTCACTCACATAGAAATTTTTGATGTCACTGAATTACACTGATTAGACGTTGATTCAAAACTGCTTTCGAGTTTATGAAAACTGATTCTGGTTAAAAACCGATTAAAATTGTGTAAAAATGAATCGGTATATATACCTATTGTACGGCCCTAACCTTGCGTGTTCTTTTTGATTTAATAAAACAAAATTTGACCTTGGAATTTTATGGTATATTCTAATCTTTAATTTTATTATTTTGAAATTTTATTTGACAATTTTTCTTTTGCATTTTTTTAATTGAATTATTTCTAATTCAAATTATTTGATTTTTATTTCATTTTCATGAAATCTCGCATTTTTGATAAATTGTCAAATTTCGGTCAAATTGTTGGGTTTTCGTGTTATGTTTATGTTTATTTCGTGCGGATTTTGTTGCGCTTTGTTATTATTTTTATTATATTTTTGTGTTTTATAATTTTATATTTAATTGTTCTCTTTCTCGCATTTTGGTAGGGTTAATTGGTGTTTTAATAGGTTTGAGTTTAAATCTGAATTTTATATTTGCATGTGTGTTACCGATTCATTTAAACACTTTACAAGACCGTCTGTGTTCTGGCCCAACACTTTTACATCATATATTTCATTCTAGTGGTGGGTTACTGGGCGCTATTGTTTGTTTAAATTACGTTGTGGTTACCCCGGTAACGTCATATAAATATTCATTTGTTGCCACTCGGCACCCGTTGCTAGGCAACGTTGGAACTGTGTTCGAGTGGGTAGATCGTCCGCAAAAAGTGAGCGCTATTACTAATGCTATAATTGCCCGAACGATCTCTGGGTTCAACGAGCTGTCGATAGAAGACCCGTGCTCGCTTTAGGTTTTTAGGTCCCTTATACCAATAGTCTCATCATTCGCATTCATCACGTACTTTAACTGATAATTCCTTAACGATAAACATATATTTTATAAAAACAACAACACCCGCTGACACAAGTTGACATGCAAATTTTAACAGAAAACACAATTTGATTCTCTCGTTACGCACGGTTCGAAATCCGAGCGGCTCGGCGTTTCGCTCGCTCCTTACGTCCTGGTCGATAGCTGTTAGTTTTTGGTGTGGCTTGCGGAGTCGCTACCGTCTCTCGGTAAGCCAGTTAAGCAGGGGCAAAGACGAGGGTATATGTTACTGATGCCCCTTCTTAACAGGCTGATAATGCGACCTCCAGCCCCTTTATCTGCGTTCTGAGGCTCTGATTTAACTGTTTCTCGTCTGCCCATCCCTTTTGGGCTGCTGTAAGCCTTTGATACATTAACTTGACCTTCTTTGGGTCCACCCATGTGGCTTTTTTTCCTCGCGGGACAGCTGGACAATTTGATCGTAAACGTTTTTATTAGTTTTCCGTGCGTGCACTAGTTCCGTCTGTAATATTTGTAGGGGTTCCATTTCTGTAATAGCGAAAGTTAATTTTTGGACTACAAGTCTTAAATTATTAAATTTCAGCAAACAAACAATTATATTGTAGAATAAATAAAATTTATAAGAGGGAGAACAATTATGAACGACAGTAAATCATTTATTTAACATGTATTTAGAATGTATTCATCATAGTCAGCTTATTGGTGTCCTTCTGAAGCCCCCAGAGCATCAAAGCGCTCCCTATAGACGAATACCGGCCGCTTCGTGTTCCGGATAGGGCTGGCACGGGGCATTGGATGAGCGTCTCCGCAAGCTTTCATACTGTTGTCAGCGTGACCAATCATAGGACTATGTGGCGGCGTATATTCCTCGGTATCAGCAATCATACCGGCCGCTATATCTTCCTCCACGTTCCTAAGATATAGCATGGCCCTGGCTATTTGTATGTTGAGATGACTCTGGTCATTTCCGAGTCGAGAGAGGATGGACCGAGCCTGCGCGTATATTTCCTGGGCCGGGGTTTGGCCGCATCCTCGTTTTACCAATGCGTACGGTAACTCATCTCCTTCCATGGATCGTGCAGCGTCCCGTTTGGGTTCTCTCGGTTGGGGTCTGGAGCCGTATTTGCTCTTTCAGACTCGCTGCCATGCTTGTCGCCATTGGTCGGCAACCTGAGTGGGAACTTGGACAAGGGCTCTTGGTGCATCTACAATACGATGGTTTTAGTCATTTAAATCGTTGGGCTATCTAATTTGTGTTAAATTAGAGGAGATAACTAAATTAATTTATCTATCATACGCCGATGGTTGGCCAAGTTGTCTCCAACCAATGGACCTATTGTTCGTTTCCCTTGCAGTGCATTTAGGCTAACGAATTGGTTATCTCCTATACTTTATGTAATGAATTTACTTATTCCTGAGCTGGATGCTCCTCTGCCGGTCCTTGAGCATTTAGTAATAAAGCTTTATGTTTATGGGTATTGCTGGGGAGGTACTTCAAAAATATTATCACTTTGTCCCGCCAAATTTATCATTCGTTATCAGACCTTAGCCCCAGTGTTTGTTAGTAGGTTCTGCAAAACTAATTGTTAATAAATTTAAATCTACCCTTGGTGTTAATGTCTATGCGTGGATTAAATAACTTCCTCTAAGACGATAGTGGATGAATCGAGGCGCCATCGATAAGAGCCTCCATGACAATGATCAAGAATCAAAACAATGGGTATGAATTTAATTGATAACGAAAAGGGGTGTACAGTATTGAGAAGATCGTCATGATAAAAGTTCTCGACCTTTGGTATGGATTAGATTAGAGAAATACTAAGATTTAATTATTTAAATATATTTTATACTTAATTATTATTTTACATGGGAATAAAAGAAACTAGAATAACCAAACTAATATTATCCGGAATATACTTTACACTTAATTACTTTACATGGAGATAAAAGAAATTAGAATAATAAACTAATATTATCTGAAAATTATTTTATACTTAATTATTTTACATAGAAAAATACTAGAACATGAGTCCGCATTAAAGTTTTTGTTAAAACGCATTTGCTAATAGAATTGTTTACTTCAAAGACTTAAGTAAGTTGAAAAAACACTCAAAATATTCAGTTTCCTTTACGGGGAAAGAAATCCAACAGAAATCCTACCATTTAATTATCTACACATCGTAAGCCTAACGGTGGTTTGTTCATTTCGCTATCCTCCAGATTTAGTGGATTTGTAATTTACTATAATACATCTAAACACAAAACAAAAATAAATTATATTTAACGAGGAAAACCTTAGAAATTGGATACTGGATAAGTTCCTATTTGATGTCATAAAAACTATCATCGGTTGGGCATGAGGATTTGCATGGTGATTAATACAAAAGGAGTTATTGGAACAAACAAATTAATTTGGTGGTTTTTCCAAATGGTTTTCTTAGGTCCTAGTTCAGTTGGGAGTGGGGTTGCACCGGATTTGGAACTAATTTGCCTTCCTAATGCTCGGACAGCATGATTATAATTTGATTAATAAAATAACAAAAAAAAATCCTAATATTTACCCGTCGGGAAAAAATCTGTGATATCCGTGACATTGGATCCCGGGTATTCGTCGTGGGTCTGTGGTAATTGATTGTTCCCCCTAAACATGATTTTAGTTTTATAATTGGCAGATTATTATCGGCAGGTTTTATATTGGAGTGTGTGCAGGTGGTGGTAGGAATTTGTAGTTGCACCCACCCTGGGTGGGTGTGTAATTCTCTCTAATATGACAGTATCAATTCAGAACACGCTGAATATTGATTCGGTGAACCAGTTCACCCTGAAATTTCACAGGAATATCATATTTCTACGATTTTTTGGATGCGTCTACAATTTGGGATTTTTTCTATCTTCTACTGCTGATCAAATGGTTGATTTATCGGAAAATCTTCGGGATTTAGTTCTCGCCAATGGCCTAGTAAGTTATGTCGCCCCTAATTTTCGTAAGTTTAAATATTAATATCGATCCAATTTTTAAGGAATTTGATGATTTATTTATTAATTTTCTGGAGGACAGATTTCATCAGAATTTTGTTTTGGGTCGATTTTTTTTTTGGATATTATCAGTCAAATTTTAGACAGGGTTTTAGCTGTTTACTCGTTGAGTTTCATTGGAAAGAATCAGATCAGGTTTTAATTTCTAATTTGGTAATATTATTAGCTATGAAGTTTGACAAAACCATAAAGAAAAATCGGATTTTCTAATGAATGGCTGGTTCGAACACTCGTCTGAGGTGGAAGTCTGCTGCATTTATGGGTATGGACAGAGCTCTGGTCTAGCCAAATTCTCAATGTTACGACAGAGTCGGGACTGTTATGCTAATTATCTAGGGTTTTTATTTGTAATCTATATTTATTGTAAGTCTATCTCCTCGGTGTGGCTTTTGATTCTTAATCGTGTTTTATTGGTTTTAGATATTTTATGTCTATTTGCTATGTGGTGGAGTTGATTTTAAAAATTTAGTAAGTGAATATTTCTAATTTTTCTTTAATCAAATAAAGGTTTAAAAGAGCTTTGATTTTGTTTTGATTTTAAAGGATAATATTTAATTTACTTTATATTTAAATTTTTCCTAAATTCCGTAAACGTTGGGTTGAGAATCCTCAACCATTAATTTCATTATCTAAATTTAAGCATTAAACTGGAAGTGGTTACTATATTTAATTTCAGTGAGTTTCTACGTTAATGCGGTTATTCCTGAGGTTTACGATAGCTATATTATCTCATTTCTTACTCGAATAGTTTTTTTGGTTGACTCTCAAAAGAATATTAGCAGCTTACGATGACTACTTTATTGGTTTTAACACAAGACAACTTCTATATTTTATTTGACTTCTAATTAAAATCTACATTTTAGTTCATAGCAATCACTGGAATCTATAGTTTATTTAAATTCGTAACCCTAATTTAAAATTATTAAATGTTGTACGTTCATAGTAACCGCTCAATATTCATGATTAATCTAAATTCATATCAATAGCTTGAAATTTATGGTTACATTAAATTCATAGTAATAGTTTGAATCTATAGTTGATTTTAAATTTATAACAACGATTTCATTTTATATTTCCCGTTACCTTTCCCTTGGTTGACCTTAGGCGCATTGTGTTCATATTATAGTTAATGAGTGCCCACTGGACTAATCGTGTGATGATTTTGAGCCTTATGTAAATATAGTTTAGGTCAAGTTTACGGAAATTGAGAGACGAGGAAATAGCCAAAAGACCACTTCCTTATCCCTCTCTTCCCTTGTACGGAATAATATTGACGTTCCGACCCCTGCGTTCCGCACGCCGGAGTCTTCACGGGCACGAATCATTAGCGATTTTCCACGCACTTACACGAATTCGAATAATATGTTTGACTTTAATAACTTGTGATGTGTCTTTGGCTGTGGGCCGGAAAAATTTAGACAAATATAAAACAAAGTTTTTATGCATATAAATATTTTATTAAAATAACAATATAAATTACCCAATCCAAGCATAAACAAATTTATCATCACCCTCCCCACGCCGACACCCAAGCAGAGCTCAATCGAGGTTGCGAGGATACGACGTGGAGAGAGTTCTGAAATAAACAAAAACTCTCACTCACATCGTAATAAAACTGTTTAAAGAGTAAAAACGATTTCAAGTTTTAAAAACTGGTTAAAATTGTGTAACAATTGAAACGATATATATACCTATTGTACGACCCTAACCTTGCGTGTTCTTTTTGATTTAGTCAAACAAAATTTGACCTTGAAATTTTCTGGTATATTCTAATCTTTAATTTTATTATTTTGAAATTTTATTTGACAATTTTTTTACTTAGATTTTTAATTAAATTATTGCTAATTCACATTATTTACTTTTTATTTAATTTTTATGAAATTTCGTAAATTGTCAAATTTCGGTCAAAATCGTTGGGTTTTCGTGTTATGTTTATATTTATTTCATGTGGATCTTGTTGCATCTTGTTATTATTTTAATTTATTTTTATGTTTATAATTTTATGTTTAACTGTTTTTTCTCTCATATTTTGGTAGGCTTAATTGGTGTTTTAATAGGTTTGAGTTTAAATCTGCATGTTATATTTGCATGTGTGTTACCGATTCATTTAAACATTTACAAGGCCGTTTTCACTGTGTAATTAGACAGTAGACATTTAAATTTTTAATTGAATCACTTATATAAATTTAAATTATGATATGGATCAACTCGTGAACTAGGCTCAAGCTCAGTCGATACTAGCTATACTCGGTAAAAATAGCTTCATAGTTTGATAGCTTTAACAGCTTCGGACAACCAAGTGGGCTTTCAAAAACTGATTGTAATTAAAAAAAATAGATTTTTCACTTTTCGAATAAATCAAAATAATAAAATGTAGATGAATTGATGTTTACAATAAAAAAAAATATTTGATATGAAATTCGATTTATCCAAAATCTTTTAATATATCAATTCATATTAAAGTAATGTTTATGAATTTAAACTTATAAATATTTTTTAATATTTTGTTAATTTCGAGAAAAACATTTCCAACTATTTAAGTAAATGTAGAAAGTAAAATTTGTCTTTAAATAATTCAATTTTTATTGTTATTTTACAAACTATTTTAATTTATTTAAATTTCTATATTTATATAGATGCAATCAACATCCGCTAGAACGTCAAAAATTATCCCCGATCAATATGTAGTTAATTCTGACGAAACAATCAAGTCACATACTGATTGCATTCCTGACATTTCTTCACCATCCAGTTTTACACAATCTGTTTTCCAAACATTGAATGATTCTGAAGTAGCCCAACAAACTTTGTCCAACTCAGACAAGACAACCACTTTAAAATGCATTTTATTAGGTGACAGTGATGTTGGAAAGTCAAGCTTGGTTATTAGTTATACGTCGAATGGATTTCCAGATCATCACAAGTCAACAGCATTTGATATTTATAAAGGTATTCGATTAATAATAAAATTTAGATTTATTTTTGTTTTGTAATAATCATTCTTTAAATGTACTATTTTTTAAAAAATAATTTTGAATACAAATACAGCTCCCTGCCTTCCTATCAATTTTAATTTATGTACTTTTCCACACCAAATATCGCTTGTAATTTTATTATAATATTTGCATTCATGTTTTAATCGTATTATCATTTGCTATCAAAAGTAACATTTGACTGTTCGATGATTCATGCTTGTTGGTTTATGCGTCCATATGTATCATATATGATACATTTGGAACATTATATTTGCCAAGTGTTTACTAGTTATACAAATCACATTGCAACTTTTGGGATCATAATTGCATGTAAATGGGATTTATACCTAAATGGCTAAATAGATCAATAAATTAAACTTATTCACATATTTATCGATTCATCAGTGCTAGCCGTACTGCAGAATTACTTGAAATTATATTCATGGTTTTATTTCAATGAATATTTATAAAAAATGCAAACTCAATCAAAATATTGATAATTTTTCAATGATTTTTTATTTAAATTTTAAATGTATTACTCAAATTGATTTTTAATCTTCTCTTGCCTGATGAAATGTTATTAATATGCATTGCTAATAATAATTTTAATATGTCTAAAAATATAACAAATACTGAGTTCAGATTTTAATGATCCCCACTATCGCATTAGAGCATCGAATCAAATAATAATAGTATTAATAATAAGCATTCATTGGGGTTGAAAATTTAAAACAATACTGAAACATCAATCAACATATTCAAATTATTTTAAAACATTCAAAACATTCGTAGTCATAGCATTTTGCACATTAATCTTTGTATCCAATTGACCTTATCAACAAAGTCCCAAATTTCACGTGTTCCCAATAATTATTAAAACTTTTCAACAAAATTTTAAAATCAAACTTTCCTATTTTACTTTTACAGGCTCTATTGTGCTCACTAATATTGGTCAAACCCTTCAATCGACAATGCTCTAGAACTTGAGTACAGTTTTATATTCTTACTGTCTTATATTCTTATTTTCGCCCTGGTCGCCTCCAGTTACATTCAACTCATTTTTAAGCGAATTAATTTCCATCATAAGATATATTTCTTAAAAAGTTCCAATAATCAATTATTTAAACACAAGATAATTTAAATATTTTAACTATAATAATTCGCTCAATTAATTTTAGAAAAGTTTTGACTATTTGTAATAAATTGTGTGTTTCTATAGCCGGAGAAGCCCTGAAAGTAAAATATAATTGTTTAAAAAACCAAAACCAAAAATGAAATGAAAAGTTAGTTTAGCTTTGTCTCGTTTCGAACAAAAAATGTTATAATAATTCACTTAGTGACTTTTACCTTCAAACCATTGATATAATCGGTTATACAACTGCAATTATCCAACCGCTAGACCAAGAAATCATCTACAACTTCAAAGCTTATTATTTACGTCGCAACCTTTATCGACACGGAAGACGTCGAAGTTATTGCTATGAAGGAATTTTGGAGTATCTGTAAGGAAATCTTGAATACATTGCATTAAGAAGATGAGTTAACCACTGAGAGTATAAGAGGTTGTTGGAATAACTTTTGGCCAAGATGTACTACAATTGCTTGCGAACATGTAGAAACAATAAATACAATTGCTGGAATGGATTCTTTAGTGACAAAAGTTGGTACGGAAGATAAGGATATAGGGAACATCGGGAATTATTTGATTCGGGAAAAAACCGATATAAAAAATGTTACATGTCAAACGGCATATGAAGAAGACCATAAAGACAACACGGAATATATTTCCAGGAGAACTAACTGCAAAATGAGATAACCACTGAAAGTATAAGAGGGACTATGGAACTAATATATGAGGCAATGAATATTTTTGGGGAAGATGTTCAAGATCTGGAACGAAGTCGTAAGATTCAGAGAACAATAACTGAAACATAAGCTGTAATACAATATACGTTGGATGATTTTTAATTACATATTTTCCCTATTTATTAATAAATAAATGTTCTATTTATATAATTTATATTCTTCTATAAAAGATGTATCTAATATATATTTTTCCTTCTACAAGAAAAATATCGTATGTACAAAGATCTGAATTTTTTAAAAGTCGCATTTTCCAGGAACGCAGTTCCGACACAAACTCGGGCTTTCCGTACATATTGATGTTTTATCAATTATTATCACTTATTCATTTCGAATAAATGATCAATTAATGAATTATAATATTTATATCTTTAGGATTATAAATCACTTATTTTTACATGTCTATCTGAAACACAACACCGTAACGCATGAACCTTTTTAGTGTCGAAAAGTGGGGGTTAAACTGAAAAATATCGTTTGTTGGAAACTGATTGTTTCTTTTGGTAAAAGTATAAATTAAATGTTAAGCTAGTAAATGACGAGATAAACATTTGCGGCCAAATATGTATTAAATAAGACATTTTTTTTAATCTGTCAGAATTTCGATCAAATGTTTAAATTCTTGCTGCTTTTCCTTTAAAATTCATTTTCTGCCTAATCATTGGCCTAAAATTTATAATTCCTGTAAGTTTTTCAATAATTTTGTCATTAAAAATTAATACTCTAAAAATAAATTAAAACTTAATATTTTTTATTTTCATTTGTATGTCTAAACTCTCTTGAACTTTTTAATATAGAAATAATATAGAGATTTCAAAATCTAGAAACAAATTATTTTTAGAATTATTTTTTTAATGAGCAGGAAAGGGAATTTAGATAGGAAAACCAGTAAGCATTTGAACGCTCTAGCCAAATTATAATACAAATTGAGAAGGATTCATTTTAAAATCGAAAATTTAATAAAGTTTTTGCAGCAAAGTTTTTTTTTTTACTTGTTTCATATAACTTATTATACGGAATTACAATATGTCAAATAGCTCACACTTCTCATTTTAACTCCAATAGTCAAAATTTGTTAATTTATTTAAATTTTTTCCTCGTAATTTCAATTAATTTAGTTGTTAGTCAATCATAAATACAAAAAGCTTTCTATATTTTGTAGTTTATCAAAAGAACTTGTAAACTTGAAAAATTCTTTTGGTGATGGAATCTTTTTTAATTGATTAATGTGAATAAAGTTTTTGGAAGTTGTTTAAAAATTACTTTGAGTAGTGTGGAGTTTTTTTTGAAATAATTTTTTTGGGGTTGCTAATAGTTAGAAATAAAAATAGTAAATTATACAAAAGATAACTTCCAATGACAATGATAAAGATACCAAAACCTTTAAGGGAAATTCTTTTTTATATTTAAATTCGGTTGACGATGCAGGATAATAATACTGAAGCAGTGCTTAACAATAGGTCTCAATGTTTACTACTCAGTCATCATTTCATAGTCTTTCAAGTGTTTAATCATTTTAGAAGCTCTAGCTTATTATTAACGGTTGCTAGACGTGACTTTGGCAGGAGCTACAAATAATAAATCCAGAATATGTCAAAGAAGCATTTATTTTAACTTTTTGAAAAATATTTTAATTTCAGCTTCAAAGTTTTCCATCTATATTTTGAAAATACTAGAAATCTTTATAAAATAAATTGCATTTGCTGTTTCAACTTGACTTCTGCCGGTTCGAAATTGGTTCATAATCGGTAATGTAACTTTATTACTTTACCGCTTCTTTCAACTAAAGAACAATTTTCTTCCAATTCCGTTTAAATTTATGTTTTCGTTATGCTTTCATTTCTAATTTTCAGAAGTCTGATATAAAAAAGTAGATCTAAAAAATTTTTAAAAAGTTAACATAAGATTAAATCAATTGATAAAATTTAAATAAATAATAATTTTAGCCAATTTCCGCAATGTTTATTCATAAAATATGAAATATTTCGACTGATAAACGGCCCTGATCACTCATAATCAAAATTTAACTAGACATTCACTTTCTCGTCTTCTCTGATATTTTCTTTCACTCAAATAATATGACAATTTTTAATTTATTCTATTTTATTAATTTCCTAAATTATATTTATAAATTTTCAAATAAACAAATAAATGTGTTGTTTCAATTAGTAGTGTGTAATTTAAAATAAATTTGACAAATTCAACGAAAATGTGATTTTTGATGATATTTCGATTATTTTTATGTATTGTGTATAATTTTGAAATTTTGACGCAAATTTTACAAAGAAAAGTTAGTAAAATTTTCTCTAAAGTGATATGTCAACATTTTCAAGTCATAGATTTTCAAAATTTTCCATTTTCTCATTGATTTTCTTAGTTTTTAAACACTTGTTTATTTGACACATGATGACATTACAGATTTTCAAAATTATCAATTCTTACACGGCATCTGAATTTCATTTTACTATTTATAGACGCTTCATGTGAATTTATTACAGGCCCGACTCAATGGACTCGCCATAACCAATGGCCAATTGATGATTAATACATATTTAATCTTTACCTCCAAAACTGAGTATTTAAGAAAATTTATGTGAGACGGCTATAATTTTTTATTTCAGTATTTTTGTTCTGCATGTAAAATTCTTGTTAATTTACACTAAATTTACGAAACATGTTAATTTAATGTTTTATTTTAAACCATTTTTGTAATAACAATTTTATTTTCGATTAATTTTGCTAAAAACTGCATTCTTCAATGTGATTGGGTTAATAAAAATAGGTATGCAATTTTGTCCATAAATCTCGTATTAATTGATAAACTTAAGTTTGAAACTTCCATATTACAAAGTACTGTCCTATTATTTCAAAATTGTTATATTTTAAAATGATATTTTTGTAACACATTATGTTACTTTTCCTATATTGTAAGACCATTAAATATTAACTCGTTTGTTTAGATTTAAAAATATATCACCCAAGTTTATCAACAATTTCTTTTTTATTTGTGAAATCATAGATTTTTAATGCAGAATGTCATGTCTAGACGCTGAAAAGCAAAATTTATTCCTGAAAAAACAAGAATTCTCATTGGAATTCACACGATATAGAAACCACTAATGCTAACTCGCTTTTTATATAATTTCTTTATAAACTCATCTAAAAATTTTATAATTTAGACGATTTCCTAGTAATAGCAATAAAAGCTTTTATCATTAAACATGCATTCCAGTGATATTTTGTCAAAAATTAAATATATGAACAAAATATCATTAATTTTTATTTATCACGTTCGTAAAACACTTTTGTGATGTGCTGAGGTGGTGAGTGTAAGTTCAAATCAAATGTAAAATGTAGGTCCCATTTCTAACGTCTCATTAAGTGATTTTACAATCAATGATATCTCATTTACATATCACTGTTTTTCAACCATCTTTGAATTGTTGCTTTATTTTACGCCCAAAATTTTGCCATGTCCTTACTTTTTATCAACATTTTAAATTTGATTAGATCACGCTTAAAGGGTAGACAAAGAGGTCTGAGCGCCACGTTACTCAATTTAGCTATAAGTAGTTGAAATGCATACCTGAGAAAATGTGGCTGAATTTAGATGGGTAATAAATATTGTTAGACCTACATTTTTCTATTTTCATTTCTTTCTCATTTGAATAAAATAATATTATGTTTCAAATATCATTTATTGTACCAATGTCGATTATTTCATTCTTTTACAATCACAATTGATATAAAGCAGAGTAATAAATTATGAGACGAACTGCATATTAATATATGTCAGATTAATGTTAGTTTTATATCAATTAAGGTAATTATGATGAAAATTTTCATAATAATAATAATTTATAAAACGGTGATTTCTTGGTAGCAGATTAAAATTAAAATTTCTTCAAACAAGTAAATAATAAAATTTTTAATTCGTTGAAAGTACAAGTTATTATATTTTTAAAAAGTTTAAACAAGGGGAACCCAACCTTGATAATTAGCGGGATGTTCTAGAGCAATGAGTTTTAAAAAGGTAAATATAAAATAAACAGTTAAACATATCTTTAATTGTTGTATTATAATTAATTATTTGTGTAATCAAAAATTTTAAAATTCGCGTATAATTAATCGCTATTCGTTCTGAGACGTGGCAGGCCGTATGTTTGGACACTACTGTTTTAAACCAATCAGAAAATAGAAAATGAATTTCAAATGAAGACCAAAACGCATTTGAAAATTGAAGGTAGGTAATTTTCCTAGAAATTGAAAATATTTATTTTATAATCTAATGTACCCTGCAGCAAAGGATTATCTTATTATTTAGTTATTTTAAGAAAAAACAAAAAATAGTAATATCAGATAAGTGAATAATATAATAATCACTTTGCAGCAAGGGGTTATTTTATTATTCACTTATCAGATATCTTAATTTATACTGCTACTAAGGAATCACCGTTTTATGATGTTGTTAAGATTAATAATAAAAAAGGCCCTTGCTGTAAAGTAATAATTATATTGAAAAAAGTTCGATTATTGATAATCGAAACTTTTTCAATATAATTATTACTTTGCAGCAAGGGCCTTTTTATTATTCACTTATTTGATATCTTAATAACATCAATGATGTTAAAATGCAACAATGTAAAAGACAGAAATTTTAAGTCGACAATTATTTTGAATTGTTTTTTACTGTATATTAATTCGATAGACGCCAAATAATTGACTAAAAATGAAAATTAATAAATTTTTGGTTTAAAGGTTTTTATTTTAATATTTATACAATATTTCGTTGATGCAACTTTTTTGCTACATTTAAGTTGCCCTAGTGATGGGTAACCAAAAATCATCATTTTGACTATTTATTTAAAGTACTCCAATTTCCTTATTAAACTAAATGTACTGGATTTTATTATATATATTTGCTTATTAAATTGAATTGTGATTTTAATGACAAATGCATAAGTCAAATTAAAAAATAGAATATTTATTATTTAACATTTTAGTATATTTCTGTAAATTTTTACATAAATTAGTATTTTCTGCGTTCTGTTGTCTGTAAGTCTAATTTTTTTAGAGCAAAATACAAACCTTATATTAATGACATTTATACGCGACGAGTATATAGAGTTCTTAGTGCAATGAATTTGATAATCTTGAATATCCAGTCGTCTTGTTGCTGTCGTTGTTGATTAGCTTTTCTATAATTTATTATTTTATGCTGTCGCCAAATCATCTCAAACTACTTGTATATAGTGAAAATAAGAATATTATATATTTCGTTTCAATTAACAAAAATGATATAATTTATAATATTATATAAACAAAAAATTGAAGACAGTAAATAATAGCATAATACAGAAAAGTATGATTGAGATGGTTGACGTTGTTTAAGGTTTGGCAGTAGTTTCACAGTCGGGAGTATATGATGCGAGGGATAATATTTAGCAATTAATATCAATGTTGGAGTTCATCTTTTACTTATTGGAATAAGTTAATAAAAAGTTCATTTACACTAACGATTCTCAAATTTTTAAGAGTTGCAGCACTCTGTTAATTTTTCCTAAGTTATGGGGACCAAATACGGTAAGATTAATGGGTTTTTTTTTCATTGTTTGATTGGCACTAGTATAGCCCAACCACTTTAGATAACTTATAAAATTAAAATTGTAACAATTAAACAAACATTTTTCTTCTAAATATCAGAATTATGATGGCTTTGTGCGGCTCCTTAGTAAATAGCCAACCAACTTCCCTTGAGATCATGGCCCCCAAATTGAGAACCATTGATCCACGCAAACTAATTTTCAATAACACGAAATTTTAAAACTTTATTTTATGATTTTCAATTTATTTTCATCCTCTCTCTACTATAATTAAAATAATCAACGTTGGTTAAGGCTGATATAAACTAGCAATTTAATTTTTGAAGTTTTGTGACATTTTATAGTTGAAAATCTTGAAAATATTTTAATTTAATTATCTTTACCACTTGTACAATGAAATTTTAGTTTAAATTTATATATTGTAAATTTTAAAATTTATATATTATTATTACAAATTTTAAAAAATTGAATTTGTCTCTTGTATTATTTGTTTCAAGGGTTTTAAAATTTTATAATACATAAAATTATTAAATGGGATCCAGTTGAATTAATATTAAAGCGTAAAATTCGTAGAGATATTAAACATCTGAGCAGTTTGGAATGTTTTGCGCGATTACATTAATTTCGGTAATGAAATTTGTCCCGGCTCAAACAATCAACTGCTCTAATGTGTAATTTTTATTTTAAATATTATCAAATCGTATTTAACTAAAATATTATCCTTTTTACAAACATTATTCTCCATACTCTCAACCTAGTGTCGCGGGAAAATGTTATTTGCCCGCTGAAACTTTTTCAAATGCCCGTGGGTGTTTTTCTAAAATTGGTTAAAAATCAACATTACAATGTATAATTTTTCAAACGCATTTTTGAAATTTTCCACCTTTAATTAAATTTAATTAACACAAACATATTTGTACAATTATTTATTAATGGAAATTCCAAGAAAATTAAAAAAACCATTAAACTTTAATGATTAAATTTTTTAATTAAAACAGCTACCCACTTGATAAAAAGGTTGGGCACCGCTGCTCTAAAGTTTGATTTTATGAAAATTTTAGGCCTTTTCAAGAAATAATTTTTAACAAAATCAAACTTTTAGTCTGATACCGCCTGCGTTCTTTTCTTATAACGCTTTCGCTTTATTTTCCAGCTTTTCGCAATTATAAATGCCATCTAAAAGTCAAAACAGTACCAAATCCGTTTGAATATTTGGGGAAAGAAATCCTAATATTTGCACTTTGTCTGACAGGCATAATTGGGATATTAACCAGGTCGAATGGCGTTGATGAATCAGCGGATTTATAAGAACAGAAAAAAAATTTGCTTGGGAAACTCGTAATTAGTTAATATAACATTTATTCATTCAATAATGTCGTCCTATCAGTAATTATGATGATTTATATTTGCTAAACTCCCATTGGAATAAATTGAAAATATTTCTCATCAACATATTTTGTAAAAAAAAGATTACATGTATTCCCAATCCTCTATTGTAAGCGGATTAAATGAAATAATTTAAGTAATTTATTAACAAGAACTGAACAAGTTTTTGTGACATACATCGTACTCCCATTGTCTTCAATATGATATTTCTATTATATTTTAATATTTCTATAAGTATTATAAGGACTTTTTTTGTTTCTCATCTCTGATTTCTTTATAAGTGACATAGTATTTTCTACAAATTTTGACTATGAATCAGATTTATTTATGGTATTCATAGCTAAATTGTGTAGAAAATATTATTTCTATAAATACCCGTCATATGACAGTTATATTGCGCCTAGCAAATAACATTCTATTTCAGTTTGAGAACCTCTTTAATAATAATTTGTGGTTTTTTAACATGGTTCGCAAATTTAGTTACTGTTATCATGATTATTAGGCCAAAATTCAAATCTATAAGTTATATTTTTTTTAAAAATATATAAAAAAACGTTTTGTCACATGGACGCTATTTACGTTGTTTATAGTGACTTAAAATCTCATCTGATTCAAAAATTGAAATTAACTGGAGAAATTTTCATTATAATTCTATGTAATTAGATAACTAACTGATATGAAATCGTGAATGATTTCGTGTACCGTTATTCTATAATTATGAAGTTTTAAATGTGATATTCAATGCAAATTATAATGGCAAAACTAGTTACAAGCTTATTTAGATCTCATCCGTACCGTGCCACTCAATTCCACGCCGTATCGAACAATGCAACGTTCGATAAAACCGAGAATCTGATCACTCCACTACTAGATTTTGAATGAGACTTCAAAGTCATTGGGTTCGATACCGAGTGGGGTCTAGTTTCTTTCCTGATTCTAATGAGAAACAAATAAGATAGAAACTAATTTGCTATAAGAAATCCAATTAAATGAGATTAAAACCAAATTTATCATTAAGTCATTTAAAACCAAAAACATTTCATTATATTCTATTATTATAACTTTCACATTGAACGGATCTTGTCATAATTAAAAATCTATATTTTGCAAATAATTTTCATTTCAATAAACACATGATTATGTTATAAATAATGTATTTATTGTTACTAGCATGAATAAGGAAACTAATGATAATAATTGTGAAAATGTCGTTCAGTTGATAATTTCAACATTCAAATCAGATTGGTGCATAAACGGAGTGCTGCGTCGAATAATTGAATGTGCAAACGATCAAATAGTACTAATTGCACTATTATCCATGAAATATTGATGTGAAATGTTGACTGAAACGGATTTCACATCATTTCCTATTACGTCATTATTTCATTACGCATTCATGATGATTTCTATTGTATAAATTTTCCATTAAAATTAATTATTTTCCTTTACTATTTTTATCTATTTCAATTAATTAACATTGTTTATAGTTTTAAGAATTAATTTAAAAAAATTTCATGGCATTTTTTAAAAAGAGATTTTGTTTGTTTTCAACGGTTTTAATATCATATTTAAAATAAAGCATTTTCGAAATCACTTCTAATTCCATAATAAACGTATTGTCTACATCAAAGGTGCGCAAACTAGGGGCGGGCCCCCCGGATTGGGGCGCAGGAAATTTTAAAATGTAATAATTCTTTGTTTCCAGAAAATTTTAAAATTGTTAGATTTTACAAATGAAATATGGTCTTTTCGTTCAATATTTATTATTGTTTTTTTGCTAAAGCATTAGAAATGTTATTTTCATAACATTTAATTTGTTCACTTTACAATAAATAAAAAATACACTTTGTTTATTTTATTTAAGTCTTTTTTATTGTGGCGTTTTGATTTTTTATTAAGTCGCGGGCGCCAAAACTAAATATGTTGAAAAGGGGGGCGCAACTTAAAAAATTTGCGGAAGCCTGGTCTACATGAACTAGCAATTCATTATAAAAAATTGAACAATCAGTCATTTTAATTCAATGAACATTTGGTTATTGCATTTCGTTTTGTCATAAAAATGATAACTATTTCACACTTACCGCCTGAATATTCGTCTTACACTGAAGAATTCAATAAAATATCACATTTTTGTTCATTAAAGCTCACTAGGATGACTTTAAAATAAAATTCACGGAAACACATTTTAAATGGGTGTTGAAATCTGAAGTTTTTAAAAAAATATCCCTTGAATTTCAATCCAAAAAAATTGTGTGTTTAACTTCAACAAAATATATTTTCCTCGTATTCACAAAATGAAAGAAAATTAATAGGAACACTGGAGTACACTTTCTAAATGACAATTAACCTCCAAAATAGTGTAGCTTGCAAAATATAATGAAGTGATTACCAAATGGGGTTCACGGCAAAAAATGAGATCAGAAATCTTAATTTCCGTTGTGTTAATTAAAATAATTTTGTTTTTGTGTTTTACTTTTTTTTGTTGCTCTTTGATATAATTTTAAATAACTTTTGTCAAATGAATTTTATCTATTTTTTTTCTTAATATTTAATTTATTTTCATTATGATAAAATATCTAAAGTTTTCTGTGTTGCATAAAAATTTTTTTTTATCTTTTGTCTTAATAAAAATAAATTAAATATCATAAAAAGATCAAAGGTTACGAAAACCATTTTTCTATTGATAATTTTTAGATATCCTGAATATTTACATTTTGAACCGTACCTAAGGCCTCCAAAACAGGATATTAAATATTTGACAATAACCAAAAATGCGTAAACAACTTTCATTAATAGAGAAAATTTAAGAAGTATTTTTAACCCTTTCAAGATAAATTTGGTAAACTATAAAAAATTTCGGTTAATATTTTATGTTTGAAAAATTATTGTCCCTTTCAAATTATTTTGAATCTCTTACCCTACAAAATTCATCAATTATAATATAACTTCAACTGCTTTCTTAGATTACTTCGTTTTACTAATCGTCATAAGATATCGTATAAGATGTTAAAAATTAAATTCATTGTCGTGGAATGATGATGTTTTATAAGTAAAAGAAAATAAGTTTCGGAAAGAGTTAAAGGCACGTGACTTCCAGAAGAGTTTTGGTAGAATTTTCAATTTTTGTGTAAATTTTTCATAGAAGGCTAAGAGAATGAAAATTGAATAATGACATGAAGCAATTTTTTAAATTGAAGTTTTATTTTTCTCAAACTGGAAATTTCTTTGCCTATATGGACAACAGGAAATTGAAATTTGTATCTCTAATTTAAAAATTTGTATTCTATTTTTCGGTAATTCCGTTTTAAAAAATATAGGATAATAATTAGTTACATAAAATCTATTTATTTCGATAGTTATTATTATTATTATTATTTTAAGAACTTTTTTTGTTTTCACTCTGATTTCTTTATAAGTAACACAATATTTTCTACAAAATTTACTGTGAATACCTTAAATAAATCTGATTCATACTCAAATTTTGTAGAAAATATTATTTTATTATTATTATTATTATTATTATTATTTTTATTTTTATTATTAATATTTCTTTATTATCTACGAAATAATGGAATTGTTATTTATACTAAAATATTTATAATTTTATTATTAAAGAATCTGTCATAAAAGTAAATTTAAGTAATCAAAAATAATTCATCATTTCGTCTGTTGTATGTTATTAAAAATATATCTTTTGAAGAAGCTTCATAGAATGAATTTCACATTTTCCTTTCTATTTATTACATTGCACTGAACACAAACTTGACATTTAATTTCACTTTTTATCTCTGATATTTTTTCTTACTAATTTCTTTCGAATATAGATTCATATTTTCTTGGTAAAATGTTTTAAATTTTTATTATAATTTTCAAAATTATTATTATTTGTGTCATTGTATTTTCACGATAATCTTATAAAAATTATTGTAGTTAACAGTTGTATTCATTTATAATTTTTACCTTGATATTTTGAAAGCGTTGTCAATATTTTTCAAGTTTTATTTGTCATTGTTTTTTCAATGAGATTTAAAAACCGAATTAAAAAAAAAGAATATTTTAATATATAATTATTAACTATTAATTGAATTATTATTTACATTTGATCTCAAATTAATAATGTTTAGTTGAAATCAATGTGGAAGATCGGAGAGTTCAGCTGCAGATATGTGACACTGGTGGCGGTGTAAGTTTTTTTAGTCGGTTTAAAATCCATAAATTTTTTTACACGAACTTAATTTTTTTATATTTATTTCATGTTTCTCAATTAGATGACAAATATTTTTATTTATTTTGATTTTAGCATTCTTTCTATATTCGTTAGTTGTTTTATTTAAATTTCTAGTATTCTAGACAGATATAAAAAATATAAATTTTTAAGAACACATTAAAATTTTTGGAAATTTCATTATTGTTACTATATGAAAAGAATTTTGTTATTCATAATATTGATTTTGGAAAAATAAAATATTTTATTTCTTTGTTATAGATTTTCTTTCTTTTTATGAAATTTTTAATAATGCGCTTTAAAAATTTTTTTAATTTTTTTTAAAATTTGTTTTAAATTTGTTTTAAATTTTGGTATTTTCTGTTTAATATCGTTAACATTTTTATAACTCGATTGGATAAGACTGAATTTTTAATTTCACCATTTATTAAAAATAAATTATTTTTGACAAATAGTAAAACCAAATTAATTTTGAAGTCGGTAATAAAATTAATAGAAAAAATGAACAATATGTTAAAAAGACTTAGTGATATTAATTTTTGAGAAATAATTGAACGAAAATAAATACGATAAAAAAATTTCTATGAATGATTATATAAAAATATAATTTTAATTAATTACTTTTTAAAATGTTTTGATAATATTAAAATATTCTAATAAAAGTAAATGAATCTGGTTCTAAAGTGATATTATAATTTTTGCCATTTAAAATATATGAAATAAACATATAAACATTGAATTGTCGATGATCAAAACTGAAGTTAAGAATACATCTATCCAAATGTAGCTCCAAGCTTGGTATAGGCAGGTTTATAGAATTTCGACGTCAGACTGTTTGGTACCAAATTTTTAAATTATATTTTATTTGTTCTGTGAGATACTGTTCGATCTTCATCTCGTTTCGTCTCGAGCACATTAAGCAATTAAGATAAGGAGAATTTGATAAGTGAACTTATGTTTTTCTTCATCCAAAACATCTTCAATTAAAATAAATTCAAATATTGCGAAAATATAAGTTTAAAATAGCCACTGTGGCGCAGTGAAAGTATTTAAAGTAATCCAACACCGGATTACCTACAATGAACGCTTAACGTTTTGCCAAATTTATTCTGCTTATTTGTATTTAAACTAAATTAAAAAGCCTTTATATTGCTTATTTAGTGATAGAACGTGTATAAACTAATTCCGACATTGAAAGAAAAGGCTGATCAAAAATTTATATTCTATTTACAATTTCAAATTAATAATTATTAAGAAACTACGATAAGTGCCCGTCACTTAGAAAGGTTAGTTCCTAGGGAGGATACAAAAGGTTTCCACAAATTTTTTTTCATACTTAAAGAATAAAATGAAAATGTCACATTGATGAGGTTTTATACTGCCTTCATAACTTTGTCGCATATGCGGATGGCATTATTGTTGCAGCTCCCAATCTTGAAATCCATAAGTTCGACCTTCAGCTGAAATTCAAAAAAGTTCATTTTCCATTTTAAATGCAGCTTTTCTAGGACAGGATGTCTCAACACACGGACTCAGGCAATCAAAAACTCCCAGACCAAAAACTGTGGCTGTATTACCGAGCTTTCTCTGTACAGTCAACTTTTGTAGAAAGTTTATTCCAAACTTTTCTAACTTTATTAATTCAGCGATTAAAAAATTCAAAAATCATTTGTACAGAAAATGCTGAAAACACATTTCAATCGGTTAAAGCTGCTTTACAAAACGTTGTTGTACCGAACTTTCTAATTGCAAAATTATCGCTCAAACTCACCATTGATACGACAAACTTAGCCATTGATGCTTTTCTTACTCAATTAGAAAACAATACATTTGAGCCTTCAGAGTTCTTTTCGCATAAACTAAGTACAGTTCAAACTTGATATTCAACCTTTAACAGAGGACTTCTTGGATTACAACTTTCAGTCAAACATTTTGTACATTTATTAATTGGTAGAAAATTAGTAGTGGTCACTGATCATAAATTTCTATTGCAATGTTTCCCAATGAAAATCCCTCCCCAAAGACAGCAGAGATCAAATAAAAATAATACCATAACAATCATTGTTGATGACCAGCAGAAACCTGCAAATCTATGCAAACCCTCTTTTCATATTGATGACTAAACTGGCACTCAGCAATGGATTTGGCCGTTTCAGTAGTGTCGCTCCACTCTTTTTATGGAGAACTGGATGTTTTGAATACATTGTTTATAAATTAAATCTAATCAATTATTTTAGTGCCATAAAATATGGAATTAAAAATAAACTTGTTTTAATAAAAAAAAAGATTTTTCAAGTTACGTGTGACATTGTTTCGTCTTCAACCATTTTATATCATGACTTTACATCAACAACATAAACGTATTCTGAATAGGCGAAGTCGGTTACCAGCGATGCGAAAAACAACACGTATTAAAATGTAAGACATTTTACTTTCAAAATAAACGGTACATTTAACAACTGGTTTCATGTACAAAACCATAAGTTTAAGTTTCAACAATATAATTTTCACTATTAAAAAGTTATTAAAATATATGATTCTAACATACCTTATGTATTGGCAGTATGAACCACAACTAGTAAATATTTATTGTAATTTATTTTTCCTGTCCAATTTAATAATTTGTCATTTAATTGTATTCTCTAAATAAACAAGCTACATATAGACGAATTCATTTTTACTACTTTTATTATTTCCTTGAATCCTTAAATTAAACATCCATTTAAAAACCAAAAATCTATATCCTACACATATTCAACATTCTTTAAACAAATAATATCTTTATATTTGTTTTTTTAAATATTTTTTAATATTTTCGAGTATAATATAGTAAGAATAAATTAACAATTGAATGGGGAATATTCACACGAAGTATTCAATATATTTTGCACTTTTTTAAATTTCAAACATTATTGTATAAGAATTTTAAAATTAAATCACTTTACCATTCTTTAATATAAATTTAAAATTTATCATTAATTTTTTAAATTCTTTAACATTCTTTATAAATGAGAATTATATTTTTTCTATTTAATTATCATGACAACCAGAATTCAATTTTATAACTTATTTGAGTTTTTTGAAAATATTTTAAATAAATGTTCATCAAGGCTCACAGGATATATGCAAATCAAATAATTTAATAATTATATTTTAACAATGATAAGTATATTTCAGTGATTTCTTGTTAAAATTCTCTAATTTCATACAATTATAGAATTCTTTATGGTAACAAATATCCTCAAATAGTATAGCTATGTTATTAGATAGTATTGTCAAATCATTTTGACACTATTGATATGAATATATTATTTAAAAATTTTAAATTTTTTATTTAATAGAAAATTAATAAATTCAATAATACATCTAAAAATAAAATAAATGGAATTTGATTTTATTTATTCATTAGTTGAACATTCGGAAATACACACTTTGTCCTTATTAACTCCTTTTTTCGAAAAAAATAAGCTTTTAGAAAATCAATTTATTTACCAAATTTTCTTCGAAAAAATGAAAATAGTCAATTGGATTCATTCTTTCGTTGTGACCTATTACGATTTGAGGTGTCGAATTGAATTCATGTATAATTTATGAATAATTCGATTCAATCCAATTTTCATCATTTTCAGAACTTTGATCGGCAGCACTAGATTCCATTATCGAATTCATCTTCTGATTCTAGTTTGAATTCATTGCATGTTATTATCTCAACGAAATATTCATCTTATTCGAGGACAATTACACAAATATAATGTTCACTAAAAAAATAGAAAATCATAAAATAATCAAAATTTGAAATTTAATAACTTTTTAATCACATTTATTAATTCAGTCTTTAAATTACCACTAACAAATGTCTCTGAATTCGACATTAATTGAAAGATTTTGGAATATAGTTTTTTTCAGAGGTTTTTGTTTTTTGCCATTTTTAATAATTCTTTACATTTGTATTTATCCTTTAAAATTATTATATATATTGTCTTATAATAAAAAAAGCTTTATTTTCTATAGCTGATATTACAGGGTTATGTATTTTTATATCCCCATTTATGCAATTTTAGATACCCACAGATGAGAATTGAAATAAAAAAAATTAATTATTTTTAAATTTGTTAATAAATATTTATTTAAATAAATGATTCTCTTCTTCGAGCTTTTTCTAGCCAATTACTCATATTTTGATAAAATCCTAAGCATTGAATAGAATAATTATTATTAGATAATATTTCATCTAAAGCAAATTCAATCTCTACATTAGGTACAAATTTTTCAAATCATGATATCGTAATTTTAACATTGAAAAAAATTCTTCAATAGGATTTAATTCAAGTGAATAAGGTACTGAATATTTAAATAAAATATTATTTTCCCTTAAAACTTTCAATACAACTTGTGATTTATGAAATCTTGCATTATCCACAATAATAACTTTGCTGGGATATGTTCTAAAATATGGAACAAGATATACATTAATAAATTCAACAAAACTTTTAGAATTAAAAGCACCATTTTTATATTTATTTTCCAATTTATTTATGGGTATGTAAAATTGCATAAACTGGGATATAAAAATGCATAAATGGGTATACAAAAATGAATAACCCTATAAATAAAAAAAATTTGGAATTTTACCGTTGTAAATTCTGATTCGTGTTAATTATTTTTGTAAAAATTGTAATTAGTATTATTTTATCCAAATTTTATTTCCGTTTTTAAATCAAAAATAAAATTCTTCTCGTTTAATCAGCCAAAATTTGCTAGAAATAAAAAAGGATATTATAGAAATTAAAAGAATTATGAAAATTATTAATTATTTTATACTGAACTGAGTCAATATTGAGTGATTTATCTGTTTAGAATTTATTAATTTTCATTACTCATTTCTAAAAATAATTTTTTTATTAGAGAATCAGTTATTAGATTTTATTTTTTTGATTATTCCTTAAAATATTTGTTGTTTGTTGATAGTCAACTTCTTAAATAATTAATTAATTTTGAGAATAAGCAATGCAAGATTCAAGTTTTGACATATTAAAGCACTCTTCCAAAGGCATTTACTGAAGCTATCATAAGGGGCTTAAAACTCACGTTCTTTCTATTAAAAGAATAACTAAATATAATCATTATGTTTTCAATATTTATTATTATTTCCCAAGTTTATTGGGAAACTGGTCAACAAAATTTTAAAAATCATGTAGTTTTAGCTTTTAGTTAAAAATAATTGAAGATAGTTAAGAGAAAATATATTATAACAGATATGGCACCTGAACCTATTTTCCTTATTTTAAATCTCTACAAAGCCCAATTTTCAGATCTTCTACTAAATATAAATCACTTCTTCATAAGATTTTGAGCTTCAAGGAAAGATTTTTTTTATTATGAAATATTTAATTTCTAATACGTTTATCCTTGTTATTTTCTAATAAATGTTTACATTTTTAGTTTTTATTATTCTATAATGATTTATTGATTTCATATACTATTACACATATTATTGAGTATAATTTTTTTTTATATTATTAAATTTGGTTTATTGTTTGTTTGAAGTATTTATTTTTGATTTTATTCAATTTTATTCCATTTTCTTAAACTTAAAATTGTCCAATTTTAGTATTTTACTATATTGTTTTCTTGGTTTGGTTAGTTCGGTCTAGAAATTCTTGCTTTTGGATGTGTATCATGAGATTTTTGTTTATTTTCTTTTCTTATACTACTGAAACTTATATAAATATTAGTAGTAATTTTTAAATTATTGTGTTATTAATCCAAATTTTTCAATGGTAAATATTTTGAATTTTACACCTTTGAATTTTATCTTAAAATCACCTGGAGTAGAAACCGTAAAAATTAAATTAGTAAGAGAAAATAATAATTACATTGAATTCAGGACAATAAATTTACAGTAGAATATTTAAATATTGATTTTAAATTTTATAAAGTTTAATTAAATATCTGTGAATAAAATTTTCTTGAATTATTGAAATTTTTTCACGTGGTCATTTTATTTTTATATTATTATTACTATTGTTTTTCAATTTTAATTTTTTAATTTTTATTTATTATGGCAAATAAAAAATTAATTTAAAATTCATAACAGATTTCCTACTTTGTCTTTATCAAGTGATTTTTAGTGAACTTTAAAATCAATGAGCATTGTTATAAGAAAACTTAAAATATGCTTGATTTATTGAATTAAAATACTTTTTTTTATTTTATTTTTTTTATGACGAATCTTGAAAGGACAGACATGATGATGATAATAAATGTCACCAGTGTTGGAGATCAAAAATTTTCAAAATATTGTTTATTATTTTGCTTTAATTAATTCATTTCAAATTTGATTTAATTGCAAATATTTATTTTCCCTCCAACAAAATCAGTTGCCATTCTCTTTTAAACAGTTTATTGTGAGTAATTTTTGATATAATTAATAGTTTTGTTTAACTATCCGATTTGTTTGTTTTCTATCGGCTTTTGTTTCATCTTGGTCGTAAGCAATTTGTATTATTTGGTTTCTGAATTATTTATAATTTTAAAAAATTATTAAAATAATTTTTAGTCATTTTTTTATAAATTTATTTATATATTCTAAGGACTTTTTTTGTTTTTCACCTCTGATTTCTTTATAAGTGACAATTTTTTTACAAAATTTTGACTATGAATCAGATTTATTTAAGATATTCACTAATTTTCGGCACAGCCTCGTGAATACCTTAAATAAGTCTGATTCATAGAAACATAGAAATTGTTCATAGAAATATGACTACTATGAAATATTTTTCACTATTTACGGGATAATACAGGTAAAAATAATATAGGTGAATTTTTGTTATCGTAATTTAGTTACACGAATTGTCTGCATGTAAATAATAATATTTGTCATTATTATCAAAAGGTTTCATCAAATCTCATCAATAAAAAATATTAGAAATCTTTTCGTCTCAAAACATACTATTAGTTGTTATTTAAATATAAATCATCCTCTTTTTCATCAACTTCATATTTTTAATTCAAAATTTAATAGGACGAGGTTGCTTCTTTGAGATTCTTAGCATATCCTGATTGTCACACTTTTATTCTCTGTTTCTCAGTTATTCAACCGTCATCATTCTACAATCTCATGAATCATTGGATAAAGGAGATCGAGTCTTACACGAAATTGAATAATTCTGTTATTCTACTCGTTGGTTGTCGATGTGACGAAAGGAATAATGTCAGTCATATTCTTGATCTATCAGCCCAAGGCAAAGGCCCGATCACAGAAAATATTGTCCGACAGTATGCTGATAAAATCCACGCTGATGCTTATGTAGAATGTTCTGCCTTAACTCAGAAAAATCTGAAAAAAGTGTTCGACTTGGCAATTTGGTATTCGTTACGTGTTTTCGATCGCTGTATGCAAGAAGAGCAACAGCTAGCACAAAATCGGCATTCTCAGAGGATCAGTAATAGTCACAAAAAACAAAAGAAAAAATTGAATAACCATAAACATGACAGCCAAGTTTGCATAAATGGCACAACAAATTTAAAGTGCAAAAATTCAAATACCGACTTGGAAACGAAATCATTATGGAAAAGGTTTTTCTGTCTTTCGTGATTTAAATATTCTGGGGAAAATTCAAACAATTGATTTGTTGAAAATATAATCGCCGGGGCGTTGTCCAATGAAAAACATTGAAAGTTTGATGGTTGCTTTTGTAAATTTTTGGCATCAGTTGTTTCGTTTTGATTTTTTTTAATCTTTTGCAAGAGTTTTCAGTTGTAAATATGTGTATAGACATATATTTATACAGTAATTATCAATATCGGTTGTTTATGTCGATTAGTAACGTTTATTCCGCAATTATTCTAGTCATTCGAGATTTTTTATTCAAGGATGTTTTTTTTTGAATGATCAGTAATTTATTATTTGTATCAGCATTAGTATTATTATTATTATTATTGTCATGATGTGCTTGTGTAAAATCTCGTAAGAAATGGTTGTCATTTGTTACCAATAAATTTCAGAATGGCCATCACTTTTCAGAACTTAATAAATTTATTATATTTTTTTCTTGCTATTCTGCAATTATTATAATTGCTCTCACCACCGAGTTTGGTAACGATCTATTATTTAATGAGTTACAAATGTATTTTGTAATGTCTCATTGGATGATCACAACTGCATGGGAACGTCATCATAGAGCTTTTTTCTCTTTCTTTAAATGTAGTTGATAATTGAACATAAATTCGTTAATGACATTTGTTTTCAGTTTTGATATTTTATCAAAATCTTTTGTATTCAACAATGCATATCAGGTGTATCTGAATGAAATCTTCATGTACTTATTGCGAAATACAAATTTGAGATCTGTTAGCATTATTGCTTCCCATCAATTTTCCTCTCCTAATTCTTAATTAACGATATATATTATTCCATTCTTTCAATGAAAGTAATTCATTATAACTTCATTCAACATTTTTGAGCAAGGATCCGGGGTTATCTGTTTGTTAAAATGACAGGGGAAATTAGTAAAATTTTGGAGCAGATTATTACTTCTCCATTCTGGAAGTACGCAACTTTTTACATTTTATCTATCAATTTTCGAAAAATCAAATGCTATATTAACTTAATATTTTATAAACTTTCCGATCGAAACTTTATTCATAGATTTAAAATCCAGAATTCTATTCTTCCTCACATAACTATAATTCGAAATGTGGCCAATATTTGGGTTCCTTTTCCATTGTAAACCAATTCTCTGTCGAAATTTCTCATCTACTACTTGGAATTTTTTTCGTTTGTCTTTTGAATTTTAAAACTTGTGATAAAGTACATTCAAATTACGAATGCTGTGATTTCCGCCTTAATGGAATAGGTTTTTGGGTAATAAAAATAACTAACTCCAACATGTATAGAAATCTTTGTAAACAAATTATTAAATTCATTTTCTTTATTGGCTTTTTGATACAAATTGTCAATGATAATAATATTTCTTTTTTGTAAACGTTAAGTCCAATCTTTATCAAATCCTTTTATAATTTTCATTTGAACTTTACAAAATTCAAATTGAGTTCAACCATTTTCAGTTTCCGAACCGCGATTTTTCAACAAACAAATTAGATTGCAACAATTTACATACAAAAAGCATTTTACCACTAGGACCGACAATTTGGATAAACAGCTTCATTTTGTTAATCCATTTACATTAATGTTTTACAAAAACTGTTTATGTATAGGTTTTAAAGAATATTTCACTGTCTAAAAATTAAAAATTTAATGTTCAGAGAATTTGAATTTCAGGCGCAAACTTTTTATTTTTAAGAAAAAGATTTAAGATCCCGTCATGAATTACATTTAAAACAGAAAATTTTTTATTAATATCTCTTCATGTGGTGTCTATATATAAATAAAATTAGTTTATTTAAACAAATATGCATATTTCGCCCAACAATAATAGTCAATTGAACAAAGAATCAAATCTACTTCAGAAAGTTGAATGTCTCGTTCAAATATCTTGATTTTTCAATGAACTATCATAAATGACTACGTTGAAAATTTTTTAAGTCCATTCAAATATGTCATGGTCAGTAAAGTTTTAGATCTTGTATTTCAGGATACTTTGGAAAAAAGAAAATTTCAAAAATGTCAAAAGTTCCTTTCATAGACAAGTTTTTCTCTTAGAAAAATTAAAATTTTTAGCTAGAAAAATGTAGAAGAGATATATAAAGATTGTAGTCAGTAATTATATAGACAATGTTATTCTCCATATTTTTCAATCTGGGATCAGGAGAAATTATTTGAATGAAATTGAAATGCATTTGTGAAAAGAAATTAATTTTTGTAAAATTAAATTGAAATATAACCAGATTGAAACTTTTATTTTTACATTTGAACATTTAAATTCAGAAACAAATTCCATAAAATATATCCATTTTTTTCAAATCCAAATTCAAAGGTAACTAACAAGTCAAGTTCACAAAAATATCTTTATTAAAAAACTCTTTCGAAATTGTAAAACACTTTTGATGACCAATCTCATCACATTTATCTTTTGGTGGCATTTGGGTTATTTTTTTCTCCTAAGTTTTCTAGGTTTATTTCTATAGCAATTTTAAAAAAATTCAATTTTTTCATAGTATGATAAAATATCTTATTATTGGTGGGTTACAGGGTGTCAACTCTTGCTTATCCTTCTAGTTGCCCCCGTAACGCCATACAAAATGATTCTGATCCACTTGGCACCCGTTGCTAGGCAACGTTGGTAATGTGTTCAAGTGGTGGATTGTCCGCAAAAATTGAGTACCATGTGCTAGTACTATAGTTGCTCGGACAACCCTCGGGTTCACGAGCTGTCGATAGAAGACCTGTGCTCGCTTTTGATTCTTAGGTCCCATTATTCTCCTATCTCCTTCAAATGTTAACCTATACTCTCATATCATTCATTGTTATGTCTATTCTCATAGTCCTTCTTCTTGTTGTCCATGTCGAAGATTATTCTTTGGCCTGTACACCCTTTGTTGTGTTAAATACACCCACATTATATCTTTCACCCTTATCCCTATTATCACTACAATGTTTCCCATCATTATTACCAGCATTATTATTGTTGCTATTATATGTATTACCTTTATTACTATTTCTATTACTATAACTACCATTATATTTATTGTTATTGTTACTATGAGTATCACTATTATTATTATTGTTATCATAATTATTATCAATCATTACTACAAATACCATGATTATTATTATTATTACCATTATTATTATTATTATTATTATTATTATTATTATTATTATTATTATTATTATCATTACCCTTATCATTATCGTTATTATTATTAAGATTTTGTAGGGATCCGTACTTATTCCTCAGCGTTAAAAATTTTTTATTGATATACAACATTAGCCGTAGTCCATCTATATTTTTCGGTTTTCGATAAAGTATTTTTGTAAATTCGAAAATTTTAGCAGCGTTCCGCCCTTATTTTACGGTTCATCCCTATACTACAGTTTTCGACAAAGTATTTTCATTGACTCGGAAAATTTGAGCAGCGTCCCACCCATATTTTCCGCCTCAACTCAAATTAATTAATTTAATTCTTATTTAAAAACATTATTTTTAATGATTTTGGTCGTTCGGATTAATCTTTTTCCGATGGCTATTCATTTTAACTGTTGCAACGATTTCGCAATTTTCCCAGCTACCCATTCCCTCTTTTTGTCCTTAAGATCTATTTATGTTCATTTCATAGTTAATGAGTGCCCACTGGACTACTCGGTGTTAGAGATTTTAAGCCGATTGTTGTTAAAAATTTATGTCAATTTTACCGGAAACGGATGGTGAAGGAGCAGCCAATAAACTACTCATTTACCCTCCAATTTCCCCTATGTACGGATAATATTGACGTTCCAACTCCTGCGTTCCGCACGCTGAGTCTTCACGGGTACATATCATTGGCGATCTTCCACGCACTTACACGAATCTGTACTATGTAGATTTTGCTTTCTTGCGTTATGTGTTGGCTGTGGGCCGGAAAAGGAATAACAAATAATATTTTACCAGAGCATTTGGAATAAAAGTTTCGATGCACTAAGGCTGTAGATAAAAAATATTTATTCAGCATATTACATCGGCCACATACATTTGAAAATTCATTGTATCCATTCCATAAAATTTACTTCGAAAATCCCATAAATTTAATTCGATAAATCATCTATAAATTCAATTAGAAAAACAAAATTATCCATAAATTTAATCTGAAAAATCATCCATAAATTCAATTGAAAAATTACCCACAAATTTGATTCAAAAAATCATCCATAAATTCAATTGGAAAAACAAAATTATCCATAACTTCTATTTGAAAAACAAAAATCATCCATCAATTCGATCTGAAAAGTCATACATAAATTCAATTGAAAAATTACCCATCGATTCCCTTCGAAAAATTCAATTAATAATATTGCACCAGTTGAGAGTGATCGTGTTCAGGCAAAACACTTACCCGTGTTAATTGCCTGAATGCACGGCTCTCAACCAGCCATACAACCAGCCACACAGCTCTGCAATGAAATTTTCCTCCGAAAAATAAGACTGAAAATTTGTGAAAACACATCGGTATTTATACCTATTTTTCTCGCGTGTGAAATTTGATGCAGTAAAACAAAATTCGACCTTGTTATTTTCTAGTAAATTCTATTCGTTAATTTTATTATTTTTTTGATTTATTTTTATAATTTTTTATTTAAGATTTTTATTGAATTATTACTAATTCAAATTTTCGATTTAAATTTCATTTTAATGAAATTTTATTAATTTTTTCAATTTCGTCGAATTTGTTGTGTTTTCTTGTTATATTTGTGTGGGTATCGTGCGAATCTTGGTGCATTTTGTTATTATTTTAATTTTATTTTTATGTTTTTGATTTTATATTTATTTATATTCTCTCAGATTTTAAAGTGTTTAATTGGTGTTGTATATTGTATTTTAAGTTATCTTGGTGCTGGGTTTTCGTGCTGTATTACTGATGCATTTAAACAATTCTCAAGGCTATTGGTGTGCTGGCCCAACATTATCTGTTTCGTCATATTTCATAATATATAGATTTATTTACTATTTATCTTATTTTTGGGTCTTTCTAATTACTTTATTCTATTTTAATTTAAGATTTATTCTTTTTTATTTTTATTATGATGAAATTTCTCAGGACTTTTCGTCAATTATTTCATCATATTTTTCGTATATTGTAATTATTTTGGTTTTTACTTAATTTTTTAACTTTCTTATTCATTTTATTTTATATGATTTTACTAATTAATTTATTTTGTTTGAGAATAGGGTTTATTTTAATTTGATTTCTAAGGTTCCTGTATGACTGTTACGTAAACACTTTCAAGATTATTATACTGTACCTCCTTTGTACCCATGGTAGTTACCATGTTTGTACTGTACATAGGGATTGAAAATCCATAAGTAGGTGAGCTCCATTTCTAGAACTACTCATGATATTTTCACTTTCGGGTTCCTGACAGCGGACGGAAGGTCTTACGTCTTTTTTCCCTTCAATACCCTGGTCTATACTCGTCTATTTCCACAATTTCTATATCAATTTGTTATCTTTACCCGTTAATTATTAGGATATCTTTCAAAAATTTGACCAGCATTCCGCCGTTATTTTATGGTAAATTTCCTATTTCATTTAATAAATCACAGAAATGACTGCACTTTCGTCCCCAGTTTATCTCTTGTCTTTCCCTGTATTTCAAATTTCATTAACAGTGCCTTACCTCCCGGCGCACTTCCCTCATTTTATTCGTAACTACCTCCACCTATATCTTCATCAGGCGTTGTATTTTGGACAACAATGGCCTATGAAACAAGGCATGTGTCTTTCGACCAGAACTCGCAACGAACACCGAGAGATTGAAAGTGGTACAACCAGCTAAAGTTAACTAGTCAATCAAGCTACCATTCAACCCTCTCAAACTTTTTTTGAAATACATAAATGTGAATAAAATTTAGGGGGGGGGGCAGATGTAAAAACATCCACGGCCGTCCATAATGATATTTAAATTTAATGAGAGGCATATTAACCTAAAAGAAACTGATTCGAAATAATTTAGACAAAAGCATTAAACGAAAACATTTATTGAAAATTTACCATAGAAAATTACAATTACATTATCAATTTACAAATCATTACAAGTCAACTTACCACCGCAAAATCAGCGATTTTGAACTACCGCTGAACTGGAATGAAAATTTATGTTAAGTTAAAAATGTGTGTTTAATGAAATTTATGCGTCTTTATATATTGTTTTTGTGTTTGTGTGATGTAACTTTTTCTTTTTGCACTCTTGTCTGAGAGACAAAATATTAATGGGTCTAAATTTATACACCAGCTGTCACTGAGATAAATTCCGCTTTAATTCAAGTTGATACATAAATCAACTTGGCGGAATTTATTTTGTGAAAAATAAATGCATTTCAGCCATTTTTTAAATGGCTGCTAAGTAAGTTGTTTTTTATATTGTTATATAACTTAAAGTTAAATTTTAAGAGTTGAATTATGATTTCATAAGGAAATATGATCATAATTCAAGCTCTTAAATATAACTTTGATCAACTATTTCATATATATTACTATAAATAATATTTAGGAAATCAAGTAAGTAACAATAACTAGTCTCCAAAAATATGTATTTTTTTATACATTTCGGAAAAAATCTCCTAATATGCACAAAGTAATTAGTTAAATCTCTGTAGTCTTCTTTCACCAGCTCGTTATCCAGTGCGTCCTTCAGAAAATCGAATCTGGATTGGAAATTCATTGAACTGAATCCACCTGCTCTTGATATAGATTTCCGAATATTGAATTTGATTTTACTGAACACACTTTCAATTGGGTTCAGAAAAGGACTATATGGTGGTAAATGTTCAATAACATTATTTAGAGATATTGCACCACCATGAATTGAAGCATTGTCGTGGATTAAACGAAATCCAGTTCCATTCAATTTTACAGTTATTTCGTTGATGAAGATCTGGTAGGTATCCTTTTTATAGGATCCTTCTACTAATTTATGATGGACTGGTCCATTGACTCCGATTGCGAGAGCCAAGGACATATTTCGCCCTCGGTTCGTTGAAAGTGTGGTGTATAATCGCTCACCTTTTTTATTTCTTCCAAGTTTCTGGCTTGTCCAAGTATTAAAGCCACATTCATCAATATATATTAATTGAGAATCTATATATTAAAGTAAAACGTGCTTTTATTTAACGCTTACGAAACAACCGAAAAGAACAGTAGAAATGTCAAAAAATAACGTCAACTGCATATGTTTCCACTTATTCGCTTCTCAATCTCAACTGAATCGGTGCAAAAATGTAAACAAACGACAGTCGAATTTAATTATTCATTAGGTCTTATTTTCAAATTAGATCTTATAAAAACCATCCAGAAAAATTGTGGTAGGTTTTACTTTCGAAGTAGGTCATATTTTCAAGGAAACACGGGACAGTGTCCGTACCTGCATGTATATATTTTCATTTTTACTTTTATTTGTTGAATCTAATTGTAGTAACAGTTTTTAATTTAATTGAATTAATTAATTTTTTATTTCTTTAGAAATTTATAGTTTAATTTTATATTAATTCTTTCCATCATTTTTTTTTCAATATTCAGCATGGCGGATTTAATTATAGCTGTTTCATTTGAAAATTCAAGCCAAAATTAATTGTTTATTGCAAAATCATGGTCTTTCATTTTTATAATACAATCATAATTTACGATCTTTTATTTTATGATCATTTTATTTTGCAGAACTATGATCTTTCATTTGTTAATACAACCATAGTTTAAGCTCTTTTTTTTATTTCGCCATGATAGATTTCCTATTTAAGATGGAGATAATTAAACACCATAGTGCTTTATTTAAATTATTTTATTTTAAATAAATACTTTGTATTTACCTTGCGTTTTCTAAATTTTATTTAAACGTGTATTATTTATTTTTCTAGTGTCTTCTTGTGCTATTTTGTTTTAATTGGTGTGAGATAATGAATTTTAAATGATCTTGTTACTGTTTTTAGTTTTTATGCTTTTGTATTTTGACGCCCTTTTTTAAAAATTGATTAATTCCAACAATTTTCTTATACTTTTATATACCATATAGGATTTTGTATTCGTTTTAATATGTTCTATTTCTGAGTGTTATTTAATTTCTTGAGAAACTTCTTGTTTTGATTTTATTTTATTTTTGTTTTCTTTACATTTTATCTGTGTGTTTCCTTATGGTTTTAGTGGATCATTTGGAGTTTATGTGATATTTCAAATTCCCTTGATGCGCTTGTTTTTTGTGTCATCCATGCCATCTATTTGTTAAATAATTTCGCAAACTTGCATCCGGAATTGCTACGAAGCGTACACATAAGATCAGAAATCGTTAACATTTAAAGGATTTAATTTTACTTCCAAATTTACCATTCTATTTAAGCACTAAATATGCACATGTTATAGCGTACAATCCAGACAATCAGAATAATAGCTTTGCGATAATTAAAACAAAAATAATTAAAACAGTTCTTATACACTCATTTTCATATTTATCTTTCCACAGTAACTCATTAAATTTCTGTGGTTTCAATTTAGCAAATTCTTTAAAAAACCGGAAAAAAAACTGATGTGCGCATAAAACTCACTGTTATGTACGTGTTATAAATTGCTTATTTTGATATTAATATTAATTGTTTTGATATTTAAATCGGTAATTAATAATATTTAATTTGTTTATATATTTGATTTTTTAATGAAATACAGAATTTGAATTTAACTTAGTTACTTATGTTGAATCACAATAGTACGCATACTTGATTTATTGTAAATTTCATCAGTAAAAATTTAAAATTTTCCTAATCATTATGTATTTTATTTACGACTCTTTCGATTGATACTAGAAGCCATAGAATTTTTAATTTATTATCATCATCAGAGCTAGCAGATTTCTGAAATGCTTCATATATTACTTCTAGTTTTGTAGAAGCATGCAACGTGTTACGTTGTATCGTTTTAATTATACGTGTTTTACTTATTTTCAACGTCTTGTATTTTTTAAACTTGATAATTTCGATATTATATCGAAGAATTTAGATGAACTTGGAATTGATTCATGTATTGGGTTCTAGCTGTTGACCTTTGTTGTCTAGAATTACTATTGTATTTCATTGTCGGAGTCTGTTTTATGGCTTTAATACTAACATTTAATCCAAACCAGATCCGACTAAACCATACTCGTCACAAGAGAAACTGGTACTATGTAGCTTGTACTTGGGGACCCGAAAGCCAAAGTTCAGTGCCACCTTAGTCATCAAAAGTTACAGATTCTTTAGGTTCAGTGTAGCGGAAGAATGCATAATTCTAAATTTCCTGCTGTCCCTTAGTGACTTTCAATTATCCCCACTGACATTGCCCCAGCTCATACACCTTTAAATATGTGCCCAATAACTTTAATATCCTCAAACTGAAACGCAATTATCATTTTACAAGTAAAAAGCATGCAACAAAAACGGCTCCGACGCATAATTGATTATTTATTGAAACAAATAAAAAAACAGAAAAAATAAAAATATTCAATATAAAAATTATCAAAAAGTGAATATCTAAATTGATTTTATTTTATAACAAAATTGAACATTTTTCTGAAACAATTTAATTTCTCTGATGAGCTTTGATAAATTTCCTTTGATAAGTTCTTTTCAACTGAAACGATGCTTCAAATTCATACATATCATTGGTCAGTTCACAGCTGAAGGACTTGGAAAAATCTGGCAATGCCACATTCATGCGAATGTTATCCTCATCATCCATAACGGATAACGCATCTTTTCTCCAGACATTTAGAACTCTCTTCCCCTTGATAAATCTATTTGGGAAACAATAAACGTCCTTAAAGTCATCAGAAACAATTTCAATTTTCCACTCATTGAGATTTATCGGCTGGAAAAACAATTTAATAATAAATATTAATAATAATAATAATAATAATTAATTATAATAAATAACAATTTTAATAATACATAATAGTAATCATAAATAATAATAACAAAAATAATAATAAAAATAATAATAAATAATAATAAATAATAGTAATAAATAACAGTAATAATAAATAATAACATTAATAATAAATAATAATAATAATAAATACTAATAATAAATATAATAATAAATAATAATAATTATAAATAATATTAATAATAAATAATAATAATAAAAAAATAATAAATAACAATAATAAATAATATTAGCCCTTTTTAAGGCAACCCGAATATTGCCACCCGAAAAGAAAAAAATCCCCAAGATACATTTTGAAATATTTCCTGTAAATAACATTGTTAAAGTTTGTTGTGTACCTAGCGGGAAAGTACATCAGAATTGTTAAAAGCCTATATATATATATATATATATATATATATATATATATCGGTTTGTGCCCCTTCAACTTTTCTCTGTCTTAAAAAGGGCTAATAATAAATAATAATACACATCTAATAATTATTGTAACAAATAATATTAATAAATAACAGTAATAATGAATAATTAAAGATATCGATGTCTTTTGATATTTAAAAAAGATCGATATATTTACTGATTCATAGTGAAATATATTTTTTAATAAATATAAATATAATGTCATTGAATAATAATAATAATAGCAAAAACTTGCGTTGTCAGTGTCATTCATCAATTTGATGTAATCCCCATTGCATTGTTCGTCACAATATAATTTCACTCTGTCATTGGTAAAAGCTGAGATATCAAATTTAGCTTCATTGGTAGGATTTATCTTACAAATTCTTTTACGCTTGGGAGAGGAACCGCCTCCCGTGCTGTGTCGGTTTGTTTCACTCTCTAATATTGATCTAAATTCCGATAATTCGTTCTCGATAGCTGCTTTTTCCGCCTTCGTTGCTGATAATTCGTTGATAGTTGATTCCAGGTCGCATTTTAGTGAATGTTTTTCAACTAAAATTTCCTTTAGACGATTTTCAGTTTGACGATTTCTATTTTCATTGAATTCATTGATATTGCTAATTCTATTGTTAAGATTGTTGATTGTGTGAATCTTGTCGAAATTATCAATTCGCATTTCTTCGATTTCCTTTTTTAATTTCATATTTTCAATCGCCAAGTTTTCATTGAGTTTATTGACATCATTGGACTTATTTTCGTAAAATTTTTCAAGTTCTTCTTTGCAGTGTTCGAAATCGGCAGTCAATTGCATTTTGAGTATTTCTACTTTAGCATTTACTTTAGCGTCAAAATTGGCTGCATTTTGAATATTTGTTTCCAATGTAGTTTTTGAACGGTCATTAAGCCTTTTATAATAATCAATTTCTTCGGTTAAGGTGGCAATTCGATTTTCTAATTCAACGCACTTATACATATCATTTTTCATTGTGATTTTATTCTTATTATTTTCACTAGAAATTTCTAAGTAATCTTGTTTTAAAGCTTCATAACCTTCTAGTTTTTGTCTGTAGTTATTTATTTTTTCTTGCATTTCAATCGTTTCCTTTTTCAAAATATTTAATGAACTTGACTCATTCTTCAATTTATTATTTAAAAATTCTTGTTCTTCCCGCATGTTTTTATTATCAAAAGCTAATTTTATTTTAGACGAAGTTACATCTTCTAATGCTTTTCTTAGGCAATCTATTTCCTCCCCACATGTAGCCTTTATCAAATTGGTTTCTTTTTTAAATGAATCTATTAATTTTTGATTTTCCACTTTTAATTTTTCATTTTCATCACCAATATTACGAATGTATTCTCCTAATTTACTGGCAGATCCGCTAGTATCTTTTTTATCTAGAAATGGGGAATTTATCGGTGAATTTGTACTTTCTCTCTCTCTGTTAGACATTCTTTACACGTTGATTCTAAGGATAATAAATATCAAGATAGTTATAATATTACGAATATTTAAATTATCATTTTAAATGCTTGGTGAAAAATAATTTTTTATTTCTTTAAATTTAAAAAACTTTATTATATAAATAAATGTCTCTTATTGATTTATTGAACTTAACTTCAATTATTACTTTCATAAAACCCAACTAAACGGTAAAAGTAATTTTTTGGTGGGTGAGAACAATAAAAGTATTTAAAAATCCTCTAAATTTGATAAAAATAGTGGAAAAAAGTAAATTTAATCAATAATATTTATTTAATTAAATTTTTACCTAATTTTCAAAATATTGAAACAAACTTCTGATAATGAAATTAAGGTTTTTATTTAAAATTTTTGATATTTGATCTAAATGAGTTTATTATATTATATAAATTATTATTTTATTAAGACCTTTGATAAAAATTAAATAATTATTTCAATATATTTAATAAATTAATGTTTTAAATTCATAACATAATTAAAGGATAATAAATTTAAATTAACGAAATAGAATATTTTCATCCAAAGAAAAGTATGTAAAAGTCTAACAACATATTAAAAATTTAGGATTAGGATAAGGTTCTGATTTTTAATATTTACTAATATTAAGATATTTAAAATGAACTAATGTTTTGGCCGGTGCTAGGCACTTTATGAGAAAGATAAATTTTAATTAACAACCATTTTCTAGAAAATTCCCATAAAATATGGCAAAACAAAATACTACCAATAGATACTCGTCACGAAAATTGTTTGAAATGTATTCAAATTCTTGGTGGGTTTCTGGGTGTTGTGGGGTTTATGGTGTCAGTGTCCTTATCTCAAATGAAAATTACTGTCATGCCCCCAATGGTTACCCGTTGCCAAGCAACGTTAGTAATGCAGCCACTGGTTATGGGATCGCCAAAGGTGAACGCCATATAGGCACTGCTAATGCCCGATCCCATAGTGGGTTCAACGCACTACCGATAGAAGGTATGTGGTGGGTTACAGGGTTTCGAATCTTGCTTATCTTTATGGTTGCCCCAGTAACGCCATACAAAATGATTCTAGCTGCCACTTGGCACCCGTTGCTAGGCAACGTTGGTAATGTGTTCAAGTGGTGGATTGTCCGCAAAAATTGAGTATCATCGCTAGTACTGTAATTGCTCGGACAACCCTCGGGTTCACGAGCTGTCGATAGAAGACCTGTGCTCGCTTTCAATAATTTGGTCCGCTTGCGTTTAAATTTCTATCGCTCCTCTAACTGTTTACTGACATTGGTTTGGGAACAGGATGGGTGGCGTTTCTTTTTATTTAAACCCTCCTACAATGTTATTTCAAAACCCTAAGATGATATAAATACATTAAGAGATATACAAGAACTACAATATATATAAACGATGCTTTATTTGTCTATTAAATACATGGATCATAAGGTTCCAGACTGATTGGAAGATCGAGCGGCTCGGCGCTTAGCCCGCTCCTTACGTCCAGGTCGACGACTAGTTGTTGATGGGGTGATAGTGGTTGACGTCGTAGATAGGGTAGTGTTCGTTTCGCGATAGGCCAATTGAGCAGGGGCAAAGACTAAAGGTAGGTAACCACTGCTCCCTCCTGACAGGCGGATAACGCTACCTCTAGCCCCCTGATTTGAGTTTTTAGGCCTTGTACTAACTGTTTTTCTTCTGCCCATCCCTTCTGGCCTGCGGTTAGTTTCTGGTACAGTTGTTTGAAGATTGTGGGCTCAATCCATGTCGCTTTAATTTGCTGTGTTTCCCGGACTATTTGGACGAGTTGGTCATGGAGTTTTTTATTGGCCTGTCTCGCATGGGTCAATTCATTTTGGAGTAACTGCATAGGGTCCATTTCTAGAATAATAAGGGATGAATTTTATGATGGTTAATATAATGATAAGTATATTTAAACTTAAACATATTTATGAAATGACAACTATAATAATAAAAGAAGAGAAAGAATTTTTAGACCTATAATACTAATATTATACCAAATAACAAAATGTTCAAATCATTAATTGTCTTTGTTACGATGATCAATCGTCTGCGAGGAACCGCTTGATCCCTTCTTCTGGGGAATAACCAGGGATCACAAATACTGATCTCTTGAGATTCCGGACTGGTCTCGGTGAAGGTGGGTAACTACTGGCCAGACGTCCTGCCGCCAGGTCATCTTTAACGTTGGCCAGGTATTCCGTGGCTCGTGCTACAGCTGCCTCGACTTGGCGCTGGTGTTGGAGGAGGCCCTCCAGGAGCTCTTGGGCCTGAGCTAGGATGTCCTGGGATGGGTTTGGCTCATCGGACAGTTTCCGGAACTGTCTCATAAATTCCTCCGGTGATATGTCCTCTTGCTTGTCTTCTTCGGGCACGTCAGGGTATCGCTCTTGATACACCCGATTCCATGCCTGCCTCCATTGTTCCACGACATGAGCAGGGAGTTCAACCATGGCTCCAGTTTGTCCTGAATGGAAAAATTGGTTTTACTCAGTATTTCTCTTGACATTTTTAGATTAGGACGGTGATCTGGGGGTTCGCAATTAGGTAACATTTCTCGTCGTTTTAAGAAAACTGGATTATCTCAATTTCAAATGTGCTAAAACTCATGGAACTTGAAGTTGAATGGGTTTTACTGGCTGGTCTGGTAATGTATTGGAAAAGGGAAGAACGATACTTCCCGGCTACTGGGTTGCGCGTTCTCTTGGCGTAAGGGTCTGTTCGAGAAATCTTTATGGATGTTAAATGAAAATCGCAATTCGTTTTCGGCGGTATCTTATTTTACGTACAAATGGTTTATTCGGTGTATATGTTCATAATATTCGGGTAGAGACATATTTAAGTATTAATATAAAATAAAATCAATAAATAAATGCTGTAAGAAAACCTTTCCAAGTGTCATTTGGACCTTTATTAATTTTTTGAATAGACCTGAATTAAGTGAATTAACTTTTACGAAACAATAATTTGATAATTAAACATTCATATGGTCTAAACTAAAATGATTTTAACAATTACCGTTTAATTATTTGAAAAAACAAATCAGTTACAAAGGTTACGAATTCATACTTAATGTCTGATCCATTGATCAATTAAAGTACCTGGGTCGAAGAAAAAATGATGGCAATGTGATGAACTACGACTCAACTGACAAATTTGAAAGAAAATATTTGGGACGATTGCCAAGCCAGTATCGTTATTTCCGCATATAAATATCCGAGAAATTCGTTTCTCCCAAAATGAACCGTTGACGATTTCGAATGCGATCAGGACGGACTTTTTACTTAGAACTTTCTAATTAAATAATTGTGACGCTGTTGGCTTAAGTGGGTTGACGAGGGTGTGTAGCCAAAAATTGATTTGTCGAGCTTAATGGTGGAACAACAGGATTTTTGGGAGTTTGTCGGGTGCAAGAACACTAAGATTCGTCAACAGATATGACTTATTGATTCACGGCCTTTAATCCGGAGAGTTTACTCACTAATGATATGGTGTTGATTCTAGATCATTCCTGTGGCTCAAATATGAATATAAATTTGTTATGGAATTTAATTGAAAATTTACTTAAAGGGGCTTCTGTAACGTTTGGAGATCGAATTTCTAAGTCCTCGTCTGAGATGTTTGGCGAATACATAACTTGATAACGAAAATGATGTATGGTCTATTGTTGACGTTAGTTATAAAGAAGAATATACAATTGAAAATCAGACAGGCAGGAAGTGCATGCCACTTATAACTCGACTACGATAGTGAATGTTTATATCGCCGGAAATGTCGACGAGTAAGATTGTTTATTTTTCAACTGGTAATTTACAAAATTTATTTCAGGTGAATGAACTTTTCAGATCGCGCGATTGTGGATTATTTGGTGAGTTTCATAAATCAACCTTTGTTATAATGAATTTCATATAATACAGTGATTTTAGGGAACCGGACTATGCTATTATGTCTTGGAACTTTATGTCAAGGGATTTCTCTTTGGTCATTCGGTACTTTATTAGATGTATTTGATCACTTTATTTTGGTACACATTTCCAGGGATTTTCCTTGTCGTGAAAATTTCGCGTTGGATTTTACCTACCTCATACGCTATCATGATGCTGAAATTTGTTCGACTTCTGGTGGGATCTGAATGTTAATATCAAACTGATCTAATTACTGTCCGGAATTTATTTTGACAATTTATGCCAAATTTCTGTAAGCGAATATTTTTAAATTTACTGAAATAAATTTTATATGATTTTTCGTTCATTTTTAATATATTAAAGTAATCGTTTACCATGTTTATGCTAATTAATAAGGAGTTTTGGTGATTTGAAATAGCATACGATGACTACCTTTTATGATCGTTCAATGGTTAGGATTAGCCCTATAAACCGCACTATGGTGGAAGTTGCCTTTTAAACACTTCGATTATTACATAGTAGTCGACACGAACGCACCTAGGTTTTAACTCAGGACACGATTACATTCCCCCTTTTATTAGAAGTTGGAGTTGGTTAGAATTCTATCTCAAAGTTAAACCAAATTTTGGGTCGATTTATTAATCGAGGAGTTTATATTCTTTAGCTTTAATCCGCAAAGGAAATTTTGTTTGTTAATCAACGAGTCATGATAATTTTGCTTAATAATTATTTTAATTAAGGGAATTTAATCAATGAAATACTTATTTTTACTCGATAATTATTTTTACCGTTAATCAATAATTTATAAATAATCTAATTTAATGAATTACTTATTTTTACTCAAATATGATGATAATTTAATGAATTACTTTAGTTTTTTACTTTCTTTTTAATCAACGGCTACTTTACTTTTGATCAATAACTTAATTTAATTAAGTTATTTAATGATTTCCACTAATTTATTTCAAAATGTAAATTTAATTTAATTATACCAATCCTTTTTATCTAATTTATTTCAGACTATTAATCCAAATTAGCTATATCAACGATTTCAATTTAATTTATTCCCCGTGCCATTTCCCTTTAATAAGCCTTAGGCGCACACTGTGTTCATATTATATTTACTGAGTGCCCACTGGACTACTCGATGTGATGATTTTGAGCCGTGTGTAATATAATTTTAAGTCGATTTTGCAGAAATGAGAAACGAGGAAGCAGCCAAAAGACTTCTCCCTTATTTCTCGTTTCATCTATACGGATATTATTGACGTTCCAACCCTGCGTTCCGCACGCCGGGTCTTCACGGGCACAGATCATTGGCGATATTCCACGCACTTACACGAATCTGACTTGTGTGTAGATTTTATTTATTTGCGATAGGTGTTGGCTGTGGGCCGGAAAAATTTCGACAGATTAATTATAAATTGCATGAAAAACAAATTTTAATATTATAAATATTTATTAACATATTAAATAATCAACATACAAAATTACTTGTCCAACCAATAAAACATAAAGCATAAAATTGCATCTCCCCCCACGCCGACATCCAAGCAGAGCTCTACCGAGGTTGCGAGGATGTGACGTGGAGAGAGAGCTCCAAATAAACTAATTCTCACCTAAAAGTAAGTTCTAAACGTAGATTTTTAAACAAAAATTCTAGCTCAAAAATAGCTTTGAAAATAGTTTCAAAAATGGTTTTCGTTTGAAAAACGGTTAAATTTAATGTGAAAATGGATCAGTATTTATACCTATTTTCTGTCCCTAACCTCGCATGTTAAATTTGATGCAGTAAAACAAAATTCGACCTTGTTATTTTCTAATGAATTCTATTCTTTAATTTTATTATTTTTGATTTATTTTACTAATTTTTTATTTAGAATTTTTATTGAATTATTACTAATTCAAATTTTTTGATTTAAGTTTCATTTTCATGAACTTTTCTTAATTTTCCAATTTTGTCGAATTTGTTGTGTTTTCTTGTTATGTTTGTGTTGGTATCGTGCGGATCTTGGTGCGTTTTGTTATTATTTTAATTTATTTTTATGTTTATTATTTTATTTTTAATTCTCTTTTTTCTCATATTTGATAGGGTTTAATTGATGTTTCAATAGGTTTATTTAAATTTGCATGTTATATTTGCATGTGTGTTACTGATCCATTTAAACATTCTTCAAGGCCGTTTACGTTCTGGCCCAACATATGTATGCGATTTTTATCCTGGTCCCTTTCACTTTAATATTTCTCTCATTCGATCAGTTATCTCGTTTTCAACCCTCGACTGAATCTTTATTATCTTGCGTGAATTATTCTAAGTCACGGTCAATTAATTTAACGAATACGAAGGCAAAAACTTATTTATTTATTATGACATTCCCATTATATTCGTTCCGAGAGCCTCATCGCCCGTCGTTTTGCTCTCTCGATCTTTCCCGAACGAGGTTGAGGTGGTTTCACCGCGGGTTTAGTTGCATCTGTTGAGGCTCGATACGCCAACTGTGCAGGTGCAAAGACCAGGGGGTAGGTGACAGCTTGGCCCTCCTGGGAGGCCGATAGCGCCACCTCCAGGCCGCGAATTTGAGTCTTCATGGCCTGCCCCAGTCGCTTCTCTTCGGCCCACCCACGATGGGCGGCCGTCACCCACTGATATAGGTTTTTGCTTTGGCTGGTTCTATCCAGGTTGATTTTATCTGGTGAATTTCCTTTGTTAAATGTAGTAACTGTCTATGGAGATCAGTATTCTCCTTGCGTGTGCTTTTGAGAGCCGTGTTTAGTATTGTACAGGGATCCATCTCTACAATAAAAATGGGTCATTAACAGTTTAATTCGTCTTGCATACAATAAATAGTGTTATCGGTACGATATTTTAAAATGTATTACGCCTAACCTAAAATTATGTAGTAGTTTTTCTTTCGTTGGGCAAAGTAATTTTTACAAGAAATGTAAATATAAGAATTAACAATAAAGCCAGAAATATGTATTTCATGAAATTCAGTTGTGACGCGAATTAGGATAATAGTTTTTTGGGTTTTTCCTTGATGTTCTGCGCGCGTAGAAGTGATTGCACTCCGACCTACGGTCTCCAGTCTCTGTTCTCATTTCTCTTGGAAGCATTTTCTTCGGCATGGACACGGTCATGGCCTGGATTGGCTGATTCACTCTGGGGTCATCGAGCTCGAATGAGATGCCATAGGAAGGGGCATACCCATCCGTGCTCGGAATCAGACCTGCTGTGATGTCGTCGTTGGTCTGCTCTAATTGACGGCGAGCTTGTTCTATCTGCTTGTCAGTCATTCTTTGATGGGCTTCTAGCCGGGCTAAGATATCTTCGGCCTGACCTCAGAGTTCGCGAGCCGGATTCCGTCCTGTCTTACGTTTTATTGAAACATACGGCAGCTCGACATCTTCTGTTCCTCCTTGTCGCTCGAATCTCGACTTTCTTACCGGGGAAATCGAAAATCCCGCATCCCACATCGCCTGTCTGCATCTAGCGGCGGAGTGGGATGGGAACCTCATCGTGATATAAGATTCGTCCACCCATGAGTCTATTGAAATGAACATCATTATATTTTCGATTATATAGTAATCATGAGAACTAAATGTAATTGATTAATGAGTACGCCAATGTATTAGATCAAAAATATTTATAATTTTGATGGTGTAATAGGGGTTCACGGCAGAGGGTAGTCAAAATTAGTTCGTAAATCTGACGTAGTTTGGGGTTCACGAGTCGTACATTTTGTTGAGGTCATTTATTGTGACGATTAGTTAGGTAGGTCTTGGTGGTTTGATTTCTACGGTCTCATTTGAGAAGTGTAGGATCAATGAAGTCCTTACCGTCTTAAGCGGCATTTCAACAATAAATTTCGTTGGTTTGGACACGGAAGCATGAAAAAATCATTTACGTTTTGCATGTGAGTCAGTTTACCTCAATTGAGATCGATGGGTCGTGAATTTGACGAAGGAATCAGACTGTTCGTTCCTGACAGAAAATTATAGCTGACGTGCAACACATTGTTACCCTGACGTAATGTTATTTTTTAGATATCGTGAGTTGGTGTTCGGCCGATTTTCTAATTGAACATAACTAAGTCGTCCGTTTCTGTTCATGGTTTGGTATTATAATTTGAGCTTGGTGAATCGTTAAGCGAGTTTTCATCTTTTATTTATGCATAATAACTCATAGTAAGCCTTGAATATGAGAAAACACCAATCTATCCTATATTTATTTAGGATTAGCTATCATGATCGGAGTTTTTTCTTGGTTTTTCGGTATTTTCTCCTTCGACAAGGGCATCTTTTCCTTGACCCGACTTGGGTCTCCTGGTAGCGTGCACGAGAGCTTTATAAAATTCTTAGTAGAGGGAATTAACCGGTCGAGTTACATGAAATTATTATTTAAAATTAAAAGAGCAAAATAATCAATTTGATTTCTTACTTTTCTGGGTGTCGGTCCTTCGCTCCATCGTGATCTCCTCGGTGGCCGGGGTGTGAGAGGGGTGACCTCTGATTTGTGGATCATTTCGTCTATTTATTTAATTATCACTACAAACTTTCTGACTTCTCGTCAATAATCTGTCTATTTATACTCCACATGCTACCACCGCAGGTGTGCATATACTATGCAACTCCTTCACTTAGTGACATTCTGGCGATTTGGTAATGTCATAAATTTTCTTACCTCGCTTTCCGGCCAGTCTACCTAATATTTGCGATCGATCTACTCCAGATGTTTTCTTCTGACGTGGAAATTTCCTGCCCTGCCTACTGATTTGAATCTAGTGAATCGTATATTGCCACGTCTACAATTTGTTCACAAATTCTATTGATTTATACTATTAATTTTCATTCATGTAATCACTTCCAAGCTGTTCCGTAATTATCTCCTCATTGGGACTTTGGTCTCGTTTATTTCCAAAAGTTTTAGGTTAGGTAAATTTTGTACAATAGTATTAAATGAATCGTTCCTGATTTTAGTTTATCATCTCATGAAACGGAAATCTATTTGTGATCCTAATAGATCCACAAATCCCATCGACCTCAAATAGTTCCCAACTGGATTTTCTCCTACTCGTTTGAATGTCACTCATTGTTGAGTTGGGACTACCGCCTGATGTGCCCATTGTGATTAATATATTGCATGCATCGAATGTTTTATTGTTTTCCATTGATTATTATTAATTAGCGTGAGTTTCTAACTGGGCGATCGTCTACAAAATTAATTGGGACATAGTACCTTTTCATATGGTCGTATTTGCATTTTATTTTTCCTTTTTCTATCACGAAACTAATGCGATGCTTTGGTGGTAAATTTGATTTATGTATATTATTTTAGGTTCGTAATTTTGTCGTATGCCAAAATGGTATACTAGAAATTATTAACGAATTTTTTGGGGTTGATTTTAATGCTTATCATTCCCGCTTCTGTCTTATGCGAATAATGTTGTCCTATTACATTTTGTTACTTTGACTGGTGGTCGGGTTATATTTTTGGAGGAGGTATTTTGGATAATAATTTATCTTTACCTTTGGGTAATTTTGCAAGTTACAAATAGACTATTTAAATTAACAGGTAAACTAGTTATAACGAAGATATCATCAACTAAAATAATGACACAATTTTTAAACGTCAATTTGGCAATTTGTTTACTATGACTAAATTTTTTCGCGATAACATTTAAGTTGTATTATTATCTAGGGTCAAGTTAATTTATACCGTTTGCGTCGATGTTCGTAGCGTCGGCCTCTCGTCATCATCCTTATCTACGGTGTTAAGTTAAACTAATTAGTTATTTGGATGTAGTTAATCTCGCGGGCTTTCCCGTATGGTATCGTGATTTTGATTTAAGATTTAGTTAGAGTAGTTTAGACATAACAATTATTTCCGAATTCTTTCCCCACTTCCTTCCCTTTGATTTGACCTTAGGATAGTTATGTTAATATTATGATTTATATAATGTTTATGATTTTTAGCCGTTATGTGCAATGATTTTTGGTAGAAGTTATAGGAAAATGAGTGGTGGAGGAGTAGCCAAAAGACTACTTCCCCTCCTCCCAATTTACCCTATGACGGATATTATTGACGTTTAGGCCCTGCGTTATTCACGCCGGAACCTTCACGGGCACAGGCTATTGGCAGATAAACTGCACATACACAGCCTGAATTGTATGTTGATTTTACTTTCTTGTGGTGCGTGAGTGGCTGTGGGCCGGAAAAATTTCGACAAAAACATTGTATAGCGAAAGTTTTATTAGCATATAATAATAGTTGATAATTCATATTGCATTTTCATCATTCATTAACGATAATATCACCCTTTCCCCATGCCGACGCCCAAACAAAGCTCTTACGAGGTTGTAGGGACGCGACGTGGAGAAAGTTTTCGAGCATTCCTCCACTCACATTTAGAATTTGATCTTTCACTGATTAAGACTGGTAAAACTGATTCTGTGCTTGTAAAAGCTACTTCAAGTTTATGAAAACTGATTAAAATTATGTGAAAATGAATCGGTATTTATACCTATTGTACGACCCTAACCTTGCGTATTAAATTTTATTTAGTAAAACAAAATTTGACCTTGTGATTTTCTAGTGTATTCTAATCTTAATTTTATTATTTTTATACTTTAATTTGACAATTTTATCTTTAATTTTATAATTGAACTGTTTCCAATTCAAACTATTTAATTTTTTGTTCCATTTTTATGGATTTCCATTTTTATGGATTTCCATTTGGTAAATTGTCAAATTTCGGTCAAATTTTTCTGTTCTCATGTTATTTTTGTGTTTATTTCGTGCGGACCTTGTTGCACTTTGTTATTATTTTAATTTACTTTTGTGCTTCTTGATTTTATATTTAATTGTTTTCTTTCTCATATATTTTGGCATGGTTAGTTGATGTTTTATGGGTCCGATTTTAAATCTGCATGTTGTATTTGCGTGTGTATTACCGATTCATTTAAACAAATTCGTGTCCTGGCCCAACATTTTTGAGATTTTGAAGCTATATGCTTGTTACCCAGACAACCTCATACAAATATCTTTCGCTTACCACTCGACACCCGTTGCTAAGCAACGTTGGAACTGTGTTTGAGTGAGTAGATCGTCCGCAAAAAGTGAGTGCTATTGCTAATGCTATAATTGACCGAACGATCCATGGGTCCAACGAGCTGCCGATAGAAGGCCTGTGCTCGATTTCAATTTTTAGGTCCCATTATTCTCCTAACTCCTTCAAATGTTAACCTATACTCTCATGTCATTCGTTGTCATGTCCCATCTCATAGTCCTTCTTATCGTCGTCCGTGTTGGTGATTATTCTATGACCCGTACACCCTTTGTTATGTTAAATATTCACACACTAGCTCTCTTACCCTTATCCCTATTAAATCTACAATTTTCTCTATTATTGATACTAGTATTGTCATTGTTACTATTATATGTATTACCTTTATTAATTGTTACTACTATTACATTTATTATTATTCTTATTACTATAATTACCATTATATTTATTATTACTACTACTATTATTATTATTACTATTATTATAATAATAATAATTATTATTATTATTATTATTATTATTATTATTACCATTATCATTACTATTATCATTATTATTATCAAGTTTTTAGTAGGGATCCTTTCTTATTCCTCAGCTTTATAAAATATTTTTCTTATATAAAGATTTAGCCGTAGTCCATCCGTATTTTACAGTTTTCGATAAAGTATTCTTGTTAATTCGGAAAATTTGAGCAGCATTCTGCCCTTATTTTACAGTTTTATGATAGATGTTTAAATTATTTCCGAAAATTTGCGCAGCGTTCTGCCCATATTTTTCGTCTCAATTCAACATAATTTATTTAATTCTTAGATATTATTTAAAACATTAATTTCCATGATTTTAGTCGTTCGGATTAATCTTTTTCCGATGGCTATTCATTTTAACTGTTACAACGATTTCGCTATTTTCACCGCTACCCTTTCCCTTTCTTTATCCTTATGATCTATTTATGTTCATATTACATTTAATGAGTGCTCACTGGGCTACTCGGTGTTAGAGATTTTGAACCGATTGTTGTTAAAATATTTATGTCGATTTTATCGAAGTTAAGTGCAAGAAAGTTGAGCCAAAAGACCCACTTTCAAGCTACTCTCTTTCGCTATTTAATTCAATGATTTGACGTTTGGGTTCCTGCGTTCTCACACCGGAACCTTCACGAGCACGACTGTTGGCGATTATACACGCACTTACACAGGTCAATAGTGTGTTTTATTTTACTGTTTTGAGATATGTTTTGGCTGTGGGCCGAAAAAGAAATAAATAAAAATTACCGTACTAATCGGGTAAAAGTCTCGAATGCATCAAACCATTTATTCGTATAATTGTTGGGAGTTCATAAAGGAGCATCACAGCATCATAATTTATTGTCCATAAATGACATTTTCGATTCGCACTATCATAATAAATAAACATTGTCCATCCATGGTTCATGACATTCTAATAGTATTAGGTTATCGATCATTAAATTCATAATCATCAATGCGTTTAAAATTAGTTGTAAAGTCCACTAACTACAGTAAACTTGTTCAACACAAGTCTCGAAGTGAGACTGAAGGTCAATATTTCAATTTAAGCCGGAAGCACTAATGCAAAGTAGAATTGAATTATTTGTGTAAACACATCAGTATATATACCTATAATTTGGCCTTAACCTTGCGTGTTATTTTTATTTCGATTAAACAAATTTGACCTTAAAATTATTTGTGTTATCGAAATTAAATTTTTATTAATTTCTTAGTTTAAATTGGTAATTTATTTTTAACATTTTTAATTAAATTTATTCAGCCAAAAATATTTTATTTTTATTCATTTAATTCATTAATTTTTACTTTTATATAAATGGTTATTTTACGGTCAAATTTTCTTGTTATTATGTTATTTTTTATGTAAATTTCGTGCGGTTCTTGATGCATTTTGTATTTATTTTATTTTACTTTTATGTTTTTGATTTTATATTTATTTATATTCTCTCAGATTTTAAAATGTTTAATTGGTGTTGTATATTGTATTTTAAGTTATCTTGGTGCTGGGTTTTCGTGCTGTATTACTGATGCATTTAAACAATTCTCAAGACCATTTGTGTTCTGGCCCAACAGTAGGGATCTTAAAAATAAGAACGCTCAATTGAAATTACGAGAGGCATTAGGACAGTGATTAAAAATCACCTTAGCACCACGGAAATAAAGATCGCATCACCACTCGAACATAAAATCACCCCCGATAATATTCTTCTATACTACAAAAACGAAATCAAGCTCAAAAAGCAAAAAGAAGGAGGCTGAAAGACATCAGGATTTTAAAGCAGATTCAAAAATTTGGAATGCCGCCGCAAAAACCTTAAAATATGTTTAAAAATTATAAAACTATTATTGTGAGTTTTGTTTATTTCATCTCATTCTTTTTGCGAGACTGTTTCAATTAATATTATTGTTAGAGCGACTGTAAAATAAATAAGCAAATACCTTTTGTGGTAGATCTTGGACCCAAAGAATTCCAGGCATTAGAAGTCGTGGCAATATGGCTCACCTTTAACTGGAAACCACCCATTGGAATACATTTCCAACGTCATTTTAACGGGTATTCAATTGTTGGGCCAAGACTGAGTTTTGTTTGAATGAATCGGAAATAACATGCAAACACAACAATGCAGATTTAAAATCGAACCTATTAACATCAATTAAACACCCTAAAATAGGAGAGAAAAGTAATTAAATACAAAATTCAAAAACATAAAAGTAAGTAAAATTACATACAAAATGCACCAAGAGCCTCACGAATTTTACATATAAATAACAGAATAACATGAAAATTTGACCGAAAATAGACTAATTTATAAAACCAGCATTTTGACGAACAAAACTGGTTAAAAATGAAATATTTCCAGTTGGAAATATTCAATTAAAAAATAATAAAAATAAATTAGCTATTTAATGTAAGAAAATGATAAAATTAGAATTAGATATTACAATTAAAGTCAAGGTCAAATTTTGTTTTATTGCATTAAAAAGAACACGCAAGGTTAGGGTCACGAAATAGGTATATATACCGATTCAATTTTGACAGAATTTAATCACTTTTTCCTTGTGAAAACTATTTGTCAAGTGAAATCACTTGAAAAAGGCTGTGCCGAAAATTCGTGAATACCTTAAATAAATTTGATTCATTCAAATTTTGTAGAAAATATTATGGCAAATTAAAACGTTATAAATAAAACCCAAGCTCTAGAAGTGAACATCAATGTCAATATTTGTGTATAATTGCCGAGAGTCGGGTCACCGTGCATAATCAAGTTTTCTTCCTTTGGACTCAACAAAAATCCCAACCACAAAAACATCCAAGCCCAAACTATTCATGACTGTCCTGGAGTAAAGTCGATGACCCAAATCACGGATAACTGAGTCCGACCACGAAATCATAGGAGCATATCGTCCACAGGACTGAGTGGTAAGCTACCATTCGAGGCAGAACATTCCAGGAAAATATCTGAGGAATAGGATGACAATGGTCCCACTAAGGAATGAGCTAGAAAAAATCTGAAGAATTTGTTTACAAATCAACTAAATAAAGTATAAAATTCACCCAAGCTGACGAGGCCCGAGTGCTCTGACGAATCAAACTGAATTATTTAGAGGGACAATGGAGTCATTCCGAAGTAGTTTATTAACCAATGGCAGCCGGAGAAACTAGCCATGATAATTAAGGAGACCGAGGTAAGGAATAATAATAAAATACCCACGGTTGGTATAAGTAATATAGAACGTCCAAAAGTGCTGTTTAAATATCCAATTACCATAACAATTCGGTCTGTGTCTACACAGATGCGGACAGGATATAACTGCTGTCATCGGTAAAGAGAGAGAAAACATTATATAAATATTTATATGACATTCATAGAAAATCACTGTGAATGAAATGGGAAAACATCCGGTTATAATTTAAACCACGATGAAATTTTGTCATATTGATAGAAAGATGCCGGCTATATTTACAAAATACGACTTTAATTCAGTCATTTAATTATGCGACCAAACTTGAATTCAGTAAGTAACAATGGCATAGCTTCTACGAGAGAGACCCGTCCTAAGGACCTAACTGGCGTTGAAAATAGAAAGACAAAGACGTTTGAGATAAATCGGATTTTCGAAAATGGTGGTCAATTTACATCAGGTAAATTTTCTCGTAAGAATGTAACAAAACTTTGAATTTTTTAAGAGCACATGAACCCAATAAGGGAAAATTACTCCATACTACTATAGACAAAAGAGCGTAGGTACATAGACGAACTATGACGGTTCATGGGCAGTACACCTATGCAAAAAGCTCTTTCATAAATATATGGATCATGATTGAATTATGTTTCATTACTTTTCTATTTCAGTGAATACTGACTACCGGAGAAACAATGCGTGGAATGTTAATGACCGGGTTACCATGAAGTTCTCGTCTAGAATGGCCGCCAAATAACGTCAGGCTCTCTGGGATGCCGGCTACAGCTTGTCTACGATGGGAGAAACAGATTGGCCTATCCGAACAAATTCCCGAGATGACGAGGTTGAAATTCTTAGCCTCGCCATTAAACGCGAACCTGGATGGAATCCGGCTCGCGAGACGCGCCAACGCGCAGAATTTTCCTTGTATGGATGCGAAGAACAAGTGAGAAAAGCGCATTGGAAGCTGGTCATGGCTCGAAGATAACTGAAGCGTGTAAATGCAGCTATTGCAGCCAGAGAGATATCCAGCACCGATGGGTATGCGCCTGAGTATGGCGTTTCTTTTGAATTGAACGGACCGTCGCTAGAGCAGATACATGCACCCACCAGCGTGGTGCTGCCGGCAAGGATGTTCCGAGAAAGAGTTCGGAATCGAGTTGGAAATCGGCAAGGAGAAGGTTATCACGCATAAAATGGTCGTTATCTACAAAAGACGGACGCATGCGTCAACTCTTACCTAGAGACAGGAAATATTTCCCCAACAAGATATAAAGTGGATATTGAGACAAAGGGTGTTATTAATCTGGAGATAAATGTTTAAATAGTCGAATCGTTTTCTTTTATTTTTGTGAGTGAATAAGGATAATTTCTCATATTTATAGTATGTAAAATTAATTAACAATAAGGAATAAAGTACATTAAATGTGATTAGTGTAAAGTACTCCTACCCAACTTAGATAACCCCAAAATAACTGTCAAGAGAGTTTTACTAACAGATATTTTGTTCACACTAATAATAATGATTTGAAGATCTCATGTAATTTTAGACATGGAACTCATCAGATTAATAGGTCAAGAGCTGGCGGAACTGAGAAAGATAAATACCGACCAACATGAACAGTTACTCCAACTAAGCCGGGAATGCCAGGAGATAAAGTCTACCTGTGTAGCGCCAAAGAAGATAAAAAGTTTACCAGCGGCTGGCCGAGGCTCAGTGTGAATGACAGGGTGAAAAGCAAATTACACAGGCTCTGCGCACACAAATTTGCGGATTGGAAATGGCTCTCGCAGCCAGTCGGGAGGGTAACGCAGTGACTTACCCCTTAGTGTTTGCTCCACACAACTAAGTTATCAAGAAAAGAATGAATCCCAGCCAGGAACGAAAGCCACGCGTCCACACTCACGTTCTAGAAGATCGGAACGAATGCGACGTTGCCTGCAGGTAACCAAAAGATTAGGATCGACGTTAGGAAAATTATGACTTGTGATACTTATTCGAATTTTAATAAGGTGACCTAATAAAAGTTGTCATTTTATTCTCTCTTTAACGATTTTCTTAACGAATTAATCAATTTATGTTAAATATGCGTGATTAGCGAGGGGAGTGAATAATGTTGAGCCAGAACACAAACGGCCTTGTAAATGTTTAAATGAATCGGTAACACACATGCAAATATAGCATGCAGATTTAAATTCAAACCTATTAAAACACCAATTAACCTTATCAAAATATGAGAAAGAAGACAATTACATATAAAATAATAAACATAAAAATAAATTAAAATAAATAAAAAAAAGCAACAAGATCCGCACGATATAAATATAAACATAACACGAAAACCTAACAAATTTGACCGAAATTTGATAATTTAACAAAATGTGAAATTTCATGAAAATGAAATAAAAATCAAAAAATTTGAATTAGAAATAATTCAATAAAAATTTTAAAAGAAAAATTATCAAATAAAATTGCAAAATAATAAAAATTAAGATTAGAATACACTAGAAAATCCCAAGGTCGAATTTTGTTTTACTACATCAAAAAGAACACGCAAGGTTAGGGCCAAAAAATAGGTATATATACCAATGCACTTTCACATCATTTTTAATCGTTTTTGAGAATCATTAAATCAGTTTTTCAAAACTAGAAAACCGTTTTAAAAATCTATGTAAGTGAAAGTTTTATTTGGAAGCTCCCTCCACGTCGCCTCCTCGCAACCTCGATAGAGCTCTGCTTGGGTGTCGGCGTGGGGAGAGTGATATTTTTATGATGTTTTATGGATGCTTGGATTGGTAAATTTTTATTATTAATTTAATAAATTATTCATAATCTCATAAATTGTTTTCATTATTGTCAAAATTTTTCCGGCCCACAGCCAAAAACACATTACAAGTTAGTAAAATCAACATATTATTCGAATTCGTGTTAGTGCTTGGAATATCGCCAATGATTCTTGCCCGTGAAGGCCCGGCGTGCGGAACGCAGGAGCTGGAACGTCAATATTATTCCGTATAGAAGAAGGGAGGGATAAGGAAGTGGTCTTTGGCTATTTCCTCATCTCTCAGTTTCTTTAAACTCGACCTAAACTGAATTTACATACGGCTCAAAATCACCACACCGAGTAGTCCAGTGGGCACTCATTAACTATAATATGAACAGAATGCGCCTAAGGTCAACCAGGGGAAAGGTGACGGGAAAATAAAATGAAATCGTTGTTATGAATCGCTCATTCGATAAAATAACTCAAAATCATTTGTAAATAAAGCCCCTTAAATCAACGTAGGAAATTTCTAATAGGATAACCACGAATCAATATCATAAAAATGTAATTAAGAATGTAGTGAAATCAATAATATGTATCCCTACCAATCGAGCAACACAACGGTATGTTTTAACGATCCCAAAAATTTTCCCTATTAATAACGAAAGCTAAAATCGACCTCCCATTCATTGGATAAAATCGGGAAACTTAATTGGGAAGTAACTAGTTATCCCATCCAAATTTGTAAACACACTCCAAACCACCAAGATTTAATTATACTGTAATAAAACGGATTAGGTAATAACTACACTTCCCACCAGAAAATCCGCGACTGCCTAACTACAAGCGATAAACCAAATAAGGGAAACTACTCTTAGTCGACGTCAATAATAATTTGGCGAAGCGAGACCCATATAATTACCCTACCGTGATAGTTTTACGATACCGAATAGAAAAAAATCAGGTGGTGAAATCATGGAAACAAATAAAACCCAATAAGCCCGTAATGAAGTATTCCTCTTGTACATTCCTGGTCCGACTTCATCACTCCCCTAAGCACAAATAACAAATCGAAACATTTATTTGCGTACATATTTTGCAGACCCAAATAATTATTTTGCAAGGTTTCGATACTTAAAAATAATTAAATCTTGATATATGACTAATCGACTGATGTAATTAACTCAGAATTTGGCGTTAAAAATATAATACATAAAAAATTTAAAAGGAAAAGATTCGAACATTTATTCTGACTAATTTAAAATGAAACAAGTCAAGGAGGTATTTAAGAAATTTACTTACTCTTCCGATAAATATTATATGTATAAGATTTCGGATTTGCATGATATGTCCAGGGAAGAGATCTCTGAAAATAAATTAAGTCAAAAGGACTAAATTCTTGAGGTAAAGAAACTCCCATTAAATAGAATACTAACAGTAGGAATTTGGCATAACATCCAATATGATACGTATTGCGAACTGACGGCTTAAAAGTACGAACCTGTATGCTCCCAAGGACCTAACCCTGCAATTGAATAAGATTAAAATATCTAAAAATCTAAAAGGGGAAAATTCCAAAATTTATAATTTAAGAGAGTTAATCTAAATCTCCCTCTAAAAGGGAAATCCAATAAACAATTAACTAACCAAAAAATTCGGCTAGAAGGGGAGAATCTTGGTTAATAATATTATCCAGCAAAAATCCAAAATCGCTACCGAAAATTTTCAATAAACTCCTGTCTAAATATGGACCAATAATATCGAAGGGATAATACTCCAAAACCTGAGGAAATTTACCGTCAATCAAATCAACCCATAAAACGAAAAATCCCTACAAGAAATGTGAATCGATAATAATTAAAATATTACGTAACTTACCAGAGAATCGTAGAGAGTTGGATTCCGTAATAGGTTAGTTAGCTGACTAATGAGAAAATTTTCACGTAAATGAAAGATCTGATAAAACCCTTTTCCACTAAATCGTCGTAAATAAGTAAAGCAAAAGTTTCTACAAAGTCAATCCCAGAAGGAGAGCATTCGGTTAAAACCTTTCCCAACGTAAATTTGTAATTAGATAAACGACAACCAGCATCAAGATGAAAAATCGAGAACCAATTCCCACAAAATTTCTTCGCTATTTCCTAGAAAACCTAAAATAATAAAAAATAAATCATGAAAAAGAAAATAAAATCATATATTACCCATCGTATATACAATAACCATCAGTGAATTAGATAGTAGTGAACAATTTTACGTGTACGAAATATTTAAAATAAGCCAAATCGCTGCCCTTCAAAAAATCGAAATGAACCATGACATTTCGATAGGATGTCACATGGACCCACACCCACACTTATTTCCTACCCATGCCCCAAACTATATAAGCGGTATCGATCGATAAAGATTGATAGAAAATCTTGGAAAAATCAAAAATGGAATGCCCATTTAATCCCGCTGACAACAGGACGACGATTAGGATATCCGTAGAGGATGGGGACCTGAATCTAAGGTCTCGCGATCTAAGTAAGGTTCATTTTCTTGTTGAATGAAGTTGATTTACTCTTTAAATTAATAACTAAAATTTTGATTTATAATTATTTTATTTTACTATTACGGATTTTATAAGATGGATTAATTATCTCCGATAGTTATTTAGAAACCGTACATGGAGAACATAAATATGTCGCCAAAACCTCGTACAAAGGAAACCCAAATCAATCTGCTTTTGGACATCGTGTTTTCTTGGATTCGAAATCATTTACATTTTTCGAGAATTTGTTTTTATTCTTTAAAACGCTTAATTATGGAATGGAATTTTGTTTTCTGGTTAATAAAATTTTACATCAAGGCTTCAACAACTATGTTTATCTCGAAACTGTTGTCGTAGTTAAAAATATAATTATCCAGTTTTGCCCACATGATTAACAATAGGAGATTATTTCCTTCAGTATTTTATGAAATGAATTCTATAATAAACAGAGGTGAGAATTTGAAAATATTTATAAATAAAATGTTAGAACAATTGTTAAATCAAATTTTGCTCAAACAAGGGTCAACAAGTAAGGACCACATATCTGGGACCATTGTTTGAAATATGGATTTTGGCGGGAACCGAAAGACGACCAACTTCTCTAAAGTAATGGTAGGGTTACCAGGGTAGTAACACTTAAAACAATTGGGAATACCATTTTTAAAAAATTATATTTTTAATAATCATATCATTGGAGTTCCGTCTACTAATTGTAATCATCTAAATTTTTGTAAATATTATTGAAATTCATTTTAATAATGGTATTTAATGATCATACTAATTGTATTAAATGATCATATGAATTTTTATAGCTAATTATTTCGAGTTCCTTTTAATAATTATTCTGAATAATCATATGAATTTTGTAAATACCCTTGAAGTCCATTTTAATGAGTGAATAATCATACGAACCTTTTGCAGTTAATTTTCGAAGTTCGATGTAATAATCGTATCCAATGATTCCACAAATTTCTTATAGGTAATTTCGTCAGAATTTAGTGAATTTGTAGAGCGGAATATACAGAACGCCAAGTACATGTTAATCCCAATTTGGTTCCTCCACCGGATCAATTTTTGCATCGATGTTAATTGAGAATAACTGGGGTAAACGAGGTTTATCAGGACAATTCGATCGAAATTTTTATATAACATTTGTAGCATACTTTTAGTGGTTAAAAAAATCAAATTTTTCTTCTTTGAAATAGTTTAAAACAAGAGAGAATTGACAATTGAGCTTGAAGAAAGTTAATTTTCTCCTTTGACGCAGGTAGAGGTATATATTTAAACTGGTTAATTAATGAAATGCTGTACTGCCTTACAAGAGTAATTGTGTTCTTAGAAACCATTCTTACATATATATGTATTTTTTTTATTTTTGTTTTATTATTAAAGAGCGCTAAGTTTCGAAATAAGCAAATTTTCTTGATCATGATACTGTTTAAGAAAATCAGGACCTTTTATTTGGGTCCCCACATGCGTTGCGGAGCAGTGGCGACAAAAATGGAAACGCATCTGGAAGGAAAAATACCCAGATGTGCCCCAACCCGGAGAGAATCAACAAGACACTAGACTCATGGTGGAGGAAACTAGAAGGCAATTAATGCAGAACAAACAAAAATGTGGGCCAAGTCCGGCCCAAGATATCCACGATCGGGACCGATCACTTCTGGCACGCCTCGAAGATCACCAACGCATAGTCGACCACTATGTGATCCTGGCCAGGAAATATCTGGCCAACATGGAGGACGACATCGCGGCCGGAAGGATCGCAGACTTCTACCCGTGTATGCCGCCGCCCAGCTCCAGACCGGTCCGTAACACGAAACGGCCCGTCTTCATATACCCTGGCTACTCAGCTGAGGAAGGGGTGAAAAAATTCTTCGAAGAGTCCTGACCTCGCTGATCTATGGAATACAGACCTCCTAGTTTTGTTATGAACGTTTTTATATAATAGATAATTGTTATTTGAGATTTGTTTAAATTTTTCTTGTTTATTTCCTAGTATAATTTCGTAACTTATGTTTAAATTAACGGTACGCTTGAAAATTTTAGATCTATTAATAAAAAGTTTTAATGTTCGTTATTCAGAAATGGAACCCCTACAAATATTACGGACAGAACTGGCCCGTGCCCAACAAACCAATAACACCCTTTATGACCAGATCATCCAGTTGACTCGTGAGATCCAACAAACAAAAGCCTCCTGGGTGGATCCGAAGAAGATCAAATCAATACATCAAAGGCTTACCGCGGCCCAAAAGGGATGGGCAGACGAAAAACAGATGAATCAAAACCTCCGAACACATATACGAGGGTTGGAGGTTGCCCTATCAGCCTGTCAGGAGGGGCAGCCGTAACATACCCCCTCGTCTTCGCCCCGGCTCAACTGTCTTATCGAGAGTCGGTGGTAACTCCAACAACCACAACAACAACAATAACGAATAGTTACCGGCCTGGATGAAAGGAGCGGGCTAGACGTCGAGCCGCTCGATTATTAAATAAGGCCTAATTAACTTATAGAATGTGTTTTAGTATATATGTTTGTTTTATAATTATATATTTCTTGTTATTTAAAACGGTATCTTCAAAGGTTTTATAAGTGTATATAACCCCGCAACCAACACACAAAACCGCGTCATTACGATTTATAGCCGCTTGTGTTATCATTATCGGATTCCTTCTTGTATTATGATGAACTCCAACGAATAAAATCTACGACATACAGGGGACCCAATAATCTAAAGCGAGCACAAGTCTTCTAACGACAGCTCGTTGGACCCAGAGGTCGTCCGATCAATTACAATATTAGTAATAATGCTCACTTTTTGCGGACAATCCACCCACTCGAACACATTTCCAACGTTGCCTAGCAACGGGTGCCGAGTGGTAGATAGAAGTATTTTGTATGGCGTTACTGGGGCAACAACAAGACGATTTAAACAAATAACGAAACCCTGTAACCCACCAGTGTTTTAAAATTTTCTTTTGTGAAGCATGAACATTTTGATCCCACATCGGCTTACATCTTTTTTATTCAGCCTTTGAGTTTTCGTTCAATAGTGCCTTTGAATTCGAAAAGTGAAATCTGGATTTACTAATTTGAATTACTAAAAAAGATTGGTTGCCAAAATATAATTATATTAATATTTTAGATGAAATTATTTATAATCAAATGTTTTAAAATTCGAGTAAATGTTAATAATAAAAAATATATTATTCTATTAACATTTTTATTTCTAGGTTAGTAAAAATGAATAAAAGTATTTTATACTTTTTAAAACTTTACCTTAATATGTTTGTTTGAATATTGCTTAAGTTACTCAATGACATCGACTTCTAAAAATCATATCGATTCAAAGTTATTAAATAGCTGTATTGTAGATGTTGATAGTTTTAAATGTAATTTCGTTCCATTTGAAATTTTTTTAAACATATTATTTAGATGCAACCAAGGAAAATGACATCGAATCGTTAGTTCATTCTTACTAATATTTCATTCATAGATAATTCAATTAGGAAAAAAAATTTTAAAAGGAAATTGAAGAAAGCAATGAACGAATATTTTGAAAAGTAAAATTATACAATAAAAATTTTTATTCAGTCTTTGATTAGGAGTTATAAGTTTGTGGACAAAAAATATGATTATCCCACCGACGAGCCAGCTTCTGACGTTCAAGTTTTTGAAAATTTATCAAAAGATAAATCTATTTGCAAGTTATCCAAAGCTAAAAAAAGAAAACAATTTGAAATCGAGTGAATTTTTAATTATTTTTTAAAACTTTTTATTCAGTCTTAGGGAGAAAATAGATCTTGACATTATCTGTATAAGCGGAGACGATATAATCAATAAATGCAAGAAATTAATTTGAAATAATATATGCTTAATATTTTTTATTCTCTTTTTATAATAAAGTCATTATATTTGAAGTTGGAAAATCGGAAAGCAATAAACAAATAGAAATTAATTATTTATAACAATAAAATCATAAAATTTTGGTTTTTAAAAGTGAATTTACACGAAAGGGTAAAAAATATAATTCAAATTTCTCGCAATAAATGAATATTTATGAATCATTTCACCATTTTATTGAGAAAGACTTGTTTTCAGTTTGAAGGTTCTCGTTATTTCCCAGGGAAATAGTTTGCAGTGGAATTAATAATGCTTCATGTAAGGTTTGATTACGGATAGTCAAAATGTCCAAATTTGTAATAAGCGAGAATTCGGTATTTTTACCACGTCATAAAAGCCGGACAGCTACAAAATTTTTTACCGCGCAGATAGAAACTTTAGTATTTAAGCATTGGCCGCGCAATTGCGAAACCGGGCAGTTGGAGGGTTTATTGTACACCAAATTTGTAAAAAAAGCTGCAATTTTATAAAATCAGTATCAAACTCCAGACTAAATTTAGAATGTTAATCAAAAGAAAGGTCAAAATCTGATAAGTAGGAGCAAAATGACCAAATTTGAAATAAACGCGTATGCGGTTTTTTACCACGTCAAAAAATGTAGGCGGAAATCAGCCATATATAAATCGATGCAAGATCGACAGAAATGAATGCATTATTTTAAATTTTAGTCCTAACTAAATTTCTCAAAATTTAATATTCAACTCTATCCAGAAGTATGGTTAAATTTTTATTTGTTTGCATTGTGGAGTTATGGTCTTTGACAACCTTGACCCCAGATGAAAATTTCTTTCCTACTCCCAGTGGTTACCCGTTGCTAGGCAACGTTGGAAATGTAACCATGGGTTTTGAGGTCGCCAAAGGTGAGCACCGTATAGGGACTGCTCTGACCCGACCTCAATCTGGGTTCAACGCACTACAGTTAGAAGGTTTTCGTGCGATTTGTCATTTTCGTCTCTTACTGATGATGGATGGTTATATTAGTGTCTCCGACTCGCTGGCTGATTCGTCGTTGCCTGGGTTTGATTCAATTCAAACCGTATTGATCATTCGAATATGATACTCAACAAATTTTTATTTGATAAAACATTTAACACACATTTTACGTCTTTGAGTCTTTTACTCGAACGGCCCATCGTTTGGCCCGTTCAGCTCTACCTGGGCGGTGTTTAGCTGGTTTGGTTGCAGGTTTCGAAGTGGAATTGGCTTCTCGATAGGCTAGTTGGGCCGGGGAAAAAAACAGGGCGTAGGTGACCGCTGCTCCTTCTTGACATGCAGACAGCGCCACCTCCAAGCCCTTTAGTTGCGTCTTCAAACTTTGGTTGAGCCCCTTCTCCTCAGCCCAACCCTTCTGCATCACTGTTAATTTTTGATACAGGCGTTTGGTCTTATTCGGTTCCATCCAAGTGCTTTTTGTCAGCTGAACTTCGGTCGTCAACTGTGTTGGGCTCAGAGCCAAAATTAAAACAAAATTACAAAAACCAATTTAAACAAAAATGTGAAAATTGTATAAGTTAAAACAAAATAATTAATGTCGTTTGGAAATTGTCAATATGGCTGCTGTAACATAAGCACTCACCGCAAGAAGAAACCAAAAATAAAATAAAACATATTAATTAAAACAAATTAAAAATATAACAAAAATTAAATAAAACAAATAATTAATTAAAATTCGGAAAAATGCCTACAGATGCAAAAAGAAACATATGAAAAATAAAATAAACTGCCAAAACCTTGCAAAATAAGGTTTAGAAAAAACACAGGCAGAAGAGGCGACCAGAAAACAAAATATTGGGGTTTAAAAATAATATTTTAAGAAAACAATAATAAAAATAAAATCCAACAATAAAATATTAATATATCAAAAAATAAAGAAAAATATATAAAAATTACAAAAATATTTTGAAATTAATAAAATAATTAAAAAACCCTAAAAATGGCGAAAAATCGCCCATTGGTCGCACACAGGCACAAAAATACTATATATACGGCAGTCATTTTCATAATTTCTAACCAAATTTTAGACAAAATTTTAGACTGTCTTAGACATTTTTTCAGTCAGGTTACTAATAGAAAAATTTTTAGACATTTTTAGACTAGCAGTGAATCATTCTTAGACCAAATTTTGTATGCCAATTTATGCCAATTTTTCAAATCTGGTTGCATGACTGTGGATTGTAAGTACTGTTATTTTTTGTATAAATATATATTTCGAAGTCTTGTTACTTTGATTTTATTCTGGATGGTCGTGGAATCTTTTGGTGCCACTGACAAATCCCCCTAAAATCTTATTTATAATAAGTATTTCAATAGATGGTCCATGGGACGGATCTCGGGCTAACTAGTGGGTGAAAACCCTTAGTTGGGCTCGCGGGTCATGCCTCGTGGACCCCTCGGCAGTCCGCAGTCGGTTCTGGTGATAATGCACAGGACCGCCACGCAGGGCGCCGCTGTATACTCGGGCGGCTTCTGAAATATGTGGCCGGAACGAGTCGAAATAAAGTTCGGGAAGTGCGACTTTAGTTAAGCGGGAATAAAGTTTTGTAGGGAAAACTTAAAACTTTGTCAGAAAATAAATCAGAAAATCAAATAGGAAAGGATAGGATAGGCTAGGAATGTAAAATTGAAAGTATTTTTCCAATAGTTGAATGATATGACCTGACAGAAGAGAGTAGCGTTTATTGAAGTGATCGCAGAGGGTTGTAACTACTTAAAATCATGGGAAATGTACCGGGAGTTAAAGAATTATTAATCAAATTTTAATATAGAGAAAGATAAAGGTAAATTAGGAAAAACGTAGTCGATTCCATGATTGAATAAATGAAATAAGAAATTTGCCGAAAAATAAGGGAGGAACGCTGCCCAAATTTTTGAAGGATATTTTTATAAATAACGCGTAAAGACGATAAATAAGCATGGAAGTTTTCGGAATAGACGAGTAAGGACCAGGATAATAGGAAAAAGAAAGACGTAAGACCTTCCATCGGCAGTCCAGAACCCGAATGTGAAAATATCATGAGGAGTAGTTCTAGCAATGGAGCTCACCTGCTCATGAATTTTCAACCTCTATGTACAATACCAACATGGCACTCACCATGGGTACATAGATGGGACAGAATAATAATCGTGATGGCGTTTAGGGGATAGATGCACAAAAAACTCTAGAAAAAATAAATAAAAACCAACCCCATTCGCCAACAACTGCAAGATTTGTCGGCGGAAATCTTTGATTGTCCTCTGGGCCTTTGCCAATTCGTGTTGCAAGATATTGTGGGTATTCATGTCTACAATAAAGGAAAATTAATTTTGCCGATAATAGAAGTTGCTTAAATGTACAACGGGGCTTATGTCTTATCGCGTCAGATTTTAACTAATATTTTCCATTTGTAGTTAAACCATTTTTAAATAATACTATAACGAGAAATAACCTAACTAAACATTTATTTTGAATGCACACAAGAAAGGTCATTGTGTGTTTAATGATGCCGATCATAGCTGGCTCGTGGTGGCCCCCGAGCGTAGGAATGCTCGCGCTGGACGTTTGGCTCTTCATTCGCACGTCCTCCTCTTCTGGTCCATAATTGGCGTGGGACTACCACGTTGATCGCCTCCATTGGTCTGTTCACTCTGGGATCGTCCAAATTGAACGATGTGTTGTACGGCGGGGCGTACCCGTCCGTACTTGGGATCAATCTGGCCGCAATATCCCGGTTGATCTCATTTAAGTGCTGTTTGTCTTTGGTGTTCTTCCAAACGTGCGATAAGGTGCTCCACTTAACCTCTTATTTCCCGCGCCGGATTTCGGCCGGGTTCCCGCTTGATCACCACGAAAGGAAGGTCCAAGTCATCTCCGGTCCTTTGATCTTCTCCGCGGCATTCTCTAACCGGTGAGATTGAGAATCCCGCGTCCCACCGTGCAGCTGAATGTGCCGGAAAGCGAAGTGTGACCCGGGACGCGTCAATGTTCGAGTCCTCTGGAACGATAAATAAGATAATATACGGCTTAACATCAATATTCAGGCATAAGTGATGGGATTGGCGGTCTAATGTGGGGTCATGCGAGAAGAGTAGACTCATTGGTTTATGGGTTACATACCTTATTCAAATGAGAAAAACTAGCACGGTAGAATATACATTCTTGGGTTAGGGCTATTTGTTTCCTATTCTAATGCGTCACTTCCTTCCCTAATGGAAGCGGGGAAGAGATGGACATGATGGCTGAAACCTACAAACGAACCATATGGACCATCTTACGATTAGAACCTTACATATTAAACTAAATAGACGCATAGAATTTTCTCGTCGCGAATTTCGGGATTTTTCCATATTTTGAACAAAGTTGACTTTATTAAATCTTAAAGCGTAAATTACGATTAACCAAAGAAATACTTTCAAATTTAATCGATCATTTAGCTAATCTCTTTTGAAAAAATGTAGCCGCATTATCGAAAATCTAATCAAAATTGGTTTATTCATTGTATAACTCCGTTGGAAATAAAACGCAGAATTATGATCGAAGTTATGCTTTAAATTTTCCTACGCGTTTTAATAGTGCTAAAACGTAAAATATTATCTAAAATATCTAAAAAATCATTTAGTCATTTCATAGTTCTCTTTGGGAAAACGGAAAACTATTATCAAAAATTACACTCTAAATTTGCTTGTTCGCTTTCAAAAAAAATGCAGATAAAATATTATCTAAAATATACTTTAAAATCCATTCATTCAATGTTAGATGTTATCTAAAAATATATTTATAAGTTATTTATTCGTTTTACAGTTCTCCTGGGAAAACACAGATCAAATATAATTGGAAATATAATTAAAATTCATTGATTCAATGTTAAATATTATTTAAAAATATATTCATAGGTTAATTATTCGTTTTACCGTTCTCTTTGGAAAAATACAGATAATATATGATTTAAAACATAATTAAATTCATTTGCTCAAGGTTAAATATTATTTAAAAATATATTCATAAGTTAATTATTCGTTCTACCGTTCTCTTTGGGAAAAAACAGAAATTTGATTATCCAGAGCTATCTTCCCGATTTATTTACACATCTTGATATTTCAAAGTCATTTGTACATTCATTTATCAGTAATTTAGATCAGTGTCCCAATTTTTGTCACAACAAAAACAATCCGATCATTAGTTATCCCAAGTTCGAGTTTATCTCCCTTTAGATTCTACTAAATTTACCAGTGGTAAAATTTATCATTTCCCAAAATTTAGACCCCATGGGAATAAGTATTTTTCTTTCCTGAATAATCTATAGTTAAGGTCTCCAATCACAATTTAGCTTCCAATAGTTTCATAGTATTGAAATTTATTCATTTTCCAAATATCTGTCAAAAGAGCCTTGAATTTACTTATTTTCCAAACATCTGTCAAAAAGCCTTTCAAATCTAATAAATCAACGTACTACGTATTTATATTTTATTTTTAATAAAATTCTTACGATACATATTTTTAGAGTAGATAATTCACATGGATGAGGTGCATTCTAGTTGTCTGCATCTAGTCTGCTCTTTATGGATGGTACATAGTTCATGAGCATAATAGAGTGATATGGATCAACTAACTGCTTATATTGTGCTGGACGGGTGGAGTTTGGGTCTTCGCGTAATAAAAAATGGCGGCCGACAACAACCTTGCAACTTAGCGTAAAGTCCGTATCTCCTTATAGCATGGCCGATTTTATTGTCGTCGCTCTGTAAGTCTTGGGGAATGCTGGAACGGTTCTGGACGATTTTCTGTGTCTAACTCGGCTCAAGGAAAATGTTAAAACGCCTAGAAATAATGTTAATTTTACCTTCCGATACTCTCAGCTTCTCCGAGCTGGGTCGGGATCTCCGCGATGCATCGTCGGACGTGCCGGGGCCTCGCGAGCTTACTGTTCCATTCGTGGTAATTTTACTATTTGTCGCTCTTGACATTTTTGATTTTTACTTTTGTGATCAGCGTAATCCAATTTAGTACTTATATTTATATGAGTGCGCACACACGTTGCTGGCGAACCAAATTCTCTACCGGACACACTCGCTAATTTCGTCGCGGTGTATTGGTTTGTCTGATTTTGGTAGGCATTTATGGAAATTCTTTTCGCAAAAATTTATTGATTGACATTTTTAGAAATGTCAAACAGGAGGCGTGTTTTATATTTGTAATGTCGCCGATCATGACAGTGCTATTCCATTATTCTACTTCAGGATTTCAGAGTGACTACTTTTTCGTGTAGTTTATTGTCACTGATCGCTTCTCTTTACTCCACTTGGTAAGATTTTTAATTATGTGTTCTGATTATATTTCTCATTACTAGGGCTAATATCTTAAATCTCTATACAGAGTGGCCTATTTCTCGGCAGTTTTTGATTTATTGTAATTAGCTCCGCACTCGGCTGGTGGATCTATTAATATTGTTTAGTATACCGAGTCCCGCAATTATGCTAATGATTTGATCGCTATGTCTTACCACCCCACTCATGTTATTTATTTTACCCCGGTGAGTGCATTTTCACGTTCAATCTATGTTCAAACAAGGTAATTGTTACTCTGATTTTGTCTTATTTACCCTATACTCTAATTTCGGTTTATCCGTGTTACGTTATATTTAATTAATGCCCTAACTATCTTGTATTATTCTATTTAATTTAGGTCCAATTGGTCGTTTTTTAGATTGCATTCATTCTCGCTACCTCATCTGTTCAATCTATATTTAATTAATATAATTATTTACCTCGATTTTATTTTCGTTACTCTATTTCAGATTCTAAGTTATTCGTTTTTTATGAAATATTTCATTAACGTACCGATTATTTATTCAGATTCTAAGTTATTCATTTTTTATGAAATATTTTTTTAACGTACCAATTATTTATTCTATTCATTTCAGGTTTAACTAGTCGAAGTTCGGTTTATCTAGGTTATATTCGGTCAATATGCAATGTACTCGCTTCAATTTATGATCAGTTTATGCATTTGTTTGGAAATTCCACTAGTTGATTTGTACTTCCTACTTGCCTCACATCTATGTTACTTGTGTTTATGATTACCTGGTTCAGATTGTTCTATTAATACATTTACTTATGGTATTTTATTTGTGCACTTTTCTACCGGTTTAAACCTGGCTATATTTCGAAATAGAGTGGGTATGTTATGGGTGGTTCCTTAGTACGTAGGTACTCAAAATTATTTTAAGTTCGACCATAAATTTTTGTGATTGGGATGAATCGTTACTTAATAATCGGGTCACTATTATTTTATCTCGTTATCATTTATTTTGCTATGGGAGGATTTTTCCGTTGTTATTCCTCAATTATTATCGTCGTTAGTTATTCAGCCATTATTATTGAATTTTCTACTGGTTACGCAAAGTTAATCATATCTATAATTTGGGTCAAATCAGGGTGTTCGAGTTAATATTCGTTTAACTTACTCGTACTGTAATGTTAAGTTTCTTATTATAACGTGATAATTTTGGGATAACGTTTCTCATGATAATTTCTCTTAAAAACTTTGGATGATTAACAATTTAAAGAACATATTGTTCAGCTATCAGATTTTTGTTGCGCTTCATAAGTTTGGAAGTAAGCGGCCTAAATTTTGAGCTGCAATTATGGAGATTTTTAAACATTAATTTAAATTAAGATTGATTTTTTAAGTATTGTTTATGACTTTGGATACATCACTAATCAACAGAGTTTTCTTTCAAAATTATGATTTAGACCATAGCAACAATTTAATGATATCGCTTCTCCCGTACCCTTTCCCAAATTGATTCTAAGACAAGCTTGTGTCAATATTAGTAGTGTTGGGCCAGAACACAAACGGCCTTGTAAATGTTTAAATGAATCGGTAATACACATGCAAACATAACATGCAGATTTAAACTCAAACCTATCAAAACACCAATTAACCCTACCAAAATGCTAGAAAAAGAACAATTAAATATAAAATTATAAAACACAAAAATAAATTAAAATAATAACAAAGTGCAACAAGATCCGCACGAAATAAACATAAACACAACATGAAAACCTATCAATTTGACCGAAATTAGACAATTTAACAAAAAATGCGAAATTTCATGAAAATGAAATAAAAATCAAATAATTTGAATTAAAAATAATTCAATTAAAAATTCAAAATAAAAATTGTCAAATAAAATTTAAAAATAATAAAAATTAAGAATAGAATATACTAGAAAATCACAAGGTCAAATTTTGTTTTACTAAATCAAAAATAACACGCAAGGTTAGGGTCATACAATAGGTATATATACCGATTCATTTTTACACAATTTAACCAGTTTTAACCAGTTAAGCGGTTTTTAACCAGAATCAGTTTTTCAAATCTGAAACCAGTGTAAATCAGTAAAATCAAAATTGCAATGTGAGTGAGAATTGTTCGAAACTCTCTCCACATCACATCCTCGCAACCTCAATTGAGCTCTGCTTGGGTGTCGGCGTGGGGAGATGGTGTTACTGTATTATGATCAAGACTTTATGGAATGCAACGTGTCATGCTCAGAAATTTCTGAATCAAATGTATTATATGGCAAAATATATATATTCATAAACTGAAATTTTTCCGTCAATGCTTTACATTTTCAGGACCACAGCCAAAACATACTGCAAGCTAATAAAATCAAACACATGATCGTAATCGTGTAAGTGCGTGTATCATCGCCAATGATTCGTGCCCGTGAAGGCTCCGGCTATGCTAAAATGTAAAGATTTTCGCTAAAAGTAATAAGGGACTTGTTGCCGAAACTAAAATATACTGTGTTCCAAGTTAAAGGAATTTTACTAAAATCAGTAACTGAATGCGTTAGAAAATAAGGAGTTTTGCAAAATCAATAAATAAATATGAACGAAATATACAGATGTTAAATAAAACTAAAGTTCGAAATATTAAGGTCAGGAAAATAGACTTTAAAAATTGTGAGTAAATCGAACCTCGAGACGCTCGGATTAAACGGAACTAGGCTCTAAAACTTCTATAAATATTAAGCGAGTTTATCAACTGAGCTAAAACGTCGGAATATAAGAACCTTACTAAAAATTAAAATCAAGGATTAATAGTGTTTATAGGATAAAAATGCATGAGTCTAGTATCCGAATCAACCAGAGTGAAAAATAATTCCCCAAAAATCTTTAATTGCCGTTTCTCAGACGAACATAATTTAGTTAAATACAAAAATGTTTAAAAGGAAAATAAAGTCACAAAAATATTTTACCAATCGTATAACCAATAAACCAAGTAAATAAATAACACAAAAGGAGAATTGCTAGTAAATTGAGTCATTTCCAGAGTACTGTGAACTAAATTCCAACGTACGATTTTCTCATTAGAACGCGAAACATCTCTCGGATCACCACCGCCTTGATTCTAGATCGAGTATAGAAAGGATATGTAGGTTTCATTGGGCAGGAAATTTCGAATTAAACCATAGCGAGATCCTGTTGACTCAAGCCGCCTGACTCGGATAACTCCGACTCCCGAATGCACTCCAACACCACGCTGAGGAGACATCAAGAAACCCATTAGGAATGTCCAGACTACAACGTTGCGACTAGAAATAAGTGAAATTATATATCCGAAATGTAATGAATAACTTACCACTGGGATAAATAATAAGTGAAAGTGAAGGGTTGCCACTAACAATAAGTTTGGAATAAAATAGAGCCAATAAGTTGAGAAAACCAGCGACGATCAACTTTATGCTTATCCGATAGACAGTAGTCGTTATATAAACGAAAATCCTGAATACACAAATAGGGATGGAATGTGACATTTTGTGAAATGTCACGACAGAGGATTCAAAGAAAATCCTTGCACGGTGTGTTGACAACTAGACGACAGCGGTTGAGGAAGTGTGTGCCGTTCGCCAATGTCTACGCCAGCAAACACACACGCTTATATAAGAAGTAGTGCGATAGAAGACTAATTTCATTTTTCGTATTTAAATTTTTATGTCCCGAATGTCTGAGCAAAATTCAAAGAAACTTCGAGAAGGCGAGGGTTCCAGTTACAGGAATCCCAATGAACCCCCTCCTACAGGTAAATTTCTAAACTTTCGTCATTTGATTTAATATATCTTCTGAGACATAGCCATATGACCCCATCAATGCAGCATTCCGGACACAGACCGAAACAAGACTCGAGGAGAACTTTTCCAACGTTAAATAAATTTATTAGATCACTCAGAAAGTCTGTTTAATGAATATTTTCCCCTCATGTTTTTTTTAATAACAAAGAAAACAAGTCGCAATCTTATCAGTTAAATCCATATTTAAGTCACCAACCGCGACGTAAACGACGAAAGACCCATGAATGTTAATTGACAGTGGTCAGAGTCCTTCCTCACGAGTCATCAATGGTACTGAGTATATTTGGATCCGAGTACGAGACCCGCAATTTTATGACCCCAATGGACGAGTACAAGTAACTAATCTATCCACATGATTAATAGATATGTATTGAACACCAGATGATGTGTCGACGCACTAATTTTCTTTAAATCATGAGTGAAATTGCCTACATGTGGAAAATTATTATCAACTAAATAAATATCAAGTATTATTAACCTAAAAGTAAATTTAATTTTGCTGATAATTATCAAATATTATTAATATAAAAATAGATTGAATAGCTACCAACTGTTGCGCCAGAACGTAAACGGCCTTGAGGATTGTTTTAATGGATCAGTAACACACACGCAAATATAACATGCAAATTTAAATAAACCTATTGAAACATCAATTAAACCCTATCAAATATGAGAAAAAAGAGAATTAAAAATAAAATAATAAACATAAAAATAAATTAAAATAATAACAAAACGCACCAAGATCCGCACGATACCAACACAAACATAACAAGAAAACACAACAAATTCGACAAAAATTGATAAATTAAGAAAAGTTCATGAAAATGAAACTTAAATCAAAAAATTTGAATTAGTAATAATTCAATAAAAATTCTAAATGAAAAATTATTAAAATAAATCAAGAAATAATAAAATTAATGAATAGAATTCACTAGAAAATAACAAGGTCGAATTTTGTTTTACTACATCAAAATTAACATGCGAGGTTAGGGACAGAAAATAGGTATAAATACCGATTCATTTTCACATTAAAGTTAACCATAAAACCATTTTTGAAAACATTTTTTAAAAATCATTTTTGATCTAGAATTTTGTTTGCAAATCTATATTCAGAACTTACTTTTAGGTGAGAAATAGTTTTAATTGGAGCTCTCTCTCCACGTCACATCCTCGCAACCTCGATAGAGCTCTGCTTGGATGTCGGCGTGGGGAGAGATGCATTATTATGCTTTTATGAATGTATTGGTTGCAAGTAATTTTGTATATTGTTCTTAATAATAGATTTTACAATATTGATAAATTGTTTTTATATATTTAAATAAACCAAAATTAAATCTGTCGAAATTTTTCCGGCCCACAGCCAACACATATTGCAAGATAGTAAAATCCACATAGTACAGATTTGTGTAAGTGCGTGGAAAATCGCCATATGATATGTACCCGTGAAGACCTAGCGTGCGGAACGCAGGGGTCGTAACGTCAATATAATCCCTATAGAAGAAACGAGAAATAAGGAAGAAGTCTTCTGGCTGCTTCCTCGTTTCTCATTTCTGTAAAATCGACCTAAATTTATATTACACGCGGCTCAAAATCATCACATCGAGTAGTCCAGTGGGCACTCAGTAAATATAATATAAACACAATATGCGCCTAAGGTCTATTAAAGGGAAAGGGTACGGGAATAAATTAAATTGAAATCGTTGATATAGCTAATTTGAAGTAACATTTGAAATAAATTAGATAAAACTTATTGCTAAAAGTAAATAAATTCACCTTTCGAAATAAATTAGTAGAAATCATTAAATTCATTACTTCGATTATTGATTAAAAAATTAAAATAACTATTGATAAAGTAACCATTAAAGGATTTTTATGGCTAAAAATTAGAGTAGTTATTGATTAATTCATTCATTAAATTATTACAATTTACTAAAAGTACAGTGATTAAGTTATTATAACTTATTGATGAAAATTAGAGTGACGACGAATACTTTCAGTGAGTAAATTAGTATAACCCATTTTCAATAAGATGGTAGTAATCATTGAATGAAAACAAACCATTCATGAATCAAATTATCATAATTTATCGATTAAAATTAGAGTAGTGATCAATAATTTCTTTGATTAAATTAGAATAATTCATTTTAATAACGTTAAAGTAATCATTAAGTGAGGAAAAGTAATGTATTGTTTTAATTAAATTAAGTCATTGATAACGATTAAAATGATTAGTAATTAAATTCGTTGATTACAAATAACAAAATTCTCAGTTAAAAGTAAAGCAATTCGTTAAATTAAAAGTGAAGTAACTCATTGATTAAAAGTAAATTAATCCCTTAATTGGAACTAAAGTAATGTAATGATTAAATAAAGCAACCTTTGGATTAGAATAAAACAATTTATTGAATAAATTAACTAGTTGGTTATAAGGAAAACAAACGAGTCAAACTATCGATGAAAATAAGTACGAATAAATCAACAACCCGCTAAAAATGTAGGAAAATTATCGTCATAAATAAGGTTAATACCACATTGAAATGAATCAAAATAATCGAAATTTAGACTAATGAATAAATTAAATTAACGAACGAAAACTTTATAAAATACAGAAAGTTAATCATAAAAATACATTAAAATCAAACATAGATAAGGCTTACTGCCAATTGTCGATAGTGCATAATAAAATAATTTCAGACAAAGTAGCAAATAAAGCATCCCAAAATGATAAATTCCATAGATAGGCACTTGCACAGAGAGGTAGTTCATCGTAATCCGCAATGAGTATAAGCAGGTTACTCTAAAAAATTTGTCGATAAAGGTGTTAAAAATAACTAAAATATTAAATTACCCAAATCGATCCACTATACGACGACGAATCCATCTATCGTAATAGTTTGAATCAAAATAATCCGTAAGTAAAATGAACAGGATGCGACCTTAGAGATTAAAGTTTAACATGTATCTGCGGTATTAAGCGAATCGACCGGAAAATGCGAATTCGCGTGATCAGAGAGTTTCCGTCGACATTGTGTATGAAATCAACTGCTAGTAATATAAACACCGACGTAGCCTTAGTGGAAGCGGATATCCCCACACTAATTAAATGCGTTCACGAAAGTGGATATCCTATTTAGAAAATTCGAAATTTCATTAAATTAAGGTCAACAGCATGCAATCGAAAATCTTGAAGTTAATTTAACAAATATTATATATTGATAACATTTAAAATTCGTGTTGATCAATGTCAACCACTTTGAATTAAGATTAGCTAATATTATATGCCTAACAAATTTGAACCACCCGCAGATAAATAGCAACACTTTGTACCCATTAGATTTTTAAAGATTGATTCGAACAAATATTGACACTAAATATACCATAGACGATAATTTAATGTTGATAAAGGTCAATGCTAGGCAGTTAGGAACTGATGAATGAAGTCTAACGAACCCTGATATTATACTCTTACTAGTCGTTACCCTGATAGACGTTAATACCTAGTAGATCGTCGACTTCGACTCACTCATTAATATAGTAGTAGAATTACCCTTAACGTCTTACAATTAATGCAACCACTAAAAGGGAATATATAGGAGTGACGTGATGAAAGAGTTGTCAACTAAATAACTTCCCCAAGGACTCATAGATGCACAGCCTATTCGATTTGCAGAAGATTGTAGCAATGATTAGCGCTAACCGCATTCGATTAGTTTAAATTTTGATAAGCCCAATGGCAACAACCTAGTCATTAGTGAGTCTAGTACGAAAATTCGAGCGAACTATTTAAATAAACTGTTTTTCACCCCTATACGCAAGTAGCTGATCTTGATGCAATTTTAGAAAAGAATATGCCGCTCGAATGGATTGATACTCAAGTATCCGATGAACGATGTCGGAAGGAATCACCCCCAAAAGCAGAAATCTTCAAGGAAATTTGACAACAGTGGCCGTATCCCACTACTTGGAGGTTACTGGGCCTAAACAGCGACCCGTGTGGACTCGCCGGACAGCAATACCCAGCAGCGGAAACTTATACCTATGCGGAATCTCCTCACCCAATGGGAACGGGTGCAGGAACAGGTGGATCTACAGGTGGTTAAGGCGAGGATGTATCTCGCAAATGTGGAAGAAGACATCCTCGCCGGACGGATTGCAGAAGCCTACCCACCTCGCCCAGTCCGCGATACCCGACGCCCATACCCCGTGGCTCTTCCGAAAAAGAACCTAAAGAGGCCGTTCAACGGAGAACAGTGATCCCTAAAACACTAACAATAAATATGATTAGGTTTTATTTTGATAAAAGAAATATTTGTTACTCTGTCCTTTCGTTTTTAATCGTTTGCCTGAGTAGACCCGTCTTAATAATTATGTTTATGATAAATTATAAATACAGTTTGTGTAAATCATTAGAGTAAAATTTAACGATCTTGTTCATTTGTAGCTATGACCACCAGCCAAATCTTGCAGACTGAACTAAATCGCGTGAGGAACGCAAATGCGGATCTCCTCCATCAAATTCTCCAGATGACTAAAGAGGTACAGCAGATCAAAGCGACGTGGTCGGATCCGAAAAAAGTAAAAACATTATACCTCAGGCTAACTACAGCACAGAAAGGTTGGACGGAAGAGCGACAGCTAAATCAGAGCCTGCGCACCCAAATTAGGGGACTAGAAGTCGCCCTAGCAGTCTGTCGGGAGACGGAAGCGGTCACATACCCGCTCATCTTCGCCCCGTCCCAGATGCCACATGCAATCCCTCAGTCCACCAATCAGGCCGTCACTCCATCAAATAATCGTCGGCCGGGACTCAAGGAGCGTGCCCGACGCCGAGCAGCGCAACCTCCAAAACCACCCCATTAACTCTTGATAACTATATATTTGTGTTGAATTCAATAAAGTAGTTGTACTTGTAGTTAGATTATTTCCTAGATGCGCTTACGTACAGGTATTATTATGGATACTCGCGTCGCGGTTTCAGATCATCTTTCCACATTCGATCATGAATTTTCTTACACATAGGACAGGGCTAAGCGAGCATAGGTCTTCTAACGACAGCTCGTGAACCCGAGGATTGTCCGAGCAATTACAGTACTAGCGATAATACTCAATTTTTGCGGACAATCCACCACTTGAACACATTTCCAACGTTACCTAGCAACGGGTGCCAAGTGGCAGTTAGTAACATTTTGTATGGCGTTACTGGGGCAACCACAGGTTAATTCAAACAAATTACGAAACCCTGTAACCCACCACAACCACTAATAACATAAAATAAATCTAATGGTTATCAATTACCATAACGTAAAAGTAAAGCTGATTTTATTAATAGTCATCAATTATTATAACACAACAGTAAATTTGATAATTATCAATCATTACAACGTAAAGTAGATTTGATTTTATGAATAGTTATCAATTAGTGGTAAGGTAGAAGTGAATTTGATTTTATTATTAGTTGCCAATTATCATAACATAAAAGTATATTTAATTTTATCAATGTCTCCTGATCATTAATAATAAATAGGTTTAATTTTGTCAATAGTTACCAACTGTTATGGTCCTAAAAGTAGATTTAATTATTATTAATATAAAAGTAGCTTTAATTTTATCGATAGTTGTTAACGATTATTAACCTAACAGTAAATTTGATTTTATTAATAGTTATCAATTATTATTAACATAAAAGTAAATTTGAATTTTCCAATAGTGATCAGGTACTATTAACCCAAAAATAGATTTAAACTTTATCAATAGATACTAACGATTATTAAGGTAAAAGTAGATCTGATGTTATTAAGGGTTACTAATCATTATTGACATAAAGGTAGATTTAATTTATTAACAGACCCCAAAGTATTAGGGTGAAAGTAGATTTAGTTTCATTATTGGATATAAATTATTTTTTAATAATCGGCGCTAAGTCTTGATAACGTAAGAGCAAATGTAAACTTTATCAAAAAAACAATTCGAAGTAACCTTATCAATTTTAAACTCTTATTTCAAAGTTCAATTACGTATTGATCTCTGACAACTGTCCACAGGTCAACTCCAAATAGAGTATGTAGTAAATTAAGAATACTCTTAGCGTCCCAAGCTACACGTAAAACAGTTAGCGTTAATTACCAAACGACTCGAACTAGACTAGGGTTGAGAGCAACTGGATATGAGGGAATTTATGGATACCCCGATTCTAAGATCTAATAGTTGGATGATAATTTTGGTTTCGAATAAAATCTATAATATTAGTTAGAGGTACGCATTTCACCAGTAATTAATTTTTGGAGAGAAAGATCGAATTTAGTCAAACAGACTCTTGAGAGTTAGGCTCAGCACAAATGTATTAATAAACGTTTGACACTCACGTGACCACTAAGCCACCACGGACTCGTATCGGCCAACCGAATCCCCATTGAAAATTTTGGATAATTACCGAGGCAATTCAGTAATACCACCAATGACGTGAGGGAGTAAAGGACTCTGAACGACTGCCAATGAATCGAAAATTTGGACGACCCTACGAAAAACAGCCCCATGAGTTGACCCCAACATATAATAGCACGAATAAGACGCATTCGCTTATTCAACTCCGAAATCCACGTAGGCAAATGAACAATTCTACGGATAATAATATGTAATTAATGTTGTGCTTACTTTCAGAGGACTCGTGGATCGATGCATCCAGAGTCATAGCGCGGTTCCCGGCTCACTCGGCTGCCCGATGCAGGCAGGCGATGTGGAACGCGGGCTTCTCTATATCTCCAGTTCGTGAAGCCCGAGGCGGCACACAAGGCGACTCCGATGAAGTGGACCTCTCATATGTCGCCATTAAAAGGGAGCCCGGAAGGAATCCGGCGAGAGAAATGCAAGGGCAGGCGGAGTACCTGCTGGCCCGTCTCGAACGTCACCAAGTTGAAACAAATCGACAGGTAGAGCAAGCAAGACAATATCTCCGGAGGGTGAATGAGGATATTGCGGCGGGCAGGATACCTAGTACCGACGGGTATGCCCCGCAATATAATGTCTCATTCGAGTTAGACGACCCCAGACTCCAGAGGCGAATGTCCGAGATGCGCGTGGTAGTTCCACGGCACGTCCTACCAAAGGAGATGAGGAAAGAAAATGATGTCCCGAACCTGACGCGAACACTCCTATGCAAGAGAGCGGTATCTCAAGAGAAGAAAATAGAGCGGTAAAGACATTCTAAATGTAAATGAATTTTCAACAATTCCCCATTCTACGAAGGGAATTAGATAAGGCCCGTGCAACCAACCTGGATTTACATCAACAGCTGCTCCAACTCACCCGGGAGATCCGGCAGATCAGAGGAACCTGGATCGAAACGAAAATGGCGAAGGTGGTTTATCAAAGAATGGAAGCAGCACAAAAAGGGTAGGCCGGCGAGCGACATTTAACGCAGAACTTGAAGACCTAAATTAAAGGGTTAGAAACGTCTCTGTCGGCTAGCCAAGAAGGGGCAGTGGTAACTTATCCGTTGGTCTTCGCCCCAGCGCAATTTGCCTATCGGGGCACGCGAGATCCGACACCACCCAAAGACAAGCCCAACCGGCACCGTCCGGGAAGAGCCGAGCGCGCAAAGTGTCGGCGACTCAAAGAAACGAATGGATTGTAATTTATGAACGCGATTTTTTTTTGTTCCCCTTCACCCTTTTTCCCTCTACGGAATGATATTGACGTTTCAGCTCCTGCGTTCATCACGCCGAAGCCTTCACGGGCATGAAATCATTGGCTATAATACACGCACTTAAACTATTTGCGATAGTATATTTGATTTTAATAACTTACGATATGTGCCGGCTGTGGGCCAGAAAACTTTCGACAGAATAAAAAATCTAATTTGTTTTAATAAATATATATTTTTATCATATCATTTACATCATGGTTGTTCATAGTATTCACAAATCGTATATCATAACTTCCTCTCCCCACGCCGAAATCCAAGCAGAGCTCATTCGAGATTGCGAATATACGACGTGGAGAGAGTATCGATCAATCTCTCACTCACATCAAATTTTTGCACTCTCCACTGGTTAGACGAAAACTGTTTTCAAGTTTTGTAAAACTGATTAAAATTATGTGAAAATGAATCGGTATATATACCTATTGTACGACCCTAACCTTGCGTGTTATTTTTGATTTAGTAAAACAAAATTTGACCTTGTGATTTTCTAGTATATTCTATTCTTAATTTTTATTATTTTTAAATTTTATTTGACAATTTTTATTTTGAATTTTTAATTGAATTATTTTTAATTCAAATTATTTGATTTTTATTTCATTTTCATGAAATTTCGCATTTTTTGTTAAATTGTCTAATTTCGGTCAAATTGATAGGTTTTCATGTTGTGTTTATGTTTATTTCGTGCGGATCTTGTTGCACTTTGTTATTATTTTAATTTATTTTTGTGTTTTATAATTTTATATTTAATTGTTCTTTTTCTCGCATTTTGGTAGGGTTAATTGATGTTTTAATAGGTTTGAGTTTAAATCTGCATGTTATGTTTGCATGTGTATTACCGATTCATTTAAACATTTACAAGGCCGTTTGTGTTCTGGCCCAACAGCATAAATTTAATTTTTATGTTTATTTTAACCATTTTATTTGGGTGCCTGATTTTTATATATATTACTGGTGAATTTGGTCGAACTGAATTTGCTTAAATCAATCATGCTTTATTAGACTTAGACTTCTTGGTCATGTCGCTTCATTTCCTTAAAAACTAGACTACCTCTCCCCGACGCCCAACAATTTTTATCTTACCACCGTGCACACATGAGCAAGTAAATGTTAATACTGCGCATGGAGGCCGAGAATCCCACAAAAGGTGAGCACCGTTCACAGCACTACTCCTAGGGGAACCCTCATCTTCGGGTTCTTGACTGCCATATAAGGAATTATGTCATCGTAATTCTTTTGCCCCATCTGCTCGTTTTGCTGGTCTATGACCCTTTAGTATAGTGAATCCTTTCCGTTCGCATGTATATGCTCCAGGCGCTGTTTTCCTAACGTTAGGTTTAAGTCCGCTCTTCCATTGGGGTAGATTCAAAATTATACTAGTCGAGTTCCTTTTACGTTTATACGAAAATAATTTCCATCAGAAAAATTTTGCAACAAAGCAACATGTGGCAGGATATTCGTCATAGCATCTCCAGAAATAGAGATGTTATTCATCAAATCCCAGGGTTCACACAACCTTATCATGCCTAACTATTAGACAACTCAAAACATTCGATGGCTGTTCTGGACAACGCAATCCCTCTACACGCTACATTCTTTCTATGAATCTCACTATTCAAAAATAACTAATCAAAGTATCAGTACAAGAAATTCAATCAATTAAAAATATTCGTTAAATTAAGTTAGAAGATGTGATCTCAAAAGATGAAATTCAAGGATAAAAATTAAAACAACACATTGAAATTTATCTATTTTATTACTATTTATTTGAGTGCTTTCTGATATGCCATATTTTTGCCTTTTGTATATATCAGAAGGTTTCCCAAGCGTGAAATGGCCACGTACAGTTTGTAGTGGTTTATTTTCAATTTAAAAAAAAAATTCATTGGTTGTAAATTTTAAATGTTGTTTATTATCCCCATGAGAATTATTATGCAAATTGGGTGTTAAATATTTGTCTCAAAGAAGAACGATCACATATGTGGAAAATGGATGGGATAAAACGATTGATTTTTAATATATTTAATTTGAAATACAATTGTAAGCATAATGTTTGCTCATATTAAATTCGTTATTTTTATACTTTTTAAATTATTACACCAGACATGTATTTTTTAAATGGAATTTGGAAGACGACCAAATATAAACATAACTCCGACCACCAAAAAGTGATCCACGTGAGAAGCACGGATTCTCCAAATCTATTCAACACACTTACAGCGACTGTCCTTGCGCTTTGTTAATGATCATCAAATTCAAATGGCATACCCTTTGGGTTCATTACAATATTTAAATAAATTACAATATCTAAATTGTAAAAACTATCATTAAAAATAAAAAACGAATTTTTCGAAATATATTGCAAATGCCAGTTGTCAAGGACAACTAACTTTAAAACAAAATAAGTACACAAATACATATTTCACTTATTACATGGATTTTTTGTGTTTCTGAGATCTTTGCCTCCATCTAGTAAATTATAAATTAATTGCATTATAAATAATAGGTTAATAATTAACGTATAACCTCATATGTTATAAATTTAAATTAATAACCAGCTGTATTTTTAACGAATGAATTATTTGTGTATTTTGAATTGATAAATAAATCAAACCAAATTCAATTTATTTATATATATATATATAATTGAATCTGTCAATGGTATACTGAAAAAAAACCCTAAAACCTTTCAATAATATAATCATGAATGGTACCAAAGTGATTTGAAAATAATATTAATTAATATAGTCTATATTAATAAATATTATAGATCATACTATTTGATGATATCTGTTAACTATAAATAGTTGAAAACACGATTATTAATTTACACCGATTTATGCAGAAAAAATACATTATTAAGCATGATTTAAACCAGTGTTCCGCAAACCTTTTATGTTCAAGGTACACCTACCAAATCAAGAAATTTTAGAGATATACCAAAGAAAAAACCAATGTTTATTTAACATTTATTTATTATTAAAATAAATATAATATGAAAAGATATTTAATGAGAAATGTGAGCCTGCTTAACTGAGCACATACAATGTCGCTAAAACCATCGTTTAATGCGACGTGAGATCGTATCATCTGACGCAGGTATTTCTTTCGATTACCTTAGCGACTTCTTGGTTTTAACTATCATATTAGCAATCATGTCGCTTGCTTTTTGCACTTAGTCTGATGTTTTGAAAAACTAACTCATGAGAGTAACCTGTTTCTCAAATGGGTCTTTTAAACATTGAAAAGAGGCTTTGTCTTTTTGAGCCATTGATGGGTGTTTAGTAGTTAAATGTCGTAAACGTTTACTGGGCACCATCGAATTATTACCCAAAGTTTCTCCACAAACAAGACATTTTAGGATTGAGCATGACTCCGCAATATATAAACTCATAACTTACAAAACTCTTCATATTTTCAATTAAGAACCCTAGGATTCTTCTTCAATGACTCTGTTTCTTTGAGGTACGTTTAATGAATTTATCCATTATAATATAACGTCATAAAATGATTATATGCACGTATTAGGGTCTATTTATTTGTAAGAAAACAAGTCCCTTACGTTCGAGACGACAAAATCACAAACTAACGGCAAGTTACTGGCGAATAGCGATTTGTTTAGCAGCGTCACAAGTCACACACATACGCCCGGTTGTTGCGCTCCTCGCGTAACGAAGCGCTTCGCTTGCATTACTCTCGGCTGTGTAAGTGCACATTATCTTCATAAAACTTGACATTTTTCACCAACTAAAGACCACGGTACACTAGTGTGCCGTGGCACACACTTTGCGAAACACTGCTTTAAACAGTACTGTATTTCCCCGCAAATAAAACCCACTCCGGAGCCTTAACTGATTTAAAAATGGAATTGCAAGAAATTCAGGAGGTTTGGAGAATTATAACGATTTCCCAGAAGATGAATTTGAATAGATGTAGAATTTTGTATAAAAAACTGTTCTGTTTTCACGGAAATAATATTGCCAAGTATTTTTTGTTGGTTTGCAAAACACAAAAATGGTGAGAACTTATTGTTGTATTTTAGTGGATAAATATTTGCTGATTCGGTAAGTTTAACATTTTTATCCTCACCACTGATCAATTATTTTCAATTCCTTTTTCGTCTTATTTATAAAATAAAAAAAATTGTGCTAAATTAAAATTTATTGATCGTTTGGGTAATGAGTTATTTCCAGGAAAACTTTGGTGCCGAAACAACTGGAAAAAAATACCATTCATTGAAACAATAATAATTTTGACAATTATTTATGAAAATAGTCAATTTTTGAGTTTAAAAAGCTAAACATTCAAAATTTTGAAGAAAAAACTTATTTTATTCATAGTTCCGGGAAAATTCTTATCTCACTACTACTGACTAATTTTTATTTGTGATATGTCGAAATTGTGTACAATAATCATTGAAAAAAACCGTTTCTATTTGGTAAAAATACAAAATCAATAATATAAGTCTTGTTTGTTTGGCCAGAAATTGCATTCAAATAGCATTGACAAATTTAATTTCCCTTTTCTATTCTACAACAGACATTTTATTGCTTGACAACTTTGTCTAATAACAAATGTGTAGCTGTGTAAATATGTCAAATAAACTAAAACAAACTTCTCATAAAAATGGGCAAACTTAAATTTAAAATAAAAATAGAGTTCAGTTTGTTTATACAGTTTTGGAATTAAGAAAAAAAATGAAAAATTAGGTGAAAATTAAGATTCGTTTTATTAGAATAAAAATAAATAAAATGTTCAAAATTTATCATATACAATTTCTGAGTATTTTGCATAATAAAAAAAAAATTATTTTGTACCTAGTGATCAGAAAGATTAAAATTTAACGGTCAGTTTAACAAAATGTCATATGACACCATATTTTTAAAATACCATCTTACTTTTATCACAGATTAGTAACCTCCTATAGACACGTAAGAAAGTAATGCGTTAAAGTACATAAAAATGTGACTTTTGGTTGGTTCCTGGGTGTTGAGATTTCGAACCTATATGATTGTTACCCAGACAACCCCACCCGTTGCAAAACAACGTCGGAACTGTGCTCGAGTGGGTGGATCGTCCGCAAAAAGTGAGCGCTATTACTAATGCTACAATTGACCGAACGATCCATGGGTTCAACGAGCTGCCGATGGAAGGCCTGTGCTCGATTTCAATTTTTTAGGTCATATTCTTCTATTTTTTCTTTCATATTTTAATCTATACTGCTATATCATTCATTGTTATGACCATTCCCATAGTTCTTCTTATCATGGTTCGTATTATTGATTTTTTTCTATGGCCTATGCACCCTTCGTTATGTTAAAAATCCTCAGTTCCTCTTTTACCCTTATCCTTATTATAACTACTATGTTCCCTATTATTGTTAGTAGTATTACCATTGTTACTATTACATGTATTATTCTAATTCATTATCACTACTATTACTATTATTATTATTCCTATTACTGTTGGGGCAGAACACAAATAGCCTTGAAAATTGTTTAAATGCATCAGTAATACAGCACGAAAACCCAGCACCAAGATAACTTAAAATACAACATACAACACCAGCTAAACACTTTAAAATCTGAGAGAATATAAATAAATATAAAATCAAAAAAACATAAAAATAAAATAAATAAAAAATGCATCAAGAGCCGCACGAAATTTACATAAAAATAACATAATAACAAGAAAATTTGACCGAAAACCGACAAGTTATATAAAAGTAAAATTAATGAATTAAATGAATACAAATAAAATATTTTTGGCTGAATAAATTTAATTTAGATAACACAAATAATTTCAAGGTCAAATTTTGTTTTATAGTAATAAAAATAACAATCAAGGTTAAGGTCAAATTATAGGTATATATACTGACGTGTTTTGACAAATTAACTTAACTTATTTTGAGTCTAACTTAGTTTTCAGACTTTCTTAGTTGTCAATCTTATTTAGCAATTCATTTTCAATAGATCGGTGTGTTATAGCTGTGAGCCGTGCCTTCAGACAATCAACACTGGTAAGTGTTTTCCCTGAACACGATAAGTCACAGCTAGTGTATGATTATCGATTTTGAACTAATGTCAGATGAATTGATGAAATGAATTAATGCCGGATGAACTAGTGAATAGTTCACGGTGATTTTATGAATTTCCAATTGCCGTACTTGACCGAATGAATTTATGGACGATGTAGTATACCGAATAAATATTTAAGCTAACAATCTTTGTGCCTCGAAGCTTTTACTCAACTGATATGGTAAAATTTATCTATTCATTTTTTCCGGCCCACAACCGAAACAGCACCGCAAGATAGTAAAATCTCACACTCCTATCGAATTGTGTAAGTGCAGTTTATCCGCCAAAAGTTCGTGCCCGTGAAGGTTCCGGCGTGCGTAACGCAGGAACCCAAACGCCAATATATTCCGCTTATAGGGGAAATCGGAAGGTAAGGTGGCAGTCTTTTAGCTGCTCCTAAATCAGCTCAAAATTACTAACACCGAGTAGTCCAGTGGGCACTCATTAAACATAATATATGAACATAAATAGACCATAAGGTCAAGAAATGGAAAGGGTAGCGGGGAAAATAGCGAAATCGTTGCAATAGTTAAATTGAGTCGCCATCGGATAAAGATTAATCCAAACGACCACAATTATGAAAAGAAAATTTTTAAATAATATGTAAGAATTAAGTAAATTATTTGAGTTGAGACGGAAAATATGGGTGAAACGCTGCGCAAATTTTCAGAAACAAGCAAATATTTATTACAAAACCGAAAAATAAGGGTGGAACGCTGCTCAAATTTTCCGAATCGATGAAAATACTTTATCGAAAACTGTAAAATAAGGATGGATTACGGTTAAATTTTTATATAATAAAAAAATTTTTTATAAAGCTGAGGAATAAGGACGAATCCCTACACACAAATTTTTGAAAATAATAATGATAATAATAACTGTAATAATAATAATAATAATCATAAATATAATGGTAATGATAGTAATAAGAACTATAATAAATGTAATAGCGGTAACAATTAATAAAGATAACACATAATAACGATGATAATACTAGTTACAATAATAGTGAACATAGTAGTTTTAATAGGGATAAGGGTAACAGAGATACTGTGTGGATATTTAACATAACAAAGGGTTTATAGGCCATAGAAAAATCATCGACACGGACAACGATAAGAAGGACTAAGCGAATGGACATAGGTTAACATTTGAAGGAGATAGGAAAATAACGGGACCTAAAAATCGAAATCGATTACAGGCCTTCTATCGGCAGCTCGTTGGACCCATGGATCGTTCGGTCAATTATAGCATTAGCACTCACTTTTTGCGGACGATCCACCCACTCGAACACAGTTCCAACGTTGCTTAGCACGGGTGCCGAGTGGTAAGCGAAAGATATTTGTATGGGGTTGTCTGGGTAACAACCATATAGTTTCAAAATATCAACACCCAGAAACAGACCATTACCATTATATTTATTATTATTACTATTATTATTGTAATTACCATTATAATTACATTATTTCATTTTTTGTAGGATTCGATCTTATTCCTCAGCTTTATGATAATATCTTACTTATATAAAAATTTAGCCGTACTCCATTCTTACTTAAGTTTGCGACTTTATTTTTGATATTTCAGAAATTTTTAGCAGCGTTACGTCCTTATTTTAGTTTTATCAGAATATAATACCAACCATTGAGCCACGATCCACTTTTGCTTCACAATTTTCGCTAAAGTATTTTAATTAATTCGAAAAATTTGAGCAGCGTTCCGTCCTTATTTTAGTTTTATAAATATTTTAATTATTTCCAAAAATTTGCGCAGCGTTACGCCCATATTTTCCGTCTCAACTCAGCATAATTTATTTAGTTCTTACATATTATTTAAAATATTCCTTTTCATGATTTTAGTCGTTCGGATTAATCTTTTTCCGACGACTATTCATTTTAATTGTTGCAACGATTTCGCAATCTTCCCCGCTACCCTTTCCTTTTTCACTATGATCTAGTTGTGTTCATATTATATTTAACGAGTGCCCACTGAACTACTCGGTGTTAGTGATTTTGAGCCGATTGTCGTTTAAAATTTTATGTCGATTGATGTCAAGAAAGTTGAGCCAGAAGACGCACTCTTGAGCTACCCACTTTCGCTATATAATTCTATGATTTGACGTTTGGGTTCTTGTGTTACGCACGCCAGAACCTCCACGGGCACGAGATATTGGCGGATGAACCGCACTTACACAATATATAGTTTGCTGTCTTGCTGTGTGTTTTGGCTGTGGGCCAAAAAAGAAAATAAATGTTACCATATACGGGTAGTCCCCGACTTACGACCGAGATAGGTTCCTAGTCATCGGTCGTAAGTCGATTAAGTCGTAAGTCGAGTTTCATCATGAATAACTAAAGAAAAATATTAGATACTGTACTACTAACTTTTAGGATCAGGAGAAATGAAACTACCGAAAATTCATATAATGAAAACTTTATTAAAATTTATAAAATGAAATAATAACCCAAAAACATATATTAAATGTGTACTAATAAAACATATTATATATGTAACAAAACGAAACTATTTTAATCATTTTCTATGAAAAAATTGAAAAAAAATTGGTCGTAAGTGCGGATGGTCGTAAGTCGGGGACTACCTGTAAGTTGGATAAAAGCTTCGATGCATAAATTAATTATTCGGCATGTCATATTTTACATAGTAATAGGAAGTTCATTAGCATAAACATTGTCCACTCGCTTCATCAAAAGTCCTTTAATCAATATTGATCAATAAATTCATAGTGAATTCATTCAAACACCTTCATTTTTAAATCGTGCGTCAATGCACACTAACTAAAATAGTACGACTACAAATTAATGCTACAAGATAATACTGAAAAGTAAGAGTGTGAATTACATTTGAAAATAATGCAGCAAAGTAGTTGATAATTTGTCAAAACATCAGTATATATACCTATAATTTGACCTTAACTTTACGTGTTATTTTTATTGCGATAAAACAAAATTTGATTTTGAAGTTATTTGTGTTATCTAAATTAAATTTTTATTATTTTCTTAATTTAAATTGGCAATTTACTTTTAAAATTTTTAATTGAATTTATTCAACCAAAAATATTTTATTTTTACTCATTTATTTCATTAATTTTTTACTTTTATATAACTTGTCGTTTTTCGGTCAAATTTTCTTGTTATTATGTTATTTTTATGCATTTTGTATTTATTTTACTTTTATGTTTTTTGATTTTATATTTATTTATATTCTCTCAAATTTTAGAGTATTTAGTTGATGTTGTATTTTAAGTTATCTTGGTGCTAGGTTTTCGTGCTATATTACTGATACATTTAAACAATTTTCAAGGCCGTTTGTGTTCTGGCCCAATACTTTTAACTGTGCATTATCCAGCGATTATCGACTTACATTTTGCCAGTAAAATGTTTTCAAAATAAAATTTAGTTAGTATATATATAATTCTACCCGATTTTCAATCTATAAGCACTGTTTTAAAATATTTTTTGAAAATGTGAGGAGTAGGGTGTTCCCACCCACAATAGAAAAATTTTAAATTAAATATTTAGCATCCACCAACCCAGCATTTGATGATTGCTCATAAAAATTTATCTGATTCACAGTAGTTTTATTCTTAAAAAACAACTCATCCTATTAATACTTTGTGATAAATTCTTTTTTAGAAATATGCAATGAACCGGTTATATATATATAAAAGGTGTTTGAAAAGACCTTTTTATCAAAAAATCATTGATATGCTTGTGATTCTATACCAGGGGTCAGCAACCTTTTAGCTGTGGTGTGCCAAGCCACACTGCCTATTAATTCAGGGTACCACCATATTTTTTACAAATAAGTAATGGTAAGTCTGTCACGTTAAATAATACAGTTCTTTATGAAGATAATTTGATCGCAAAATTATCTTTTTAATATATTTAATTGAAAAACAAACAACATTAAATTCCAATGAAAAAGACACGAATCATTATATTTTAAAAGATCATGTTTAATTCAAAAATCAATGATTAAATAAGAAGTTGTACCAAAAAATGAAAAATTTCCAAAGTACTAATGGTAGACTATCTGGTTTGTTTTATAAATCAATGGTAAAAACCAAGTATACGTTTCAACTGGTATCACAACAGATCGAAACGTTCAATTCCACGACGGGAGTCCGAAAAAAGTTACAGGGTTGAATTTGCCCTCTCGTTGAAAGCCTCACAGAAACACATGTGTGATATACAGCTTTTTGCTGTATATGCCACTTGTCAACACAAGAGATGCCTGTGATATTATTTGACGTTGTATGGAAAATTGGTGTATACAAATATATATATATAATAATATAAGTGAAACCGTCATTAATAGTATAAGAGTCGCTATTAACCAGACCACTTTATAGCGGTGTATTATTGCCATTGACAACTCCACCGTGTACAAAAAGGGCATTTTAATGCTGTGGCATTGTTTTTGTCAAATAATATAAAAGATAAATCACAGTGTGCCAATGTTTTATCAATGACATAATATTTTCTACAAAATTTGACTATGACTACTTGAAAAAGGCTGTGCCGAAAATTCGTGAATATCTTAAATAAATTTAATTCATAGTCAAATTTTGTAGAAAATATTATGTCACTTATAAAGAAATCAGAGGTAAAACACAAAAAAGGTCCTTATAATGTTTAATCAATGCTTTTTATTGGCTTAATTCATGATATTTTACCGCTTAAAAAAAATTCACGCCCCCTAATATTTATATTGTATGACGCGAGTGTGATAATTGAAATGGTTGAATAGCTAAAAGTTTATTAAATTTCTAGACAAAAAGTTACGAAATTCATTAAAAAATCTTACTTGGCTTCATTTCTCGTGGTTATGTATTCAAAATACAAAATATTTGGGATCATTGTCGTATCTCGCAACATGAAAAATTCTCCAATTAGTCTACAATGAAATCGAAAATTATCTATTGAAATTTTCATTTGATTTAGTGATCTCGATCAGCATGAATACGAAAATCCCCAGATAGCACAAGAATAAATTTAAGGTTTTTTTTTAATAATTTAAGTGGAATATTCAATAAAAAAATCAGTGTTAATAAAATTCGGTAGTTATTAAGTGTAAATTATCACAACTGACGAAAATAAGTTCAAATTGAATGACATAAATTGTGAAAATTTGAGACCTTCGAAAACAATTATTAACTATTCTCATAGCATTATTCTGAACTTGATTAAGTTCTAGTATAAGCTCCTTTGTAAGTTAACCTCTTCACATCATATGCCCATTAAGTATTAATGACGAATGTTTCGGAATCAAGAAATAACAAATTCTGAAAGAATTGAAGTTTGAACAATACTTAGCCCAATAGATTCCACCATGAAAACTGAAATATAAAACCCACCAAAGGATTAAAGCAATTGTAACCGACACGAGTAGCGACCAAAAACGGATTGTTTATGGGATTTTGTTAATAACTTTAGTTTGCAAAATTAACCGCAAATATTATATTAAAATTACAGAAACTACATTAAAAACTGATCATCGTTTGATATCTCTTAAGTGGTGACTTTACTAGCCTGTATGTTTTGCCGGACGACATTTTGTGTGAAACATTATTAAACTTAACGTAAAAATTCCATGTTCAATAAATGTATCACTTTCACGGACTGGTGGTTATGAAACTTTGATATGTAGGGCAATGGGCTTATATAAAACAGAAATTGATAAGAAATTTTAACTTTTAATTGAATTAAACAATATACACTAGAGCCTCGAGTTGCGTCGTTAATGCGTTACAATAAATCGCGACGCATCTCAAAACAGCGCAATTCGAATTTTAATTTTGTATACATTTGTGCCTGTTTTTATATAATAGGTTCCGATAAAATCTGAAATCCATGTTTTTTAAAAAAAAATTAGTTATATTGCTACATATTTAAATAAAAAATAGGTATGAATAGATTAACTATTATTTAATAAGTTTTATTAAACCAAAAACTAATGCAAGCATTAATAGAATTTTAAAATAATGTAAAATAATGAAAGAACATAAATTTATAGAATTTATTCAGATACCTTTGAGAAATGTATATATATTGTAATTGATTTTTTTAAATTTTAAAAAATTATTATTAAAAAACCAAGAAACACTTAAACGTTATAAGTTATACAAACAACTAAGAACTAAACTTTTATACTAATAAATACTGAATAAAAAATTATTTTATTTGCAGATGCATTTAAAAATAAATCATGGCGTTCTAGTTTCGGTTTAAATTTTAATTTTTGAATATAGACGTTATGCTATTTTTTGATTAAATTTTATTTTAAAACTTTTTTTCGACGCATTTCGAAAATTAGCAACGCAACTCAAAATTAGGTTATCAAAATTTTTGTGGCGCAACTCGAAAGGACGTAAGTTGGAACAACGCAACTCGAGGTTCTAGTGTAACTTGTGAGTAGTATTCACTTTTATACTTTTGTTTTTTAATATCTGAAAGTCGTCTTTATTTATTAGGTTATTTAAACTTTCTGTAACTTGTTTAATACTGAATTTCATTAATCCAAATAAGAAACATGAGATTCGATACACTCTTGCTACCGAGATAAAGATTTGTTTATCCTGTAAGCTTCGAGAAGTGACAAACTCTAGCAAGGCATTTTCGGCAGCATCCTGGTTTCTGGATATTTTACCACTAATAAAGTTGTATAAATTTTTTCTGTTGAAAGGTTAGATAAATATGATGAATGAGACATAATTTCTTAACTCTTCATTAAGCTCCTGCATTGTTAGTTGTGTGACCGAGCACTTTCATGAAATAGAATCGGACCCCTTTTTATGGCCAATGCCGGACAAATAAGTCAAAGTTTGATTTCATAACAATATTTAGCTTGTGTTATGTTTTCGCAAGAATTAAGAAAGCTTTAATGACTAATGAGGGTACTAAATCACCAAACAGTCATCATGATCTTTCAATGATGGAACTTCGATTTTGAAAGGTGACTTCTTTTAGTGTAAATAACGCCTATTTCATCAGACGTCACTATGCGATAGAGAAATGGGTTGTTAATGTTGTATAATTAAAGCGTGACGCAGAACTCGTCGAGAAGATTCCTTTGATTCTCGTTCCATTCCTACAGGACCCAATTATTGAGTTTCTTTACCTTTTCAATTTGTTTAAAATGACAAGCGATGGTTGAATTACCAACACTGAATCATTCCGCTCCTGCTCGTGTTAATTTGACTTAATCCAGTTTAATTATCGTCATCGGAAATAACATAGATGTGGCCACGAACTTCTCTATTTTGAAATTTTACAAATCAACAAATGATTATAAACACATTTACACTATATCCGAGTTTATATTCATAATAATAAATAAAAAATATTGTCTTTAAGTAAAAAAATTAATTTTAATTAAAAACGATATATCTAATAAGAATGATGATAAAATAATATTTTAATCGATATGTAAATTGGATATTTTAAATGAAATTTATCATATAATGATTTATGGTAAAGTAACATTTATGGAAAATTGAATTATTGTTGCATCAATCTAATAAATGAAAATCAATAAATATAAACATAAAGGGGGAATCGTTAATTAATTGGTTAATATAAATAATTATATTATCTAATAATAAAAACATGAATCATGTAAATTGAAAACTTACGATGAAGATATTATTGGAAATAGTGAAATGAAATATCTTTCAACAATAAAAAAATACAGACAAGCTGTTATTGTTCCAATTATGGCTCCTATGACTACTTGGCTGGTAAAATGATAATAAAGATAAACTCTAAAATATCCATATGATAGTTATAGATAATACCACCTAGAACTAAATTACCGACTGAATGACACCAGGGCCGATAATATAAATCCAACAATCAGCACCAACGGACGCCATAATTCACTCAAATCGTTTTTGGTATGATGCAATCTAAAATGAATTAGTAATGACATAAATATTTAAATAAATATTATAATTGCTATACCAAAAAACAATTGAAAAGCTTATCTTGATAAAGTGTTGACAAATAGGAATAAGAGATAAGGGGCAGTTGTTTTCATTTATGTATAAAATAACATGCTAATTTATTCGCTATTTATACTAATTAATGGAATATAATGATACAAAATAATAATGTAACCAGCGGAAATGAAACACAACCAATCACGTTTTGTGAATGAATGTTTTGACTGAATTTATTATGAATTTTTATTTTTTTTATCTATGAGGTTTATGTGGTAATGTTAGACACAGAAGTGAGTCGAAAAAATAAATTTTGATATTAGTTAAGAATTATATTAGATTGGTATATTAAAAATTGTATTTTGTAATATGTAGATTTAGCATTGTAGTTTAGATTAAATTTTTATTATAGATTTTGCTATTAAATTTGTGGATAAATATTGTGGTAAAATAAAGGATTTTTAAAGATATATTATTTTCGTGGAATTAAATTTTATTAATTAATGTCAACTTTGAATCAATTTCTTCCTCGTAACAAAGCTCTAAACTGGTACTGAAGGGCAAAAAAGGATGATGTTGAAAAAACGAAGCATTTCCTGAATTCATCAAAACATTTCGATCTTTAATTGTACACCAATGTCAGAGGACCAGCCAGTGAAGATTTCAAGAAAGAAATAATGAATTGTTTCATGACATTGCTTCATTTTCGTACTTAATGCATAATATAAGTGACTGACTATTGAGCAGAATGTGTTTTTGGACAAATTTTATGAGTTTCTTGAATAAGCTATATCTTTAACTTCAACATGATGAAATTACTGTATTATTTTAAAAAGCATCTTCATAAAACAAAACGTTAATAACATTTATGGAAGTCAATGGAGCTTGAATCTGATATAAAGTCATATTTATATTTACTAAATGACGAAAATTACCCATGCTAATTGCTAACAGAATTGCAGCAAAAAAACGAAAATTATATTTTAAAAAATGAGAATGAACTGATTATATCTTACATCTGAAGGAATTGCAATACGAGCTGATAATATATGAGTAAGCTGTCAGATATACCCGGCAACAAGAGCCGAAATTCGCTGAGAAGAATAATCATCGGCAGGAAAACGATAGAAGTAAATTGGTAAATATTGGAAACATTTAATAAAATTTCATTGTAAAAAGCAATCACATGTTCAGAAATGTGAATTGTTTAATTTATTGCAATGGTTCTTAAAGTTGGAGTAATACTTTTGTTAATATATAAAAACCATACATAGATATTGCAGATTCTAAGCCAGCTAAATGATATGGACTACCAAGCATTAATAAGCCAGCTATTTCAAGGTTTCGTCCACTTATAGCATATAAACAGTCATCATAGGAATATCAAATTTACAGTAGAAGTAGTAAATTCATAAATTCCATTTTTGAATTAATTTTTGTGAGTTATTAAAAGTTTCGCAACAGAAAATTATAGGAAACCTAGAAGCATTGATGTATATACTACTACCAATAGTTTTGAAGATCATAAATAAAATTGTAACATAGATTTGTATTTTGGTCTTAAATTCTACTTTTGAAAAAGTTGAAACTGCATAGTCAATCATGGTAAATTCTCGACTTGTATTCAGCCAGCTTGTAGATAAATTATAGACAGGTAGGTTACTTGACCAAATTCAAGTGAAACAACTTAATTACACCAGTTTTATATTTATATAACCCTGTATTGCAGGTAAGTATTTATACAACAGACAAATATGGTGCTAAAGCCGGGAAGCAGCGTGGGAAATTAGTATTAAATAGCTATTTTGACTTAATTAGTTGTCTAATAATAGGCTACTGCGCGTGAGGTTTGAACTATGGATGTTTGAGTAATGTGAGTTAATTCCTTGATAAAATCTTTGATGTTCAAAAGTTATTGACAAGATTCAAAAGATCGGAGAGTGGATCCGCATTAGTTAACGGAAACCAAAAAAAATTGAGCTTCACAATTGTGGTCGATATGCTTTTGTGGTGTATCATAACTGGCGACGAAAACTTGTGGCTTTAAATTTTAAGCAACGGAAGGAGTGGATAGACATGGATAAGTAAACGAATTCGCAAATCAAGAAAGATCTTACACCTGGCAATACAATGATTTTTTATCGTAAAACCATTATAATTACTATCGTGGAATCAGACAATTACACTATGTGAACAAGGTTATTCAAAGGAAACGATCTGATCACCAAGAGCAAGTAATATTGCAGGATAGCAACGCTCGACCAGGCACTGCACAACTCACTTAGAGAGCCATACCGGAACTCGACTGGGATGTTTTGACGCATCCTCCACACAGTTCGGATTACGTTCCATCAGATTACCATCTTTATCGTTCGCTTTCAAACTAAATGCGCAGCATGACATTCGACAACCATGAAGATCTAAAGAATTGGATTGAAAACTAAAAGACTTGATGAAATTTTTGCCGAAACGGAATCAACAAATTGGTGTAATGGTGGGAGAAAATCATAAACAATTGCAGAGAAAAAATTAGTTAATGTCTTTATTTTTGTTGTTAATAAATGATTGCAGCAAACTACGGACTTATGCCTCAGACTAATATATAATTACCACATTGCAAAATAAGATATTTGATTAGCCAAATACAAATCCAATGATTAGAACTACTTATAAAACTGATCTGGGTTAGAAAAGCGGAGAGATGTAATCAAAAGCAGTGTTCCTCGTTTCTATGTGATTTTTTTCTGATGGGACGGCGAGGAATATAAAATACAAGTAATACATTTTAGCAGTGCAGAAACAATAAAACTTTTAATATTAATCATAGAAAAAGCGTGTTACTTTGCGGTATGAAACTACAAATTAAAGTTTTACATATGTAGAATATCAGCCTTCCTAGGCAGACACTAGAAAAGTAGTGTTGTAATGGAGTAGACTTCATTCAAATTGGAAACCTTATTAAAAGTAAACATTCATATCATATGTAATAGAATAAACTAACGGGCATCATTGCCCATTAGTTTTGATGACAAAAGTCCTTTTGGAGGTCCCTAGTATTATCACAAAATATTTCAAGCATTAATCTATCGAAAATCAAAAATTAATTTGTTCGTTTAAATTGTATGACAAATTATTGTTAATTATTAAACTAGATATTAGCATTCAAGTGTTTATGGTATGATGCATCATTCTATCCAAACTTCAAATATTGTAAAATGAACATGATTATAACTATGTGCATACACGTATGAGGTAGCCAACATCTTATAATTTTAGTTAAGAATTGCGTGACTTATTAACTATTGTTACACAATCTAGGCAAAATGAGGAAATGAATAATAATATATGATATAATGCTAGTTCCATTAGATATTGTTTTTTTAATTCTCCATTCACTGACCACTGCCATCCACCCCACGAACTATCACTCCATTCTTAGGCCTCCCGATACTCGCTATAACTTTCAAAATCCCTAAAACGTCCAAAACGTTATCTTTTATTATTTAACTGTTTATTGGACTATTATTGAAATTGAACTCACCAACATTTTTAAGTTTTCAAATTTTTCAAACTAAATATACCATATTTCCCCGAAACTAAGATCGGGCCTTGTATTATTTCCTGTTCTAAAAGACACATTAGGCTTTATTTTCAATGTAGGTCTCACTTTTCCATCTATATTAAGTCGTTTTAAACTCCCATTCCCACGTATTTATTCAAGTACTGATAATAAAAAATATAACCAACGATTAATTTTATGTTAACCATATACCTACAGGATAAAACTCCTATCAAGCCGTTCAACAATTAGAATTTTACTATAATATTTGTACAAAACAAATCTTATTAATTATTTAATTTTAAAGTTATCATTTATTTATATATTAACCTGTCTAAAAATCTATAGATAGAAAACTTACCGAAGCAAAATAAATAGTGAAAGAAAAGAAAATAAGAACCAAATAGTTTGAGAGTGATCTGAAGGCATTCCATATGAGCTTAATACATTACCGTCTAAACAAAACGCACATGATATATGAAAAAAAATGTTAAATTCTACCTGGTTTATTTGGTCGAGCATGTTTTAGGAATAATTTTAAAAGTAAATTAAGAAAATTATTTATTAAGGCACCAAAAAGAAAAAATATCTAGAAAAATGGAATCATAATTACTGGACAATAAAAATACTGTATAGATATCCCTGCGGAATATTACTAGCGTAGCAAGAGCAACATAACTTAATATCGGAATTAAACTACACCAGGCTAAACATTGTCCAATTATGTCACCTAAAAGTAAACAATAATAACTTTTAAAATGAATATAAAATAAACCTGATTGGTATTCAACGTGAAATAAAGTAACTGCTTTCCAGATTCCCATATCAAACAAAAAAGATTTACTAAAGTTTGATATTTAAAGAAATTTAATAATTAAATTAATGCTGGAAAAAGTGGATTATTAAAACAAATGATACTCAAATAAATTATTTTAAAAATTATCTAAAATAAATGCATCATTTTTATTTGGAATCGTTAAGAGGGAAAGTGACATCAGGGCACGTTTTAAGTTTTCAAATACCGAAATTGTTCTTTCATTCTGTTCAAAAATATTCTCTTTATTTTACATGTTGTATAATGGTTGAGAAATATCTTTATAATCTTTTATAAAACACCTATAATATCCGCATAGTCCCAAAACATCTGTAATTCTTTATCATATGATGGTCGCTTTCATTTTTTATAGCATCTATTTTTTCTATATCAGTTCGCATTCCGTTATCGTCTAGAATATGTCCTAGATATTTAACATTCTTCCCTAAAAATTAATACTTATTAGTGTTGAGCAAAAACTAGGATTTTAAATTGTTGTTCATCTGGCACGACATTCGATAAAATTAGGGTGCGCAAAATGCAAATGGACGAAAAATAATCCAATTGTGGGGTTCAATGGACTGTCTGACTTTGAACCCCTGACATACAATCTTTCGGCCCTCCACTGGTTACCCGTTGATAGGCAATGTTGATAATGTAACCAATGGTTCTGTGACCGCCAAAGGTAAGTTTTATTTCTAAAACTGTTAAGGCCCGGTTTACAGCCTGGTTCAGCGAGCTACCGTTAGATGGTATGTGCTCGACTTACTCCTTTAGGTTCTAACTTTCACATGGTGTAAGCTCTACATCCTTCATAATTCTATTATCTATTTATTGACGACCAAATTAATTAAAACAACCAGAAAATTCTATTGATCATATTATTTGTTAATAGATTCATTTTATATATTGAAATAGTTTATTAGTTGATTTCAGTATTTGATAGATTCAATTGTCTTAGTCCTTTGATGTCATTTAGAATAAATCAACGACGTTTCTGTTCAGATCTTCCTGGTTGAGAGTGAGGGCGGTTGTTCTTTCTTCCTCGGTCTCGGTAGGCTAATTGAGCTGGGCGAAAACCAACGGATATGTGACTGAATTGCCTTCCTGACTGGCAGTCAATGTTACTTCCAGACCACGTATCTGGGTGCGCAATGTCTGTACCAGTTGTTTCTCCTCCTGCCAGCCGCGTTGTGCTGCATCCATCTTCTGGTAAATCTTCTTCGCCCGCTCAGGTTTGATCCAGGTGGATTTGATCTCCAGACATTCCTTGATTACTTGTGTTGGGCCAGAACACAAACGGCCTTGAGAATCGTTTAAATGAATCGGTAATACACACGCAAATACAACATGCAGATTTAAAATCAGACCCACAAAACATCAACTAACCATGCTAAAATATGAGAAAGAAAACAATTAAATATAAAAAATTAAATATAAAAGAAACACAAAAATAAATTAAAATAAAAACAAAGTGCAACAAGATCCACACGAAATAAACATAAAAATACATGAGAACATGAACATTTGACCGAAATTTGACAATTTACCGAAAAATGCGAAAATCCATGAAAATGGAACAAAAATTAAATGATTTGAATTGGAAACAATTCAATTAAGAAATTAAAAATAAAATTGTCAAATTAAATTACAAAAATAATAAAATTAAGAATAGAATATACTAGAAAATCACAAGGTCAAATTTTGTTTTACTAAATCAAATTTAACACGCAAGGTTAAGGTCGTACAATAGGTATATATACCGATTCATTTTTACACAAGTTTAATCGGTTTTTAACCAGAATCAGTTCTTCGAATCAAAAACTCAGTTTTTACTTGAAACTAGTTTACTAGCGAAAATCTCTAATTTGATGTGAGTGGGAGATTGTTCGATACTCTCTCTCCACGTCGTATCTTCGCAACCTCGAATGAGCTCTGCTTGGATTTCGGCGTGGAGAAGAGGAAGTCATGATATGATGTGTACGAAGTTTATGAACCATTATGCTGTATTATAATGCAAATAGATATTTCTATAAATGAACCAGAATTTTTCCGTCAATGCTTCTTTAAAAATTTTTCCGGCCCACAGCCGACACAAATCGCAAGCTATTAGAATATAACATACTATCGCAAATAGTTTAAGTGCGTGTATTATCGCCAATGATTTCATGCCCGTGAAGGCTCCGGCGTGATGAACGCAGGAGCTGAAACGTCAATATAATTCCGTATAGGGGAAAAGGGTGAAGGGGAAATGGTCTTTTAGCTATTTCGTCGGCACTCATTTCCCGTAAACTCGACCTAAATATTATTTACAACTCACGGCTCAAAATCACAACATCGAGTAGTCCAGTGGACACTCAGTAACTATAATATAAACACAATGCGCTTAGGATCAAAATGAAGGACGGTGACGGGAGATTAATTAACAAAATCGTTGCTATGATAAAAATATGAGAACCTCGCTAATATTCATTAAAAATCTTATTAATTGACCGAGTTAATAACAAGATTTTCACTAAGCATTACTAGCTCCAGAAAATTATTTATTTGCATTTCAAACTGGAGAATTAAAAATAAGCTCAGAAATTAAATTGAAAGCCAAATTAAATCATAGAATTATAGAAACTATAATAGTTAACAGTATAATGAAAGCTAATGGCGATTGCGAAGGCGAAGCGCATAAATTTGACGGTCAAATAGTGAAAAAGGCCGTAGTAATGGAGGAGTATGTTACAGAATTGGATCTTTTGATGACGGTACAGGAAAATTACAGGCGCATCCATTTTGTAACATGAAACAGACAAGTTGTCAAAAGGGAGAATCGATTCTAGTATATGAAGTCAAATTGAATGTATGCAATTAAGTACTTTTAAAGACGATGAATTTTAAATAATTATTCGGAAAACAGTTCAGAGAACAACCAGGCAGTTTTCATACGAATTATAGAACAAATAATACTGGTTAAATATCTCCTGTCTGGACAAGACAAACTACTGCAGTCTTGATGTCGACGTTGCCAAAGGATGGTATGAGATTTTTTAAAAAGGATAGTACCAATAAATGTGGGTATATGGTGTTTACAACAATTTACAAAGGAATCTATGTTTCTAAAAACTTCATTGGTGATGCAAAAAGTTTGCATAAAAATGATATAAAATTGACTTTCTTTCTATAATGAACAAATATTTGGTGATAGAAGAAAGACCAACTTTATATTGGTAACATATCAAAGTGAATCTCAATATAATGGATCATACACTGCATGGATCTCAATTTTCAAATATCTTGGTGTAACATCGTTAACTTTATCGAAAAATGGCGATTATAGGGAAACATATACTTAGGATTTCGATAATGATAATTATTGTGCTACATATATGCAGAGTATAGTGAGAAATATGGGTTATTTGGATAAAACCTTAATTGTGGTATAACTCTTGATGGTTTTAAAAGCAAATATCCATTCTTTACACATGTTTTGGCACCCAAATCTGATTTAAATCAGAGTCAATTACCTCAAAATGGAAATTTACGATTAGATATAAAGTTTGCTAAAGCAACAACTGAACCGGTGCATGTTGTAAAATATGGAGTATTTGAAGATGAGGTCCAAATAACTGCAAACAGAACAGTACTAGTTTGAAAATGTTGGTATAAATGTATAGATAATTTACGATAATTTGTCACGGAGTAAGTTTTTCATGTATTATTAATATTATTGATGTAGTTCTATTCAGGTCTATCGAATTGGAAAACAAATACTGGGACATGAATTTTTAGGGGTTTTCCTCTTGATAAGATTCCATATCTACGTAATTATCAAGCCATAATCCTCATTACTCAATCGTCTCATCTCGGTGGAGAACATTGGTTAATAATATATATGAAACCTAGCAAGATATTTGTATTTGATCCTATGGGTTCTATTATCCGGCTTAAATGGTTTCGAAACTGCAAACAATCTGTAAACCTATTGTGTATAATAAAACTGTGTTTCAGAAACCATGGACCTTAACATGTGGTCAACACTGTTTAGCTTGGTTATTATCCAAGCGATTTGATGTTTAGCTTAAATGTTTAATAAATGTATTAATGTTGTGTTGTGTTTTAATATTTTATTATTATTATTATTATAATTATTTTTATTATTATGTGTTGTATTTTTTAATTAATATTTAATTAATGTTAACAAAGCCAGTGCGTGATAAGTGCGTGATTTACAAAGATAGTGCATGATCATCACATGATTAATAACAAGAAATACACGCATACACACTCAAAACTGTATGTAATTTACAAAGAACTCGCATACATACTTTGGACTGCATGTGATTTATGATTGTGTATGCATGTGTTTTACAAAGAATACATGCCTACAAAATACATGCGACAAAATCTCTCACCTAAATGTGTGTATTGCTACAGTGTTATTGGCTAGATCCTGAAAATTTTATTCTCTTTATAAACATTAACAATTTCCAAAATTTTCACAATTAATTAAAAAATTCTCTCGCGCGATTTTCAAAAATTTTAAAAAACGGAAAATAACAATTCATGCATTTTAAGGCAGTTGTTGACTGATGGAAACGATAAATTGGTATAGATATAATTGGTTCGATGTAACCGAAAACTATGATCAAATTCATGAAATTATTGAAATCGAAGATGATAGCTGTAAATTCATTCTAAATTATTATTATGAATCATTTAGAAAATGAAATAATTATTATCAATGATACCTAAATGGAAGTTATAGTTATCGACGATGGTAACTTGAATTATTTAATTAATAAATTATTATAAATTTTTAGATGTTAATAGTGAAGAAAATAATGTTTTTTGTGATGCTTATTCAGGTGAAGAAAATAATACAACCGTTTTTTTCATATTGTGGTTTAATCTCAAAATTTTCTGGTTCTGCCTTCATACTAACTGCAACAACATCTAATATGTTTCAAAACATGAATAATATTGAAAATAATATTTTCATGTAGAAATTTCTAAATAGTTAAGGTACAACGATCGTCTTCTTGATGGGATCTTTGACTTAGTTTAGTAACGTCATGTTACATCAATGAAACAAAACATTTGTTCTGGCGCTTATCATACAAAAGGTTGCCAATTTTTGGAATATATTATTTATATAATTCTCTAACTTTTTTACTTTTACTTTTACTATACGGTTGTTTTTGATTTGGATAAGTTAATGAATGTCATGTGACTACATCTTGTAATATCCAAATCTCTGTACATTGGTGTGCCCATTGTTTTAATGTCTTTAGATTAAAACCTGCATTTGACACCCATGTTTCTTTATGTATTATAAATCAAACAGGCACTTCCCTTTATACGTTGCCTAAAAATAAATATTTTAAATTTTCAAGTTATGCGAGCACCGCTATTCCGCCATTCGTTATTTAGGGGATTTCGAGTCAATTTTACCACTGGATATAAGGCATCATCAAATAGATATGTCGATAGAAACAAATCTACTACTAATTAATAATTATACAAACACTAAACAATATTTTAATTTTATTGGCGATGATTGCGTTTTGGCGTTTTGAAAAAGATTGATGAAATCCCTCTTTCGATTGTCTTCCCGTATTACGAGGTTCATTGCCGAAAAACTATAGGACCAATTTCTTTCAATGAGGGGCTGGGAGTTGAAAAAATGTCGCACTTGTTATTTGTGTAAAAAGTTTATTAGGGATAAAGCTAAGGATCATTGTCATTTCTCAGGTAAGTATTTAGAGGCTACTTGTAGGAAGTGTAATGTTTCTCAACGAATCCAGAAACAATTACCTGTGATTTTTAAAAATTTGAGGGAATATGATCTCCATCATATTTTAAAGTATGGTTTAAATAATTTTTCTTATTGGGAATTAAATATTATTCCGGCCACTTCTGAAAAATTTATCTCACTCATCGCGTACATTAATAAATTCCCTGTTATTTTTATAGGCAGCATGCAATTTGTCAATTCATCTTTGGCAAAAGCTGTTAAGACACTTACTGATTTACCTCTAACGAATTTTGTTTTTGATGGGGCCATTGTTAGAGCCAAAGCTATTTTTCCGTATGACTTCTCGATATCTCTTGACGTTCTGGAATCGACTACTGAATTGCCTTCTATTCGGGGTTCTGTATCTGCTGATGAATACGCTACAGCCCAATAAATTTGTACAGAGCAAATTTGCGAGACAATCTTAGATTATATGTTAACCTACTTAAAATTAGACGTATTTTCAGCAATTTCGTGCAAAAGCAATTGCTTATAATAGTCTAGAACCTCTTAATTTTTATGGAATTCTAGGTATTTCATAAGCGTCAGCACTCATGACATTGCAGGATTCCATAGAACTTCTGCAGGACATGGAGATGTTTAATTTTTACGAGGGAGGAATACGAGGTAAGTTAACATTTGTTAACAAGCATTGTGTCACAAGTTCTGAAGATACAGAACTCATGTATATTGATATAAATAAACTGTACGGATTTTGTTTGGGTATATGATGGTTTAGATCATATTTTTTCGGAATGCATCAATGAGGATATCGAAATACTTCCGTATGGTTATACAATGGAGGTTAATATCGAGATTCTTCATTATGTGCATGATTTTTTTAAAAGATTTTCCGATTGATCCGGAAAAGATGTGTTCATCGAATTCTAAAGTTGACAAGTTGATGCTCACACATTGGCCTAAGAAGAACCATGTTCTTCATTGGCGGCTTCTCAAGCTTTATCTTTCTCTCGGTGTGAAGGTTGTTAAAATTCATCGCGCGATTAAATTTAAGCAAGCACCTATATTTCAGACATATATAGACAAGAACACCAAATTAAGAGCACAAAGTTATATATTAGTTATATAAAGATTTGTTTAAACTTTATAATAATAGTTTGTATGGTAAGTCCGTCGAAAGTCTAAAAAACGGATGAATTTGAGGCTATACAATTCTGATGAAAAGATGATTGTATATATGATTGTAAAAGATGATTGTAAAGCCGACTTTCAGAAAATCTACCGTAATTGATAATAATCTAATTGCTGCTGATCTGAATAAGGATTCGATATGTTTAGACAGGCCTAGTTACATCGGACAAACAGTTCTAGAGATAAATATTGTTGCCGGTGACACTGATTCGTTTTTCCTTGAGGTTGGGCACTGTAATCTAGACACTTTTTTGCCGGCAATTATAAGAGACAGCTTTTTAGATACGCCCAATTTCGACCGGCACATTCCTTGTACTTAAGAAATCTGGACTCGGTAATAGGAAAATTTAAAGATGAGAGCAAGGGTCTTGGAAATGAAGAATGGGTTTTCTTAAGGCCCAAGTGTTATAGTCTGTAAGGTACTGAAGATACGGTGAGGGTAAGGGGTGAAGTTGTTGGGGACAGATATTGAGTACCAGCCATATTTAGATTGTTTTAATAATGACACAATATTCACGGTGCCTCAAACTAGGATAGAGACGTGGAACCATCAATTGCTCAAATTTAAGAACTCTAAAATTGCACTTACAAATAAAGACAATAATCGTAATTGGGTGCGTAGAAATTCCAGATTCGCATTTGGCCATTATTTAGGAGTCGATGTCATTGACGATGACCAAGTAATGCATGGTGACAGTCCAAGGTATCAGAGCACGCACAGCGACAGTTATGACAGCTCTTATCAGAACAGCTCTTATGAGAACAGTCAAGATGTCGATATTGACGATATACTTTTATCTGATTAATGTATTTTGTGATTTATTGCAATATAATGTATATAATTTATTTTCTTGAATTTATTTTGAGGTTTTATCTATTCGTATTTTATCAACTTTTTATTTTATTATTAGTATAATAGTATCTAATAATAAAATACTAATAACAATGTTAAAATAAAAGTAATAATAAGATTTAAAAATAATTGTAATAAATATTTCGAATAATAGTAATAAAAATGTATTTTGTTGAATTTATTTGGTATACTTTTCTATTTATGTTTTTATGGTCTTATTAGCATTGTTAAGAAAAGAAATAAAAGTGATAATAAGATTAATAAAAATATTAATAATTGGGATAAGATTTCGAATAATAATTTTAGGAATAACTTGTAATAATAATAATAATAATAATAATTTTAGTAAAAATAATAATGTTGGGCCAGCACACAAATAGCCTTGAGAATTGTTTAAATGCATCAGTAATACAGCACGAAAACCCAGCACCAAGATAACTTAAAATATAATATACAACATCAACTAAACACTTTAAAATCTGAGAGAATATAAATAAATATAAAATCAAAAACATAAAAAGTAAAATAAAATAAATACAAAATGCACCAAGAACCGCACGAAATTTACATAAAAAATAACATAATAACAAGAAAATTCGACCGTAATGACCATTTATATAAAATTAAAAATTAATGAATTAAATGAATAAAAATAAAATATTTTTGGATGAATAAATTTAATTAAAAATGTTAAAAATAAATTACCAATTTAAACTAAGAAATAAATAAAAATTTAATGTAGATAACATAAATAATTTCAAAGTCGAATTTTGTTTAATCGCAGTAAAACTAACACGCAAGGTTAAGGCCAAATTATAGGTATAAATACCGATGTGTTTTCACAAATTTTCAGTCTTATTTTTCGGAGAAAAAATTTCATTACAGAACTGTATAACTGGTTGTATAACTGGTTGAGAGCCGTGCATTCAGGCAATTAACACGGGTAAGTGTTTTGCCTGAACAAGATCACTCTCAACTGGTGCAATATTATTAATTGATTTTTTCGAAGGGAATTGATGGGTAATTTTTCAATTGAATTTATGTATGACTTTTCAGATCGAATTGATGGATGATTTTTGTTTTTCAAATTGAATTTATGGATAATTTTGTTTTTCCAATTGAATTTATGGATGATTTTTCGAATCGAATTTATGGGTGATTTTTTTAATTGAATTTATGGATGATTTTTTCAGATCAAATTTATGGATAATTTTGTTTTTCCAATTGAATTTATGGATGATTTTTTCAAATCGAATTTATGGATGGTTTATCGAATTAAATTTATGGGATTTTCGAAGTAAATTTTATGGAATGGATACAATGAATTTTCAAATGTATGTGGCCGATGTAATATGCTGAATAAATATTTTTTATCTACAGCCTTAGTGCATCGAAACTTTTATTCCAAATGCTATGGTAAAATATTATTTGTTATTCCTTTTCCGGCCCACAGCCAAAGACACATCACAAGTTAATAAAATCAAACATATTATTCGAACCATGTAAGTGCGTGGAATATCGCCAATGATTCGTGCCCGTGAAAGCTCCGGCGTGCGGAACGCAGGAGTTGGAACGTCAATATTATCTGTAGATAGGGAAATTGGAGGGTAAATGAGTAGCCCTTTGGCTGCTCCTTCATCATCCGTTTCCTGTAAAATTGACATAAATTTTTAAGAACAATCGGCTCAAAATCTCTAACACCGAGTAGTCTAGTGGGCACTCATTAACTATAATATGAACATAAATAGATCTTAAGGACAAAAAGAGGGAATGGGTAGCGGGGAAAATTGCGAAATCGTTGCAACCGTTAAAATGAAAAGCCATCGGAAAAAGATTAATCCGAACGACCAAAATCATGAAAAATAATGTTTTTAAATAAGAATTAAATAAATTAATTTGAGTTGAGGCGGGAAATATGGGCGGGACGCTGCTCAAATTTTCCGAACTAATTCAAATACTTAACAAAAATAGTAATGTAAAAATGGAACGTGTAAAATAAGGGCGGAACGCTGCTCAAATTTTCCGAGTTAATGAAAATACTTTGTCGAAAACTGTAAAATAGGGATGAACCGTAAAATAAGGGCGGAACGCTGCTAAAATTTTCGAATTTACAAAAATACTTTATCGAAAACCGAAAAATACAGATGGACTACGGCTAATGTTGTATATCAATAAAAATTTTAACCCTGAAGAATAAGGACGGATCCCTACAAAATCTTAATAATAATAACGATAATGATAAGGGTAACGGTAATTATACTAATAACAATAATAATAATAATAATGGTAATAATAATAATAATCATGGTATTAGTAGTAATGATGATAATAATTATGATAATAATAATAATAGTAATAATCATAGTGGTAATAACAATAAATATAATGGTAGTTATAGTAATAAAATAAAAATAATAATAAAGGTAATAGTAGTAACAATTAATAAAGGTAATACATATAGTAGCAACAATGATAACTCTAGTAATAATAATAGGGAACATTGTAGTTATGATAGGGATAAGAGTAAGAGAACTAGTGTGTGAATACTTAACATAACCAAGGGTGTACCGACCAAAGAATAATCTTCGACATGGACAACGATAAGAAGGACTTTGGGAATGGACATAACAATGAATGATATGAGAGTATAGGTTAACATTTGAAAGAGATAGGAGAATAATGGGACCTAAGAATCAAAAGCGAGCACATGTCTTCTATCGACAGCTCGTTGGACCCAGAGATCGTTCGGTCAATTATAGCATTAGCAAAAACGTTTACTTTTTGCGGACGATCTACCCACTCGAACACAGTTCCAACGTTGCTCAGCAACGGGTGCCGAGTGGTAAGCAAAGGAAATATTTGTATGGGGTTGTCTGGGTAACAACCATATAGTTTCAAAATATCAACACCCAGAAACCCACCAATAATAATAAAATATTAATAATAATAAAAATAATAATAATAAAAAGTTGTGTGGGGTTAGTGGTGTTTAACCATGACCCAATGCATATAACTTTTCTCGTCCTCAAATGGTTACCCGTTGTTAAGCTACGTTGGTACTGTAACCACTGGATATGAGATCGCCAAAGGTGAGCGCTACGAAAGAACTGCTAAGGCTTGATCTCATGGTGGGTTCAACGCACTACCGATAGGAGGTCTGTGTGCGATTTTCCTACTTTTGGTCCCTTTCACATGAATTAATACATTCTTAAATCACTTCTTGCCCGAACCCTAGTTCGTAACTCTAATTAAACAGCTTTATTTCCAACACGACAAATTAATGAAACAAAAAATAAGAAGACAATGAAATACACAAGATTTATTTTTTAATACACCAAATAACTCAGTTCGGCGTAGAAGTTGGTAGTGCGCGATGCCTAGCGTGTTCCGCCTTACCTGGACGTCGTTGTGAAAATTTTGCCGCTGGCTTGGTGGCTTCAGTGGCCTCTCTGTATGCCAGCTGAGCTGGTGCAAATACGAGTGGATACGTTACGGCATTGCCCTCTTGACAAGTCAATAACGCCACTTCTAAACTGCGGATTTGCGTTTTCTGTGCCTGACAGAGCTGTTTTTCTACGGTCCACATCGCCTGCCTGCATCTGACATCGGATCGTGCTGGGAATCGTACTTTGACCCGAGACGAGTCAATACATGATTTATCTGAAAGATAAACGTCTACCTATTGAGCTATTTATCTATTTCTTATATTATTCGAGTTTGAACGGTGTATGGCGCTAGAAATCCGTCATGATTTAGTCTGAGGTGTGAATAATAATATATGAGTCTGAAGGTCGGAGAACGGTGAGTTGAGTTTTATGGCTTCAATGGTCTAGCGTTTAGCAACCTTTATACTCTCCGTAGTTAATGGATAATTACTTGCACGGGTCCAGGACTCTATAACGTGAGGTTTGAAAGAAACTAACTAGTTAGGGGTCAAATGGTCGTGTCGTATACCTGACATTTGAATTTCACGAAATAGGGCGATAAATGTATCTTGTAGCGAAGATCTAATTGCATTGGCTAGGTTATCCAACTTTATTGTACGTGTGCTCCTGACGTCTATTACTAAGGTCATAGTTTATTTGACTATAACTTGAATTCATCAGTAATATCTTTGATCAACAAACAATCTTTAATGAACGGCATTTCAATAAACTTTAATTATTAATTTATAACAATCAGGTGTAAAGTCCTATCCTTTCGTCGTTATGTCGTCTCTGATTTCAGAAACATCTTCATAATCGGAGAAAAATGAAAACAGAATATTTCAGAATCCAAATCATTTCCTAAGCTTTGTCCTCATAATAATTAACTAAGTGCTACTAACATAAGAATATAATTTTACCCTCTCGTGCTTGTAGTTTTTTCTCCATCGTCACTTCTTCAAGCTCTGTCTCGCAGTTGACTGTTGGAATCCTTTCTCGATTGCTGTCGATGATTATACATGTCTTAGTCAACGATAAGTTAGAGTAATATTGATTGTTCGCACCAATGGTGCACTTATTTATACCAGGTTGTTTAGTGCAACGTCGTCGATTTGTGCAAGTTTCTACCTGTGCCGACGTTTCTCGTGTTGGATTGTGCTATTCTACTATAATCGCGCTGTTGCATGCCAACCACATATCGATCCTCTTCTCACCGTGGCAGTATGTCATTAATCGTCAACATTTTTCTGCCGTCATTTAATTCAACGTGTGAATTTATTAATTCTATTTCATTATATTTGTTCACTCCGTTCAATCGATCCATTTTAAGTTTATGATCGGACTAATTGGGTGAGTATCTTTAACTTTGTTATTACTGCGGTGTTTATCGGTTCCGTAGATTCAAATATCTTTTAATGATCTTAAAATCACATGTATTCTAATTTACGGTAATGGTCGTCTTCAAATATTCCTCAGCTGAACCTTAATTATTTATCTATCGGTCAAACCGACGCCTGAACAATTCGCTGCCATGATTTCAAATTATGTGCCAAGTACTATCGATGCAATGATTCGTTGTCTGAGTCAGTGATTAGTAGTGATTTATATCGATTCAGTAGGTCGTGTTAATTAATCTAATCTGGTCCTTACTTTATGTCGTCTGATTGTGATTTTATTTTCATGAGTGGGATATTCCAACTTAGTGTGTTTACTTATTTGATTTATTTTTTATATTATTTTATTATCCTTAATTGCGATTAAATTAGCTATATTTATTATTACGATTTTATGAATTTCCCGTAATTTATTAGGTTGGTGTTATGACTTTGTTTTAGAACTTGCAGTATTAGCCATGCAGAATTTTCCTAGATGATTTAGGGTTTTCCTTTATGGTTTGATTTTTATGGAGTAATTATTTCTTTATCGGTGTACTGTATCGTTAATTTTGGTGGGTTACAGGGTTGCGAATCTCGCTTGTCGTTCTGGTTACCCTAGTAACGCCATACAAAATGATGCTGGTCGCCACTTGGCACCCGTTGCTAAGCAACGTTGGTAATGTGTTCAAGTGGTGGATTGCCCGCAAAAATTGAGTACCATGGGCTAGTACTATAGTTGCTCGGACAACCTTTCGGGTTCACGAGCTGTCGGTAGAAGACTTGTGCTCGCTTAGCTCTGTCCCATGCGTAAGAGTGTTCATGTTTAAAGGTGGAAAGATGGTCGTAAGCTTCCGATTGACACCTATGTATCTTTATTATGAGAAATGATTTGACTACAACACATTTATTGAAATTAACACATGTAGGGATTCAACGTGAGTTAATGAGATGGATTGGCTGCTCTGCGTCGGGCACGCTCTTTGCGTCCTGGCCGACGATTTACGGGCTGATTAGTAGGTTGCTCTGCTAACTGAGGGTTCTTTGGCACCATCTGGGATGGGGCGAACACGAGCGGGTACGTTACCGCTTCCCCCTCCCGACACACTGCTAGAGCGACTTCTAATCCTCGTATTTGCGTATGTAGGCTCTGGTTGAGCTGCCGCTCCTCTGTCCAGCCTTTCTGTGCTGCGGTCAGACGGTGGTATAATGTCTTTACCTTCCCCGGCTCCTTCCAGGTTGCTTTAATTTGTTGGATTTCGCGGTTCAACTGAATAACTTGGGCCTGTAATTCCTCATTTGCTTGCCTTGCGCGGTCCAATTCGGTCTGTAGGATTCTTAGAGAGGACATCACTGTAATTAAATAGATTATTGCAATTTCAGTTTATGATTAGTCAAGTTGAGTAATCTTTGATTTTATTAAACAAATCAAGAGTTAATTCCAGTTATATGAGAGAGAAGAAAACACACAAATTTCTAACTATTATTAATCAATCATTACATCAAGTTGTCTCTGTTATTCCAGTTGTCTGGGCCATACCGCTCTAGGCTTCGCTTGAGGGCTTCTACAGTGTATGGTCGCCTGGTGTCTCGAACTGGACGGTGTGGATAGGCGACTGCGATTCGCCCGGCAAGGATGTCCTCCATCACGTTTGCAAGATACATCCTTGCCTTGACTACTTGCAAATCCACCCGCTCCTGCACCCGCTCCCATTGGGTGAGGAGGTCCTGTGCGTGGGAAAATATCTCGGCAGCTGGGTACTGTTGTCGTTCGGGTTCATAAGGGTTGTTATTCAGGTCCAGTGCCTTTCGAGGAATAGGGTAAGGCCATTGTGATCGGAGTTCGGCTATGGCGCCTGCGGCCTTTGGTGTCTTTCTCGAGTACTTTTTGCCAGATGATTGTACAGTTGTCTGATTGAGTGACATGATCTGAAACAATTAGGGAATAAACCATGGGAGTTAATATTAATAGGAGAAATTTCTCTACATCGGTCATAATGCGTTTACATATGCGGGTTCAAGGACTGGCGTACTTATGGTTAAGTGTGGTGTCGATTAACATTGAGGGTTCTTCTTCAATCAGTCGGCACACTGGTTTTTATGTGATGTATTGGGTTAACATTTTGGTCGTGGATCAGCAAGACCTATCATGGCTTGAGTATCAGATTTATGTTGAGCATAATTAATCGAAGGATGACTAGAAAATTTAGAGGACCTGTCAACTCGACTTAATACATTAGGACATCGTTATCGGATTTGCCAATCTCGTTGGTAGCAGTTGAATTGAGAGTGTTAAGTTAATTATCAGTTGATTTGCGCGATCTTTATTTAGTGTGAGGTTGAAGGTCGACTATAACATGATGATTTGTATTCTTGAATTTAAATGATATCTATAAACTCTCTCAAGAAGAATCGGCGGTGGTTTGCCATTGCAACGGTGCGTTTCCGTTGAATGGATCGTTATAGTTCACTATTGTCGTCAGTGATCGGCCGGATATCCGGTGATTTTCTCAACGTCGAAAATCTCGGATTGGAAGTGATATCCTGTTGATATTGATTATGTCGTCGTTAATTGTGGGGATATCCGTTTCAGTTTAATCAGTTTGGTTACGGCGACTCTTATGTTATCTCTCGTTTTAATGCTATCATGGATTACGTTCGAGAAAAGGAAAACACTTGCAATTCACGGTGAGCTTCGGGGAAATCTATCTCGCGCAGCTGAAGCTTTATCATCCAGATGCTTTGGAATTTTTCGTCAATGTTTCGCCAGGAATGTTGAAACTTATTTTATTGTTATGCTCGAATTTATTGGGGTCGATGGTAAGCCTTTATGTATGTTGTCATTAATGCACTCTCATGAATAAATTTTGTTTGTTATTTTAATTGAACTTAAAGTTTCTGATCATTTTATATTAAATCGCTGTTTGGTTTTCACCTCATTTTTGATTTTAACCGGTTTTCAGCTCTATATTATTCATCTGGTCAATTTTTATCTCATCTTTTGGTAACATTAATCAACGACTTCAGGATAACTTTATGAATTATATACACGTTTCGTTATTTGGAATCGATAACTTCAATTTTAATTACTCTAGTTTTTTCGATAGATAATTTTAAACATATCATTCCTACCTTTATTTTAACTCTAGCTTTAAGTCATGAATTAATACTTTAATTGTTACTTTATCTGTAGTAAACAGTTATTTCAATTTACATTTTTATTTTGTTGAATTATTTAGTTGATACTTTCTACAAATTTAGGAAAAGATAAAAACAATTTAATTATACCAATGATTTTTCTAATTTATCTAAAACTCTTAGTTCGCCGTGGTTATATCAACGATTTTTACTTAATTTATTCCAGTACCCTTCCCTTTAATAGACCTTAGGCGCACATTGTGTTCATATTATATTTATTGAGTGCCACTGGACTACTCGGTGTGATGATTTTAAGCCGTGTGTAGTATGATTTTAGGTCGATTTTTCAGAATTGAGAAACGAGGAAGCAGCCAGAGACTTCTTCCTTATTCCTCGATTCAGCTATAGGGATGAATATTGACGTTACGACCGCTGCGTTGCGCACGCTGAGTCTTCACGGGTACATATCATTGGCGATTTTCCACGCACTTACATGCATCTGTACTATGTAGATTTTACTATCTTGCGTTATGTGTTGGCTGTGGGCCGGAAAAATTTCGACATTTTAATTTATAAAAGCATATAAAACAATTTATGTAAATAATATTTATTAATTATAAATGACAATAACATAATTACCCCTTTTCATCATTCCAAAATTCATAAAAATCATCATAAAATAACATAAATACCACTCTCCCCACGCCGACGCCGAGCAGAGCTCCATTGAGATGCAAGGAACGTGACGTGGAAAGAGGGTTCCACCATAAATATTTCTCACCTAAATGTGCTGAAAGTAAATCAATCTTCAAAATGGTTCTAAAAATGTTTTAAGATTTTAAAAAAACTGGTTAGTCTCGAACAACGATTTTTAAAATGGTTTTAGGTTTTGTTTCGAAAAACGGTTTTTTTTAATGTGAAAATGGATCAGTATATATACCTATTTTTCTGGTGTGTGAAATTTGATGCAGTAAAACAAAATTCGACCTTGTTATTTTCTAGCAAATTCTATTATTTATTTTCATTATTTTTGATTTTATTTTTTTAATTTTTCATTTAGAATTTTTATTGAATTATTGCTAATTCAAATTTTTCGATTTAAATTTCACTTTAATGAACTTTAATTGATTTTTTCAATTTCGTCGAATTTGTTGTGTTTTCTTGTTGTATTTGTGTTGGTATCGTGCGGATCTTGGTGCGTTTTGTTGATATTTTAATTTATTTTTATGTTTATTATTTTATATTTAATTGTTGTTGTATTGGTGTTGTATTTGCGTGTGTGTTTCTGATCCATTTAAACATTCTTCAAGGCCGCTTACGTTCTGGCCCAACAATTTATGGAATTTTGGCCTTGAGCATTACTTTTTCTAAATACGGGGATTCCTTCAAGAATATATTATTTTGGGCGATTTATTAGATATCATGGTTGGCGTCTTGAAATCCTAAGTTTCTAATCACTTGTAATCTACTATTTATTTTACGGCTGATTTTATTATTATCGGTGAATTTAATTTCCTGTTGGTTATTCGCATTTTTATTATTTATCCGTATTTTTGTCATACGTTGGATCTTACGTTCTATTCATTAATCTACTTAATATATTGTCTCAAGGCTTTGTTTCGTTTCACTTTTATCTGTATTAGTTTCTTAACGTCAATAACATTTCAACTTTAGGGGGTATTAATACAGTGTAAGTTATTAATTTGATTTTGACATTTAGGCTTTATTACTCAGATTTTTGATATAGCAACAATTTTCGATGCTTTCCACTTTCCCTTGCCTTATTTGGCCTTAGGATTATTTATGTTGATGTTAGAATATTAAGAGTGCCCACTGGACTACTCAGTGTTTAGGATTTTAAGCCGCTATGAAATAATGATTTTAGGTCGATTTTATAGAAAATGGATGATTAAAGAGTAGCCAAAAGACTACCCCTTTATCTCCCGAATTCTCCTATAACAGATAATATTGGCGTTCGAATTCCTGCGTTGCTCACGCCAGAACCTTCACGGGCACAAGTTATTGGCGGATGAACCGCACTTACACAGCTCGATTGGGGTGTTTGATTTTGCTAACTTGTGGTGCTGTTTCTACTAAAAAACATGTTTTCATTAAAGCATCTATTCTGGCATAACATATTTGTATATCATAATTGGCATAACATCATCTGTGGGGTTTATGGTTATGTCGTGACCTTGACCCCAGATGTAAGTGTTTTCCGTGCCCCAATAGCTACCCGTTGCTAAACAACGTTGGAAATGTAACTATTGGTTTTTGAGGCCGCCAAAGGTGAGCTCTATCAATAACTGCTCTGGCCTGACCTCAAAGCGGGTCCAACGCACTACCGATAGAAGGTCTGTGTGCGCTTTACTAAATTTCGTCCCCTCTACTTCAGCTTGATCTTGTCGCATATAATCGCTCCTGTTTAATTATATTTGCCGTCTAGGTCTTGAACTTATAAATCATGATTTAAATCATCAATATTTAATGCAAACTATAATCATGATTTAGATCAACAATTTTATAACGGCAAATTTATTTAAAGATCACAAACGAAAAACTGTTCTAATCTGCAGGTTGAGCGGCTCGACGTTTTGTACGTTCGTTTCGGCCAGGTCGGTGCCAAGGCGGTTTGGAGTTCGATGTGGCCTCCTTGTAAGTCAATTGGGCTGGAGCAAAAACAACCGGGTATGTTACTGCATTACCGTCCTGGCATGCCGATAGAGCCACTTCTAGTCCGCGAATTTGGGTTTTTTGGTTTTGATTCAACTGCTTTTCTTCGTCCCAACCTCTCTGGGTGGCTGTCATCTTTTGGTATAGAACCTTCATCCTTTTCGGCTCTACACAGCTGGATTTTAAACGCTGGATTTCCGTCGTCAATTGGATGATTCGCTGGTTCAATTCTTGATTTAATCTTTGGGCTTTGACCAACTCTCCTTGAAGAATTTTATGGGGTTCCATATCTACAACACGGAATACAACATTAATTTAATCTTTCATCGTGGAACTTCACTTATCTTGTTTTTAATCTCAACTCTTAAACAAAATCTGCTCTTAATCGTACTATAATTCCATTCATTAATTATTATAGGAACAAAACAAAAGAATTAAAACAAAATCCGACTTTTATTTAGCAAATTGTACCGATATTAACCATGTCTTCCAAGACTTCGTCCTCCAAAACGCTTTGGAATCTCGTGAGCGTATGAGTTCTCTTGATCATAGTGAGGACGTCTCACTTCGTCTCCCATCTCCCTTGTCAACATTCTTCGTGGAATCACCACGTCCATGGCTTCGGATTCAGGTTCTGATCGTTGAGGTTGTAAGATACATTTTACGGATGGGCGTACCCATCCGTACTAGGGATAGTTCCGGTTGCGATGGCTTTGTTGATCTCAGCCAAGTGTCTCCTGGCTCGGTCCACTTGTCTGTTGGTTTGACGCTGGTGTTCCTCCAGACTCGCAAACAAGAATTCTGCCTGCCCGCGAATCTCACAAGCTGGATTCCGGCCGGGCTCTCTTTTTATAGCCACAAAAGGTAGATCTATTTCTCCATCGTCTTTCTGTACGCCCGCACGGGATTCTCTCACCGGGGATACTGAGAACCCCGTGTCCCATAAGGCCTGTCGACATCTGGTGGCAGATTGTGCTGGAAATCGCAATGTGACGCGGGACGCGTCTATCCAAGAGTGATCTGCAAATGGTAAATCATCAAGTTATTATTTAAAAATTAGCATCAGTATGCTGTTCACTATCATTATAATAATTATAACTTTTAATAGCTAGATGGTAATAGTTTTCACTGGTGGTGGGATGACTATAATGGATAGACTGATCTGATTATTGGGTTTTTTGATGATTACTGGTAGGGTTCTTACAGTGGCATCGCCTCGAGGTCAACATGTTTCTCATCTAATTTATTTTAGAAGAATTCTTACATATCGTTATCAGCAACGACTTCCATACATTATTCGACTTGATTAGATGTTTCATGGTCACTGGAAATATGACTTGGAGTTTGTGCTAACTCGCTTTAATCTATGGTCTTTATTTGGGTATTCCGACACTGCTGCGTCTATTCGCTTTTCGTAAGCATGGAAGAAGAAAACAAAAAACTCTATCCTCTGGGTTATTGAGATTTCATCTGGGTTGTTATTGGGTCATCAACGTATTTGCTAGCTTTTGGTTGCGTCATTTCCTAGGTGTTTTGTGAGTACGTTATCGTTTTTCGGCTGAGTTAGAAATTGGTATTCGTCAGACTCATACGTAGATGGTTACAATATTCGATTCCAGGTAATCAATTAAAACGACAAATTCAAAACTCTCATATTGAAAATTTTATTTGAGGCATAATCAAATGATATGGTTCGGTAGAAGACTCTATTGATTGTCCCGGCATTGAGAGATCGTGGCTGACGTTGGAATTAGTGCATGATGTGACCGATCTCGTTTCCCCAGTTGTTCCTCGCATGAATTTAGAAAAGAAAGATTTATCAAACAAAGGTTGAACGCAATATAAAGCTTACCATCAGGTGGTGGGCCTGGCTCCCTTCCTATTGTGAGATCTTCTCTTCGTGAATTACGGGTCTCTCTGGTTCGCGGCCATCCGTGACGTGGATCCCTAATCGTTTATATTAATTGTTGAAAATGATCAAACTTTCACCACGCACTGGTTATATATCCATTAGTAACAAAGTGCCACGTAATCGGGTTGGCAAATTAACTGTTAATAAATTCCATTCCGCGCGATTATTCCAGCAATTTCTCTCACATTTAATTCGGTTTGTTTATGGCGCGTGTCACTATTGATCTTTTTCATTTTCTAGTTAACGTGTGCACAGTTTATTCCTGATCATAAATTAACCAGAAGTGAAATTTGTAATCGATTTTTTTCAGAATATTGGATTTGTGCAATTCTTCATACGTCTGCATTTATTGATTCAGTGCCTACATGTGTATTTGCCTTTGCACTGGAAATTATATTACTATTGACATATATTTTGGGAAAATCATTGTTTTCGTTTCTTAATAAATTTAAGTAAGCATATAAAATTTCAATTAACCTTTTGATTTTCTTATCTAGAGTTATTGTGATTAACGTGAATCCAGGACAAGAATGCTTCAGACGGATTTTGCTGATTATTTCCCTCAATGCGAATCGTGCCTCTCCAATCTCGATTATGATGCATATTTCGTTCTACCACAGATCGCTATGAGTTCTCACGGGAGTTGATGTCGACGTTTTTACTTGTATTAACTATGATTCGTTTGGGAATTTGTTAATTGATTTTATCGATTTTTCAAAGCTTTTATGTTGGTGGTGGCATTTCTCCGTCTGTTACCTGTATCTGTAATTATCTCAATATGTCATATGCGGGTATTCAGCGCGATTGTAATACTAATACTTATTCGGTAACCAACTTAGGTAATATCATTTTAATATAGATGATTTCTAATGGAGTCGAGTTGTTTTTTTATTCTTAGTGTATTTTATTAATATTGCGTTTATTTTAACTCGACTTCGCGGCACCTAACGGACATATCCTACTAATCGCTGTTATGGTTGGTGATTCCCCAGTCGACTCAGATTTTATCACTTCGTTATCCTAATTTTTTATTTTTCCTAAACGTTTACTATTCTGATTTAAGTACCCATTCTATTGCTTTCACAATTTATTTATTTACCGCTTGAGGCAACATGTTAGCGTTATAGATTATTACCGATTTTGCTTATTTATTTATTTTACTCCTGAAACAATGTTTAGACTCTGTTCTATTCGTACTAATTATTTGTCGTGTCTAGGACAATTTGGATTTGTTTGTTATCATCACTAAATTTATTGTTCGTTTATTTAATTATAACAACTTGGATTAATTATCATTAATATCTTTGCCTTTCTTAAATTTACTTTATTTTTATTTTATTGATACTATTTTACAAAAATCTATTTTAGTTCAATTTTTTCCATTAGCGGTTTTACTGCACAATTTTTAATCTCTATTAAAACTTATCCTCGTTATATATTACTGATTTTAATATTCATTTTAATCACGATCATAGCAATGATTTGCAACGCCCTTTCCCGTAATCCCTTTTCAGTTGATTTTAAGGATATTTATGTCGATATTAGAATATTACGAGTGTCCACTGGACTACTCGGTGTGGTGATTTTGAGCCGTTGGTCGTTCAATAATTTAGGTCGAAATTTTAAGAAATGGGATGCAGAAGGGCAGCCAAAAGACTACCTCCCTACTTCCCAATTTCCCCTATAACGGAAAATATTGACGTTCCAGATACTGCGTTCTCACACCGTAGCCTTCACGGGCACAAACTATTGGCAGACTTACACCGCACTTACACAGTTTGGTTTGGGTGTGTAGATTTTATTGACTTGCGGTGATGTGTCGGCTGTGGGCCGGAAAAAAAATCGACAAAAAGTCTCTGAATTAATCATTTATTGTCATATAATTGTCATAATACATATTCATTTTTGACATATATAATTTCATTCATCGCGTATAAAAACCTTTCCCCACGCCGACACCTCAAACAGAGCTCATACGAGGTTGTCCGGGTGCGACGTGGAGAAAGTCATTGAACATTTCTTCACTCACATCAAAATTATTCCACTGATTCAAGACTTCGAAAAACTGCTTTAAACTAGTTTTTGGTTAAAAACCGAGGAGTAATTATGTAAAAATGAATCAGTATATATAACTATTGTACGACCCTAACCTTGCGTGTTAATTTTGATTTAGTAAAACAAAATTTGACCTTGTTATTTTCTAGTATATTCTAATCTTATTTTTATTATTTTTATAATTTAATTTGACAATTTTCTTTTTAGCTTTTAATTTGAATTGTTTCCAACTCAAATTATTTAATTTTTGTTCCATTTTTATGAATTTTAGCATTTTTGAGAAATTGTCAAATTTTAATGTTCTCATGTTGTGTTTATGTTTATTTCGTGCGGATTATGTTGCACTTTGTTAATATTTTAGTTAATTTTTTTGTTTCTTGATTTTATATTTAATTGTTTTCCTCTCTCTTAATTTAGCATGGTTAGTTGGTGTTTTATAGGTCCGATTTTAAATTTTCATGCTGTATTTGCGTTTGTATTACTGATTCATTTAAACATTTCCAAGGCCGTTTGTGTTCTGGCCCAACACATCATACATCGTATAAATAACGTTTTCTCACACAACCGTTAAGTAGTGCTTACTTTGAAGGTGCTTATACGCTGTATGGAAAAGTTTCAATTGAATTTGTTCCGAATTAGTTCGATTTGTTCAGTTAAAACAAGTTTTTCACGAGTGAAAAATAGTGTTGTTTAAAACAAGTTAAAATTCCGTGAAAATGAATTGGTATATATACCTGTTCTGTGACCCTAACCTTGCTTGTTGAATTTAGTGCAGTAAAACAAAATTTGACCTTGAAATTATTTGTATAATCTAACTCTAATTTTTATTATTTTCTTGGTTTAGTTTGACAATTAATTTCTTTAATTTTTAATTGGGTTATTTCAAACTAAAATCCTTTAATTTCACTTCCACTTTTCATTAATTCTTGCTTTTTTAAATAAATTGTCGATTTTCGGTCAAATTTTTATGTTGTTTTGCTATTTTTATGTTTATTTCGTGCTGATCTTGGTGCATCTTGTTATTATTTTAATTTTGTTTTTATGTTTTTTTGATTTTATATTTTAATTATATCTTTCTCGCATTTTAAGGTTGTTGAATTGATGTTTATGGGTCTGATTTAAAATCTGTCTGTTATACTTGCGTGCTATTTCCAATTCATTTAAACAAAACTCAGCGCTGGCCCAACAATTGGCTTGAATCGTCTATCAATAAGAAATCCTAAAAAATAATTCATCGAATCAAAAGCCTCAAAATATTTTATCGAATTAAAAGCATAAAAAATATTTCTTTGTTAAAACACCTAAGTAATTTTTCTTGATAATAAAGCCTAAAATAAAAATAGGATCAAATCGCCTTCGATGATTACACTATAGTCAGGGATATTTTTAACTCGTAATAAAAAACTGTATTTTTAATTGTTAAATATAGGCATAAAATAAATGACTCAAATCGCCTTCGGATAAAAAAAATGTCAGGGGTATTTTATAGTCTTGTTAAGAAACACTTCTAATATTTTGTCACACAATTTTCATAGGCAAATTTAGGCTCTAGATAAAAATAAATAAGAATACTTATAGTAAATTAAAGTACATTAGAGTATATTAAAGTAAATTAAAGAGCCTAAAGTAAATTTAAGTAAATTAAGGTTCCTAAAGTAAATAAAGATACATTAGAGTAAATTTAAGTATATTAGAGTACAATTAAGTAAATTAAGGTACATAAAAGTAAATTAAAGTCCATCAGAATAAATGAAAGTACGTTAGAATAAATTTAAGTAAATTAAGTTGCCTAGAATAAAGTATGGTAAGTTAGGTAAGAATATTTTAAAATTAAATAGAGCATCTTAAAAAACCATCTTAGCTGGACGGTCATCATCACTATATTTATTTATCACCATTTGTGATAATCATTACTATCTCCTAATCACAGTGACCTGCCTAAGAAACAATAAAACAAAAATTTTGTCTTATCGAGAGCTCTTAATGTAAAAAACACCAACAGATATGCGTAATCACCAAACTGGAAGCACAGTGAGATATCCAAGCAAACTTAAGTTCTTAGGACATATATGAAAACTTTTTTCTTGATGAAGATAGCTATTTCAACGAAATTGATAGTTCCACACCATTTACTAAACCAGTCACAAAAAATCATGAATTAGCTATAGCCACTGCTCGTTACGGAAAGCATGAAACAGCGAACAGAAAGCTGCAAGACTATTGTGTTGGATAAAAAAATCGACCGAATTACTTGATTGAAAATATTTTTATAAATTCGATAATTAAATGTGCACTCGTGCTTAGTTGTAAGTCTTCTTGTGAGCGTACTTAATAAGGTGCATGTCGTGTATACTTAGTTAAATTTTATTAGTTCAATTACCAGTACCAAATGCTACTTTGCATACCACTTTACAATGAACTTGTGCTACCTCATTACAACTGCGGCTCACATCTTCATACTTCGGGAAAGATAACTGTCATTGAAAAAACAAATTTTATGAAAGCTGGGACAACTCTAGATTTAATTTCTATTTAAAACAAGAAAGCTTGTGTTTAGTCACAAAAAACTGATCATTATGCATAAATTAGAAAGTCTGTCTATTAGCTTTTCATTATGTAATATATGTTTGATATAATTGTAAAGTTTAAATTAACCCAGCAATATATATAATTGTTATTAAAATTGCACTTATATCTAAAGACATGATTGGTCTAAACCAGGGATGTCCGAATTGCGGCCCAATTAAATATTAAGGTTTTCAATCCGGAATAACAATTAAAAAGTTTGGACATCCCTGGTCTAGACCAAGGGTGTGTAAATCATTTCGAAAATAACCTTTAACAAACTAGAAATATACAACATTTAGTTGTGCAGTATTATGAGTGATTATGTAAAACCTGTTATGGCCCATATAACATTCTGCTATGAACTGTCAATTTTTACATTCAAGCACAGGTACTGTATGCTTATTACGAAGTAAAAATAAGCCTATTTAACAAATTAAGAATACCCAGTTTTGGTTTTAAGTGTATATTGTACGGAAATGACAACATACATAATATAGTAAATATTTAAATTATAAAAGACATTTTGTTTTTTAATTAATTTCAAATCATTGAAAAAATTTGACACCTTCAAGATCTTCAGAGATCAATAATTCAGCTCGCTTATTTTTTGCCAGAATTCGGATTGCCGAAATTAGTATATCTTTATCTAATCCATGAAATGGCTCATTTTCTGTTTCTTCGCCATCCGTTAATTCATATAAAGTGCATATTGTATTGACATTTCCACTTTTTTTAATCCACTTGTAAATCAAATCACTCCATTCTTCAGTTGTTCGCCAAATTATTTTACATGTAACTTTTGACCTGTATTATATGCACTAAATTAATTTAACATTTCGGTTGATTGATTATTTTTACTTATCAGTCCATTCAAGATTTCCACGTTTTTGCAATTCATCTAATATACATGTTAGTAGATCTGACCTAACTTTCCTGTCTATGGATTTATTTGAAAATAAAGGTGATTGATATGCATCTTTAACATTTAATGTATACTGCTTGAAATTTTGGTGATAAGATAATATCAATTGACACCAAGCATCTATTTGTTTCTTTCTTGTCTCAGCATTTGGCTGCAAAGTAAAAAATGGTGGGAAATTATATTGCCAAGGCCATTCAAAATTCGACATCAAAAATTAAAAAATTCTAAAAATTAAAATAGCAGAATAGAATATTACAAATTATTACACTTACTTTAAGGAACTTCAGAAATCCGCAAATAAAATTTAACGCCTATATTTAAACAAATACATAAATAGAATTTGTATACTCTATTTTTATTTATTATAAATAAACATATAAAGAAAATTGAGAAAGTCATTAAATTTTAAGGAATTGAATATTCTTTTTCCTAGTTGTTGGGTTAAACTTGGTTTTAAACCCATAAACTCGTAATTGTATATCAACGACGAAAAAATAAAGGGTACACAAGCGTAAGAAGTAAATTTAAAATCTTACAAACACTAATAAAGCACAACAGAAGTGAACAGAAAACATTGATAAATTAAATTAAAAAACAGAATCAACATATAAAATTAATCGAATGCAAAATGTGCACGGCATCTGAGGGTTAAAGAAAATAAGATATTGTTGGGCCAGAACGTAAACGGCCTTGAGGAATGTTTAAATGGATCGGTAAAACACATTCAAATATAACATGCAAATTTAAATAAACCTATTGAAACATCAATTAAACCCTACCAAATATGAGAAAAAAGAGAATTAAAAATAAAATAATGTTGGGCCAAAACGTAAACGGCCTTCAAAATGTTTAAATGGATCAGAAACACACACGCAAACACAACACGCAATTTAAATAAACCCCAAAACACCAATTAAACCCTATAAAATCTGAGAAATAAAAGAATTAAATATAAATTAAGAAACATAAAAATAAAATAAAATATTAACAAAATGCACCAAGATCCGCACGATACCTACACAAATACAACAAGAAAACACGACAAATTCGACGAAATTAGAAAAATCAGTTAAAGTTCATTAAAGCAAGATTTAAATCAAAAAATTTGAATTAGTAATAATTCAAATAAAATTCTAAATAAGAAATTATAAAATAAAATCGAAAAATAATAAAAATAAATATTAGAATTTGCTAGAAAACAACAAGGTCGAATTTTGTTTTACTACATCAAATTTTACACACCAAAAATTTAGGTATATATACTGATCCATTTTCACATTAAAGTTAACCATTTTTCGAAAACCAGTTTTAAACCAGTTTTAAACCATTTTTAAGACTAGAAACTATTTTTGAAATTACTCCGTGTTTTCAAATTATTTGAATCTTTTAAATCTATTTTCAGAATTTTAGGTGAGAATCATTGATTTTGGAACCCTCTTTCCACGCCCCGTGTCTTGCATCTCTGTAGAGCTCTGCTCGGACGTCGGCGTGGGAAGAGAGGCATTTGGTTTATTATGTGAATGTATGCAAATTTTTTATGAATTGGAAGGGTAACTTGTTATATTTTTCTTATAATTAATAAACTTTATTATGTATAATTTGTTTCTTATATATCTATAATTTGTTGATTAAAATATGTCGAAATTTTTCCGGCCCACAGCCGAAACCTAATGCAAGAAAATAAAATCTACACACAATTCAGATTCGTGTAAGAGCGTGGAATATCGCCAATGATCTGTGCCCGTGAAGACCCGGCGTGCGGAACGCAGTGTTGGATCGTCAATATTATCCCTATAGCTGAAGCGAGAAATAAGGAAGAAGTCTCTGGCTACTTCCTCGTTTCTCAATTCTGTAAAATCGACTTAACTCATACTACACATGGCTAAAAATCATCACACCGAGTAGTCCAGTGGGCACTCAGTAAATATAATGTAAACACAGAATGCGCTTAAGGCTTATTAAAAGGGATTGGAACTGGGGTTAATTAAAATGGAAATCGTTGTTATAATTCAAATTAATATTTCAAACAAAAATTAAATTGGCGAGCCAAATAAATAAACAGGGATCAGTTAATAAATAATTTATTGATTCTCATTGATTCACGTAACAAGATTTAATTCACTAAACTATAAATCAAGTACTCATTTATTAAATAACTCATCGATTTTAATTGATTAATGAAAAGATATTTAACTCATTGAAGTACTATAATCATTTAATAAATAATTCACTAGTTTTAACTTAATTATTGCTTGAAGTAAAACTCATTAAAGCATTGATTTGATAAGTAATTCGTCGATTGTAAGTTGATTATTAATTCATTAAAATATTCATTTGATAAATAACTCATTTAATATTGTTCGAAGAAACGAAAATAAATCATCAAGTGTTCATTTAATAATCCATCGTTTTTTTTTAATTGAATATCATTCATTCAGCACATACTTCGTCGACGTTAATTAATTAACGTAAAGAAATTTAATACCGTAGTTTAAATATTCAAATTGATAAATAATCCATTGATTTTCACCCAGCCATTTAAAGTAAAAATTGTACCGTAAAGAATTTTGTAAAATATTTGACTCATCAATTTATTAAACCAAGTAGTCATTTAATGGATAATTGTCATTTAACGTAATAGAGATTTAACCTCTTGACCATTTCACCATAACGACAAGTGTTCAAACCAGATATGTATTTACAAAACATGTATACTGAAAAGTAAATATCCGAATAAAAGAAACAATTTATAAAAATTACGAATTACCAAATTGTTAATTAAGCGTATTGTATTAAACAAAATGATTTTAAAAACCGAATCAGTTTCGTGATCAGCAAGTAAGGTCCTTCTTGATGAAATTTCATAACTAAAATCAACCCATGTGGATTAGAGATTGTTGTAAGTTCATGCAGAGAATTATGGGTATAACCAATTGATCCATCAACAAACGTTCGATTGCGCTTGAGTAATGAAAAATTTCATATGTAAACGAATGCAACGAAGCCACGAAGTGAGAAAGAGGGACCTTTGACTTGATGATCACGGAATTGAGACAGGGATTGAATAAAATGAATAATTATCCGAACAAACATCTATATTATTCGTTTAACGAGGTCAACTATAGATGAAATTGTCATGATTAACTAATTTAAAACCAAATGATCAAAGAATTTATTGATTAGAATAAGAAATTTGAAAAGGAAGCGATTTGATTCCTCCCGTAAGACACAAAACCATCATCGAACGAGGGCACAGAACGATCACGAGGAATACTTCGAACTCAGCATTAACAGAGTGGTAATCACCCAAAAAATTGTGCGTCGATAAATTGCGAACCCTAAAAATAAAGCGATTAATAACTAGCTAACTTAACCATGAGAAATACCTACCACTGATTTTGTTTTGGCCACGTCCCCCAATGAACGCAGAGAAAGTTTCCAGAATATTCTTGACCCAAAACTCCAATCTGCAACCCGATAACTAATGATCCTTAAAACGAGAAAATTAAATGATGTTAATAAAGTATTTTCACCTACTTGAAAAGTTCATACGAGAATTCGCAATAAATATGAACAAACCGGATAAACAACTTTATCCGTTTAAAATAAACATTCTGGCGTATTGAAATCTAACAAATCTTTGTCACATCCGGTAATTCACCGTGAGTGATGAACCGAATTCGATGTCCAGTTCATGCCGTCTGATTAGAATTCGTCAATCACCGGAAATCAATCACTTCGTTTCCGCTCTGAAATTTGAAAATCAAGAATCCCGTCAACGATTTCGACAATAAACTAAAACCTAAATACAATAATCGCTTGCGCAATAGTTCGATACATAGCCATTTTATTGTCGGTTTGCATTGAAAATACCTTAAGCTGTGGTGATAAAATTTGGTACATTTAGTAAATGAACGGATACGCACGCGAATTTTAGGCTACTAACACACCCCCATATAAGACAGACGCAGTACCATATTATTTTACCAAACCGCAAGATTCCTTTGGCCTAACGCACGACACAAGATTAGCAGCATCACCAGCTACTTTACTCACAAGATACTCAGACACCTAACATAGGTAGATTCAAGCTAGCAAGTCCTCTCATACAGGACAAGAACGATTTCATTTTTGCAAACTATTAAAAATACGGAGAAAGATGGAGTAAACATATATTTTAATTCAGGACACGCTAGAACCATGATCGATATGCCCGCTCACATTGTGGAACAATGGAGACAAGCCTGGAGTCGGGTATACCAGGAACGATATCCTGAGGAGCCTACAGATGAACAAACGGAGGAAATATCACCAGAAAAATTCATGAAGCGATTTCGGGAGACGGCGGACGAACCCAATCCGTCACGGGACATTTTAATGCAGGCCCAAGAGCTCCTGGAAGGCCTTCTACAGCGTCAGCGACAAATCGAGGCTGACGTGGCATGGGCCACATCTTACCTGGCCAACGTCAAAGACGACATAGCGGCTGGACGACTGGCCGACAGCTACCCGCCTTCTCCCAGACCGATCAGAAACCTTAAACGACCGGTGCTCGTAGTCTCGGGATATGCTCCGGAAGAGGGGATTAAGCGATTCTTCGCGGAGGAGTAGACGCTATTGATGTAGACATTGATTATTGTTAGTGACATTGTGTCCGATTCAAGAACAAAAATTTTTTCTGTCTCATCTTTTCTATCATTATCATAATTTTCATTTTGAAAAATTGTTTAAATAAAACTACTCATATTTGCATTAGTCGCCATCCAATTCACTCATGATAATTTTAGAAATGGATCCCGTAAAGTTGTTACAAAACGAGTTAACTCGAGCGCGACAGACAAACAAGGATCTCCACGACCAACTCATACACCTGGTTCGGGAAATACAACAACTCAAAGCTACGTGGGTTAACCCCACCAGGGTCAAGCCGCTGTATCAAAAGTTAGCCGCAGCTCAGAAGGGGTGGACCGAAGAAAGGCAATTGGTGACCAGCCTGAAGACCCAAATCAGGGGGCTAGAGGTAGCGTTGTCCGCTAGTCAAGAGGGGGCAGCGGTAACCTACCCTCTAGTTTTCGCCCCGGCTCAACTAGCATACCGAGAAGTGAACCCGACCCCATCCGCAATGCCAACCCCTGTCGAAAACCCCACTCCAACAATTCCTTCAACATCTAGTCGACGACCTGGTCGCAAGGAGCGAGCTAAACGTCGAGCCGCTCGACTCTCCAATCAATGCACTTTTAAATAGATTATTGTTAAATATATTATTTTCCGTACATCTCTCATTTCATTTACGTACTAATAAAGTTTTTTTTTAATAATAAATAAAATACAATTGTGAGGGATTAAATACAACCACCAATCATTTTTTCCTTTCAATCTAACGCCGATAAACCAGCTGGATAGACGATAGAAATTTAGACGCAAGGGGACCAATAAGTAAAAGCGAGCGCAGGTCTTCTATCGACAGCTCGTGAACCCGAGGATTGTCCGAGCAACTATAGTATTAGCTAATGATACTCAATTTTTGCGGGCAGTCCACCACTTGAACACATTACCAACGTTGCCTAGCAACGGGTGCCAAGTGGCAGTTAGTATCTTTTTGTATGGCGTTACGGGGCAACCATGGAATAATTTAAACAAACGTCGAGACCCTGTAACCCACCAATAATAAACATAAAAATAAATTAAAATAATAACAAAACGCACGAAGATTCGCACGATACCAACACAAACATAACAAGAAAACACAACAAATTCGACAAAATCTGATAAATTAAGAAAAGTTCATGAAAGTGAAACTTAAATCAAAAAATTTGAATTAGTAATAATTCAATAAAAATTCTAAATGAAAAATTATTAAAATAAATCAAAAAATAATAAAATTAAAGAATAGAATCCACTAGAAAATAACAAGGTCGAATTTTGTTTTACTACATCAAATTTAACATGCGAGGTTAGGGACAGAAAATAGGTATAAATACCGATTCATTTTCACATTAAAGTTAACCAAAAAACCATTTTAAAACCGTTTTAAAAAACCATAAAACCATTTTGAATCAAAATTTACTTTCGAATTATTGATTGAAAATCTATAGTGAAACTTACTTTTAGGTGAGAAATAGTTCTATTTGGAACTCTCTCTCCACGCACATCCTTGCAACCTTGGTAGAGCTCTGCTTGGATGTCGGCGTGGGGGGAGAGGTATTTTATCTTTGCTATGCAATGTTATGAATTTTTATTTTTATGAAATGGAATGTAGGGTAATTTATGTTCATTTGTTATATGCTTAATATTTATTTATATTATTTATAAATTGCTTTACATACTTAAACTTAACTAAATATTTGTCGAAATTTTTCCGGCCCACAGCCAACACATATTGCAAGATAGTAAAATCCACATAGTACAGATTTGTGTAAGAGCGTGGAAAATCGCCAATGATATGTACCCGTGAAGACTCAGCGTGCGCAACGCAGCGGTCGTAACGTCAATATTATCCCTATAGATGAAACGAGAAATAAGGAAGAAGTCTTTTGGCTGCTTCCTCGTTTCTCATTTCTGTAAAATCGACCTAAATTTCTATTACACACGGCTCAAAATCATCACATCGAGTAGTCCAGTGGGCACTCAGTAAATATAATATAAACACAATATGCGCCTAAGGTCTATTAAAGGGAACGGGTACGGGGATAAATTAAATTGAAATCGTTGATATAGCTAATTTGAATTAATATTTTGAAATAAATTAGATAAAACTTATTGCTAAAAGTAAATTAAATTCACCTTTCGAAATAAGTTAGTAGAAATCATTAAATTCATTACTTCGATTATTGATTAAAAAATTAAAGTAACTATTGATTGTAAATAAAGAAAAAATTAAAATATTCTATGGCTTAAAATTGAAGTAATTATTGGGTAAAAGTAATTCATGACTTAAATGATCGTAACTTATTGATTAAAATTAGAGTAATGACAAATAATTTCATTAATTAAATTATTATAATTCGTTTCGATAAAATTAAAGTAATCATCGAGTAAGAGCGAATAAGGCATTGAGTTAATCAAAATCAATCATCGATAAAAATTGAAGTAATTGCTGAATTGAATTCATCGATTTCAAATAACGAAACGTATCAATTAAAAGTAAAGTAATTCCCGAACTTCAAAGCACAGTAACCCACCGACTAGAAGTAAAATAATCCATAGATTGAAAGTAAGGGTTTAAAAATGAAGTGATTGATTAAATTAATTAGCTGATTAAAGGTAAAGATATAAAGGAAAAATAAGTATGAGTAAATCAACAAGTCGCTAAAATAGACAGATAAAAAAAATCATCGTTATAGGAACTAAGGTCGTGGTCGTAAAGAAAATCAATACCGCTAAAGAGAATCGAAGTTACCCTGAAATTGTTAATTAATTTGCCAAAGACGAAATAAAATTGACTAGATGAATTCAATTTGACAATAACGTTTAATTTGAAAACCCATTAAGACTTAAAAATCAGATGAAAGCCAAACATTAACTTAATGTAAAATTGACGAAAAATCAAATGACCATAACAATTTAGACGATTAGAGTAACAGTCAAAAGTTTATTGTTACATTACGAAAAAGTCTAATTATAAAACATTATATTAATGATAAAACACAGAAAAGGCTTACTGCCGACATCAAAGTTCGATAATAACAATAAAATGATCACAAACATCCCCGACGAAACGATAAACGAAAAACTCCAAATAATAAAAATCATAAAACTCCAGATATATGAGATGGCACCACAGTTTTGAGAAGGAGTTCCCCGAAGGCTACGGTGGATTGCAAGTGTTTTTATCCTAAACCTGTCGATAAGAGCATCCAAATAAACGACAACATAAAATTCCCGAAATCGATTGAATAAACCGAAGCGGATACGCCAATCGCAATTTTCTACAATTAAGTTGACCTAAGTAAAATAAACAGGATATAACTTACCCAAGATGAAATGGTCGATACCAAAGTTGACTAATCCACCGGACATCCTGTGATCATCGACGTTGATGTTGAGATGAAGTATCCATTTGACGGAAACACACCGTTACAATGATAAATCATCATCGCCTTACGAGAGAATTTATTAACATCATTAAAGTCGCGGATTCAAAGCACCTCTTACGTTAGATCCCCAACATCATGATAAATAAGGACCTCACATAAATTAATTCGTAACTAACCCTTAACCAATTAATCAATTATTGCCCACAATAGTATCATGACTCTCGAATCCGATAGCGACGTCCCCAAACATTAAGTCAAATTGCTAAGTCATTCTACCTTTTCGATTATTGTCCTTTAAGCCCTCTACGGATCCAACGATTAATTAGGCACCATATAAATTTGATATTTTAGTCATGATAGGTCTTGTTAATCTATGACCGAAATGCTAACCTGAGATATCACGTAAATTCCAGTGTGCTGATTGTCGTAAAAGGAATTTTCAATGCTGCTCGACACATAACTTAGTCCACTATTAACAACAATTACGCCAGTTCTTTTGAACTCCAAATAGGTAAGCGCCCTTACGACCAACATGGATAAATTCTTCTATTACTTCGTATTGAATGGTTTATTCACCATATCGTTTCAGATCATGCCACTCGATTGGACAACTACACAGGCAACTAGTGAAAAACGCCCGAGGAAGGCACCACAGGCAGCAGATATCATCGACGAACTTCGACCGCAGTGGTCACGTCCCACCACTTGGCGACTGTTGGGTCTCGAAACGGACCCTTGCGGACTCGCCGGTCAACAATATCCGGCCGCAGAGACATATGAGCATGCGCGGAACCTCCTCACCCACTGGGAAAGGGTGCAGGAGCAGGTAGATCTCAATGTGATCAAAGCCCGGATGTACCTCGCGAACGTAGAGGAGGACATCCGCGTTGGGCGTATTGCGGAGGCATACCCACCTCGACCGGTCCGCGATACCCGACGGCCCTATCCGGTGGCGGCTCTAAGGAAGAGCCTAAAAAGACATTCCACCGAGGAGTCCTGATCCCTCGTCAGGGAATAAAGACAATAGTTACAGTGTTAATGTTGTAGATGATTTCGAATTTAATTGTCTGATGTCTACCCTACAATTCCTACAAACCGAACTGGATCACGCTAGGCGGTCAAATGCGGATCTGCTCACCCAAATTATCCAAATAACCCGAGAAATACAGCAAATAAAGGCAACCTGGGCAGATCCGGCAAAAACAAAAGCCATCTACCACAGACTCACGGCGGCACAGAAAGGCTGGTCAGAAGAGCGACAGCTCAATCAAAGCTTGCTTACCCAGATCAGAGGATTGGAAGTCGCCCTAGCGGTCTGTCTGGAGGGGGAAGCGGTAACATACCCGCTCGTCTTCGCCCCATCCCAGATGCCGCAGAAAAGTAGCCAACCAGCGGACCAGTCTATCACTCCATCAAACAATCGTCGGCCGGGACGCAAAGAGCGTGCTCGACGCCGAGCAGCACAACCTCCAAATCCACCCCATTAACTCGCGATAGTTATTCATTGTGTCGATTTCAATAAATTAGTTGTAGTTAAAGTATTTCCTAGACGCACTTACATATAGAGATTACTATGAACATTCGCATCACGATTCCCAACCATCTCTCCACGTTCGATCATGAATTTTCTTACGCATGGGACAGAGCTAAGCGAGCATAGGTCTTCTATCGGCAGCTCGTGAACCCGAGGGTTGTCCGAGCAATTACAGTACTAGCAATAATACTCAATTTTTGCGGACAATCCACCACTTGAACACATTACCAACGTTGCCTAGCAACGGGTGCCAAGTGGCAGCTAGAATCATTTTGTATGGCGTTACTGGGGCAACCATAAAGATAAACAAATAACGAAACCCTGTAACCCACCAATATTATGACCAATTTCAAGGGTTTCCAATCAGATACGCACAATAAAAGTAATTATCATTGGATACCCGTCAATTGACGTTAGAAATGCATTCTAATGGGCCTCTTCCAGTAAAAGATGAGCCATATTTCCATGACTACTTATACCAAACATTTGAGTCCAAGAGCTACCATAGAAGGTGTTTGCTCATTTCATTAATGATATTAATCGAAATAATATTACAAAAAGAAAAGGAGATAAAATGATCAAATTGCTTAAAATAGCATTTTAATAATTTCTCAACACATTTGTTAAATACTTTAATGCTTTTGTAGCGCCTTTGCAAATTTTCGGATTTGCCCTAAAATCCTGTCATCTTCCAGCCTCATTCTTCTTGCTCTTTCAACTTGTCCAAGTTGATGTTTAGGTAGATTTCGTTTTGGTTGGATGGCCAGATCAATTGGATCTAGCTTATTGAGTGTGATTTTGTGTTCAGATATTGATGAGATTGTATTTATTTCAGTAGTGTTGGTGTGGTTTTTGATCCCAGTTTTGATGGTTTCTCGCAGTTATGGTTGGGCTTTCTCCTTTTCCAAGATTCCGGATTTCTGCTTCATTTCTTCATATTGCTCCTTAAACATATCATTTTGTTGTGTCAGCTTTTCTGGCTTGGATCAGTAAGTTGTTGGAAGTCTTTCTATCGGTTTATTTAAATGTATTTTCAGTTCAGATCATGTTTAAAACTTTTCAGTTGTACCTCGAGTCGTTCCACCTCCGGTTACCACTAGAATATGTGAGTTGGGGTAAAAGCAATTATCGTTCTCACTTCGAGCCTCAGATGACGGATAACTGCTACGGAATCTGCCGGGAGTCTCGACCTATTCGAGTGGGGAGAACTTTATGTAAGCCGAAGATTCTTCGAACGTACATATGATGTTTGTGTGGAAAGTCCTTGATTGAGATAAATTTTATTTTTAGTGATCATCTAAATAAAATGAAATTTCCCTATTAATGGGTTTTTCTAGCTTTTCCCGTTTTAGTTACGAAGTAAATTATAAAGTATGCGTTGTAATTGCTTTGTAGTGATTGACCCTATGTATTCGTTTTTTCTCATGAGCATCTGGTCGGAAATTTAGTAATTAATCAATCGCCATAAATACTTATCTCACGTGAGTACTTCTAAGTTACGGGAGAGTTGATTTTTGGGGCTGTATTTATGCGTTCGCATTTCAAAATCTTCGTTTATCCCACATTTCTGTTTCATCATAGGAGGATATTTGTTAATCTATTGAACCCAAAATATTTATTCATAGAGTTCTTATAGGGAATTAATTTTTAATCTTAATTATTAGTCGAAATATTCGAGATTATCTTATTGAATCAGCCAATATCTTTATTTATAAGTTCCCTCCTATAAAATTGGTATAGTATTTACAATTTTATTGCTAAAAATTGAGGTATTTCTCTATTTTATAATTATAATTTTATTACGCTACATAAATTTCGCATGATGTTTCCCCATTCACCTCCCTTAAAAATACAAAGTTGATCCTAAGGAATATATGTCGATATTGTGATTACGACTGTCCACCGGACAACTCGTTTTCAAAGATTTTAAGCAGATGAGTTTCAGGAGATGGGTGACAGAGGATCAGCCAAAAACTGGTCCTCTACCTTCATTCTACCTTTATAATTTTCATAATTGAAGTTCGCATCCATCGTTACGCACGACTAGACCTTCACGGAAACGAGATATTGGCGAACGAACATTCTCTTACATTTCTCGAATAGTGTGTAGATTTTAATATCTTGGGGTGTAATTGGCTGTGGGACGGAAAAATTTTGACACAGTTTAGAAGTCAATTTTCGTTTAAAATCATATAATTTGAATGATCATAGACAGTACAGGTTTACATCATCACTTCATGTCCACACATCTTTCAATAGAGCTTCATTCTTACTTAAAATTTTCAACACTTTAGTTTGATCTATTCTGTCAATAGTTTCGAAAAAATGTAGAGTTGCGCTGACTAATACCTTTCTCAATGAACAATAGTAGTTTTTGCTGGCCAAAACGGTCTAAGCTTTTTGCAAGGAAAAGATGATTGCTCAGAAAGTGATTGATTTTCTGTAAAAATGAATCGGTATACATACCTATTCTGTGACTCTAACCTTGCCTGAATATTTTGATGAGTTAAAACAAAATTTGAACTTGGATTTATTTGTATTAACTAAAGCTATTTTTATTATTTTTTTTACATTAAATATGTTGGGTTTTTATAGGAAGCCGGTGTTTAGATCTGACTCCTTGGTGTCCTTATTTAATCAACTCAATTAACCTAACACAATAAGATTTTTTTCCAATCTATATATCATAACTTTATTCACAACCTTCACAAAAATCGATTTAATTCACAATATTCTGCACAATTATTCTGCACAATTTAACAATAAATAAATGCGTAGGGATACGTCTTCTAAAGGGAAATGCCTGTGTCTGGTGCGCAATACTTTAATTTGTTTGGCTGATTGAAGTCCCTTCTAAGATTATTACTTTCTTTGCTGAACTCTTCGACAAACGTGTAAATTCTTTGATTTGCCTTTTTCTTTTATAACTATCTCGCAAATCAGGTCACCCACAAATCAAAACATCTCTCTTTCTAAAACTAAATCAGATAATTCAGGGCTCCCAGGGTTTCCATTTACCGGGGTTCCCCTTTTATCCGGGTTTCCTTCGTCAACCAATTTCGTTTTCCGTAATTAGAAAATTTGTTAACGTCCCGGGTTTCTCACACTGTTCGGGTTTTCTGTTGGCTCGGACTTCTCAATAGCTCGGGTTTCCCATTAGCTAATTAATTTTTAATTAATTCCTATTTTTAGTAAATATTTCCTTCTGGGGACCCCCAATCAATTTAATTTTATTATATTTGGATTTGTCTCGTCATTTAGCATCTCCCCATACCCGTTTCCCCCGGATAAATATTTATTTTTAAATTTTTAATTGATTTTTCCATTTTAATTATTATTTCGAATATCAATGTTTTTACTGATTTTCCAATTTACTTTTGTGAGTTTTGTTAACCCCAACAAATAGACAAAATATTTTAATAATTTTTTAATTCAATATTTTCTACTAAAAATATTCCATTTTCCCTATTTTATTCAATAATTTATTATTTTTTATAAATTTTCCATTTTTCGGTCAAATTTTGTTATAATGTTATATTTGGTGGGTTACAGGGTTTCATTGTTTGTTTGAACTAACCGGTGGTTGCCCCCCGTAACGCCATACAAAATGATACTAATCGCCACTTGGCACCCGTTGCTAGGCAACGTTGGTAATGTGTTCAAGTGGTGGATTGCCCGCAAAAATTGAGTACCATGTGCTAGTACTATAGTTGCTCGGACAACCCTCGGGTTCACGAGCTGTCGATAGAAGACCTATGCTTGCTTTGCTCTGTCCCTCATGATCGTTCAAGATTAGGTCCTTATCTGCCTGCGGAGAGATGAAAGTAAGGTTGAGTAACATGATGCGAATGTTTGGCATATAAATATATCAACGTAACAAATTAAATTAAGAACACGACTACTCTATTTATTTAGCAACGCGCGCAATGTTTACAGGTTAATGATTTTGAAGCTGGATTGCTCGACGTCGGGCCCGTTCCTTACGTCCCGGCCGACGATTGCTTGCTGGAAGGGTAGATTGTTTCACTGGTTGGGTGTTCTTCTGCGACATCTGGGTTGGGGCGAAGACGAGCGGATATGTTACCGCTTCCCCCTCCCGGCAGACTGCTAGGGCGACTTCGAGTCCCCGAATTTGCGTGCGCAGGCTCTGGTTGAGCTGCCGCTCCTCTGCCCAGCCTTTCTGTGCTGCGGTCAGGCGGTGGTACAGTGTTTTTACCTTTTCTGGTTCCTTCCAGGTTGCTTTAATCTGTTGCGTTTCGCGGGTTAATTGAAGAATCTGAGTGTGTAATTCCGCGTTTGTCTGTCTTGCGTGGTCCAGTTCAGATTGTAAGATTTGTAAGGAAGACATTACTACAATCAAATAGATTATGTTAATTTATTATTGATCAAGTTATATAATTGTTTATTTCGTTAAACCAAACACGAATAACTCTAGCTATAAGAAAAAGAAATAACACGTAAATTTCTAATATTTTCAATCAGTTACTACATAAAGTCTATCATTGTTGGTTTATTCGTCCGGGCAATATCTCTTCAGGCTTCGTTTGAGAGCCTCAACGGTATAGGGTCTTCTGGTGTCTCAAACTGGGTGAGATGGATAGGCGACTGCAATCCGCCCGGCAAGGATGTCTTCTACTACGTTCGCAAGATACATCCTTGCCTTAACCACCTGTAAATCTGCCTGCTCCTGCACCCTTTCCCATTGGGTGAGGAGGTCCTGTGCGTGCAGGTAGGTCTCCGCAGCTGGATATTGCCGTTCCGAGAGACATGGTCGTTGCAACTGGTTGAGTATTCTCAGGGTCGGCGGGACTCCTGTCTGTTCCTGTTTGGCGGTCTCTCGATGGGTAATTCGTTTGGGTGACATGTCTAAACGTTACTGTTATTAGGTTCGATTGATTCACCATTCTAAGTTATTAGCAAGCAGATTGTGTCTATGTTACTAGTAAGGGTGTCATACAAATTAATCCTATTGATTTCTATTAGCGTCACTTTCCGTCGTAACTTTGTGAAACGGGTGAGCGGTTTATCTACAAGTTTTACGGACCTGGCTCTTGGGTGTACTTCTTCATGGGGTGATATATAATTAATCATATGGATGAGATAACCTGATGTTTAACTTATTTGATATATGCATCTTAACATTAAAATTTTTCATGTAGGCGGATACTCGTACATTGACTTAAGGGAATTTGTACATTGATTTAAAGTTTTGTTTACTAACTTCAATTACAGTTGTTCGAACTTTAAGATTTAGGCCGGATGTTGATCCGAGATAACTTAGTCACGTGTAGGTGTATCCTGGTGGGCGAATGATTTCCGGCGGATTTTACCATTACCACTTAAGCGGTTGACGAAAGGTGATTTACATTGTTTACATCCGGTGATTGTATTATTCGTGTCATATTTTCAGAATTAATGGTCAAATGCTCGCCTACACTCGATTATCTCAATTTCCGGTAAGTTATTTCGTTGAGTAGTTTGAATGTACTTTACTAACAAATTTTAGGAAAACTTCTACGCTTACCGAGATTTCCAAGTCGATGCGGTACCCTTCTGTTGGAATAACTTCACTATGTGGAACTTCATTTGTTCAATAGTGTGATATTAATACAAATTTTCTCTTATCTTAAACATTGGTTTTTTCAATCATATTAATTTAATTTACGTAAATATTCATTCACTTTACCGCTAATCAATTTGCTATAAATCCTGAATTTACGATAATTGAAGAAACCTATTTTATAGATTTATGAGTTATTCTAGTTCGAATCAAGGGATTGTATTATCAGTAATAAATATCGACATCTGTTATTCCAATTTCTAATAGTCTTCCCTAAGGCTATTTGGATCAACTATTACTTTAGCCCACAAAGTTATTTTAATGCTAATAGTTTTAAATCCGTGCATCCAGTTTTACTTTAATTTACATCGAAAATTACTTGATTTTTACTAAAGAAACTATCTTACGGTTATTCAACTCATCTTTAATTCTAATCTTTAATCCTCTAATCATAGTTCATTAAGGAGCTTATATTATTTATTCTTATTTGATACTTTACTTTACCAAAACTAGTTTACGTGGGTTTTACTCAATAATTATCTGACTTAGTTTAATCAATGTGATATTTCTGTTTACCCGAAACTCATTTTAATTGTTACCAACGAATAGGTTTAATTGAAGCAACGATATATTTATTTTTATTCATTTTATTTTTAATCAATAATTTAATCTAAACACTTGATTTTACTCAATCACTTCTTCAATTTTTATCAAACTGAATTAAATAGTGAATTACGTGTCGTTTAATCAACAATTTAATTAAGGGGTTCCATACTTTCATTCGAGAATCATTTTACTTTTAATTGATACATTTCTTTATTTGAAATCAATGAATTCGATTCTTAATTGCTTTCATTTCTATCGGGGGTTGATTAGATCAATACATTACTCGTTCTTACTCAAAGATCGGATTACTTTTATTGAAATGAATTATAATAATTTAACTGATGAAATTATTTGCCATTACCCTAATCTTAATCACTAATTTACGAGCATTTAAATTATCTTTACCCAATATTTACTTTAATTTTTAAGCCATAAAACACTTTACTTTTACAATCAATGGTTGCTTTAAATTTTATCAATAATCTCAATTTAATCGAATTCAATGATTCCCAATAAATTTTATTTATTTAAAAATGTTAATCCAAAATAGTTATAACAACGATTTCAGTTAATTTAACCCAAGTACCCTTTCCCTTTAATAGGCCTTAGACGCATATTGTGTTCATATTATATTTATTGAGTGCCCACTGGACTACTCGGTGTGATAATTTTAAGCCGTATGTAACATAATTTTAGGTCGATTTTACAGAATTGAGAAACGAGGAAGCAGCCAGAGACTTCTTCCTTATTTCTCGCTTCAGCTATAGGGATAATATTGACGTTACGACCGCTGCGTTGCGCACGCTGAGTCTTCACGGGTACATATCATTGGCGATTTTCCACGCACTTACATGCATCTGTACTATGTAGATTTTATTTACTTGCGTTATGTGTCGGCTGTGGGCCGGAAAAATTTTGACATTTTAATTTAGTTTATGAAAAAATATATATCAAACAATTTATGTATATTAATAATATTTATTAGTTAGGACAAAATAACAGAATTACCCTTCATAACCATTCCAAAAATTTTCATACAATAGCATAAAATATCATAACAGAAAGCATAAATGCCGCTCCCCCCACGTCGACGACAAGCAGAGCTCTACAGAGATGCAATGGACGTGACGTGGAAAGAGGGTTCCAATCATAAATATTTCTCACCTAAAATCAGTTGAATTAGTTCAAATAGCTTGAAAATAGGGTTTTAAAATAGTTTCACAACGATTTGAAAGTAAGATTTCAAAATAGTTTACAAACGATTTCAAATGGTTTGAAAAATGGTTAAGTTAAATGTGAAAATGGATCAGTATTTATACCTATTTTTCTCGCGTGTGAAATTTGATGCAGTAAAACAAAATTCGACCTTGTTATTTTCTAGTAAATTCTATTCTTTAATTTTATTATTTTTTGATTTATTTTTATAATTTTTTATTTCGAATTTTTATTGAATTATTACTAATTCAAAATTTTCGATTTAAATTTCATTTTAATGAACTTTAATTGATTTTTTCAATTTCGTCGAATTTGTTGTGTTTTCTTGTTGTATTTGTGTAGGTATCGTGCGGATCTTGGTGCATTTTGTTAATATTTTAATTTATTTTTATGTTTTATTATTTTATATTTAATTCTTTTATTTCTCAGATTTTATATGGTTTAATTGGTGTTTCCTGATTTATTTAAATTGCGTGTTTTATTTGCGTGTATGTTTCTGATCCATTTAAACATTTTTCAAGGCCATTTACGTTGTGGCCCAACATATTTATGAAAATATCGTGCGGATCTTGGTGCACATTTATATATATTTTAGTTTACTTTTATGTTCTTTGATTTTATATTTGTGGGGTCAGTGGCTGCTAACCTTGACCCCTTTATATACAATGCTTTTCTTGTCCACCAATGATTACCCGTTGCTAGACAACGTTGGAACTGTAACCACTGATTATGAGACCGCCAAAGGTGAGCTCTATCTGTAGAACTGCTAAGGCCCGGCCTCATGATGGTTCCAACGCGCTACCGATAGAAGGTCTACGTGCGATTTTCTGCCTCGGTCCTTTCCATATGAATTCAATAATGGCAAGAATCAATAATTACGCAAATTCTACTCGCACATTTTTCGATTGAACGGATTTATTTTTAAGTCAATTATTAAAGTTTTAAATAACGAGAAGAATACTTTATTTTTTAATACAATTACACAGTTAAATTGTGGAGACACTTATTTTTCGATTCTGATCTGCGGCTTGTTGCACGCGACGTTTTGCGCGTTCCGCCTTTCCTGGTCGTCGCTGAGAACGTTTAGTGCTACCGGTTTAGTGGTGCTCATCGCATCCCGGTAGGCATGCTGTGCTGGCGCGAACACCAGTGTATAGGTCACTGCGTTGCCCTCCTGGCAAGCCTACAGGGCCACTTCTAAACTTCTGATTTGAGTCTTTTGATTTTGTGCCAACTGTTTCTCTTCCGCCCATTCACGCTTCGCGGCGAACAGTCGCTGATAGATTGCCTTCATTTTTGTTGGTTCTACTCATGTTGCGCGAATCTTCTGGATATTGCGACTAATTTGTAGGAGTTGACTGTGGAGCTCTGTATTTGCCCTTCGAGATTTTATTAGCTCCTTACTCAGGATACTGAGGGACTCCATATCTATAAATAAATTACTAGTTTTATTATGAAAGTTTTGAATTAATTATGGATAGACTTTTTATTTTATTATCTATCTGGAGCTCGTCTACCTAGACGTCTATTGGGACTCTACAAAAATGCCCTATTCAGATTACTACAATTCAGCGTTATTACGTCCATTATTTGAGAATAAAATTTTTGTATACATTAGTAAATTATATAACGAAAGGTTTCTAACGAAATTTATATTTTTATTACAAAGGAATCGCTTGTTCTATCTTCTTGGATGATTCTCATGACGTGAGCCGAATGGAAATCTGGATCGATCTCGAGCCTATAAATGCTGCGATTCGAATTGGTCCTCCGATTTACAGTATGTTCCCTATTCACAGACATAAAGACACAATATTCGGCCTAAGACTAAGAAAACATAAGAACAATCCGGGCTGAAATGATTTATTCATTGAAATCATAATTGGTTTGGTCATAAAGCACGACTTTACATTTCATATTTTCTTAGATTGTTCATTTTATAGGGTCGAATTTCCTATGACGGCTTCGTTCCAGTTGTCTCGTTAGTGCTCTAGGTAATTGATTTGAAGACTTTTGAGTTTTAGCGCTCATGTCATAGCTGATTTTTGACGGCTTAAATGCTCCTTGTAAATGGGAGATAAAAACTTTCATTACACAATAAAACATAGTTCTGCCTTTATCTTCATTGATCTCCTTCGGATTATTCCTCCTGGTCTTGTTTCGTCGATCGAAGTGATTGTTGTTCGGCATTTTATTCTTGGACTTCGCTGTCATCTGGATTGTGCTCTGTTGATTATTCATTAAAGTTGTTTGAAAATGAGACGAATTTTCATGTAATCGGCTATATATCCAACGGCGTAGGCGTGACCTTTTGGTGTTGAGGAATCAATATATTTTCTTCCATTACGATTGAATTGACATTCGGAATTATTTCATCATAAACAAAATCTGGTAAAAAAATTTTGATTTCTTCTGATTACATTTTCTGTGCTGCCGATCATCAATGATGTGTCGTGACATCGTTGAATTTTTTATCCTACTTTGTCATAATTTTTTTTATCGATCTCGGAGGACTTTTTACTAATGAATCGTCTCTTCTCAGTTATAATTTCCTAATTATTTATCTAATTATACTCACTAGATTCTTAGATGCTTGGATTTATAATTCACATTGCCATGAAGTTATTATGTCAGTTTTTGTTGGTCTATCATCGCCGTGATGTTCGATCTATATACAAAAACCTCATGTCATTCCACAGTGATTAGGAGGATGTTTATCTTCCGCGTGAGAGTTGGAACCATTGGATCAATCGTATTTGTTTCGATTTTACATTAATTTGTTGTTGTCTTATTGTCAATTTTATTATTAACTTGAACGTTAGTGAATTTCAATGTTTTCATAATTTAATTCTGGGGATGTACGTTTCACTATTTCGGAATGGAGGGGGTCTAGCTCTACATAAGACAGTAGGTAGATTATGTTGTCGCGATCGTTTACTCTCGCGAAGTGGTTACTATTAATATTCTATATCAATTCACTTCATTTCTCTCATTATTGTCATAAATTTGATTTGTGCTGGGGTTTAAGACTAATATTTTTCGTTTAAATTGACTTAACATTAAATTATCGGTATATTTATCGATTAGTCAGTTATACTCGCTGGTAAATATTTTATAACTTCCTCGAATTTTAGTTGGTTAGTCCGGTTCATTCCACCTTTCTTTATGTTTAGCTCATTTTTAAGCATTCGCGGGCTGAATTTTTGTTAATTAATTTATTATTAAATCTCTTAAGCATTTATTGAAAATCTTATTAGCTTTAATTATCTATCTGGATCGCTACTAAAGTAATTTAGTCGTTTAATTTACAATAAGGTAGATAATTACACTTTATGAAGACCTTTGACTTGGATTATCATTTTAGAATATTTACTTGAAATAATTGATTTTCTACATTAAAACGATTTTCCACTCTTTTCCCGCACTCACCTCCTTTATTTAGTTTTAGTGTTAGATATATCGATATTATGATTTTATGAGTGCCCACTGGACTACTCGATGTGAATGATTTTAAGCCTATAAGTAATATGATTTTAGGTCGAATTTTTGGGAGATAGATGACGAAGAGGCAGCCAAAAGATTGCTCTTCGATCTTCCATCTTCACCTAAAAGCGGCATGAATTGATGTTGGGGTTCTGGCGTTACGAACGCCAGAACCTTCACGGGCATGAGATATTGGCGGATGAACCGCACTTACATTTCTCGATAGTTATATAAAGTTTGTTAACTTGCAGTGTGTTTTGGCTGTGAGCCGGAAATATTTCGACATAGTATGACATTTTTTATGACTCATATATTTCGTGACACATTATTTATACATAGTATCTGACTCCCATCATTCATAATAAATCATCTTCCCATACGTACGTTCAAGTAGAGCTTACTTGAGATTGCTTGAAACGTAGTATGGAAAAATTGTCGATAGTTGAATTGTCCTCGAGAAAGTTTGAATTTTGCTCACAAAAGTTTGCATTGCATTCTGTGAAAATGAATTTGTATATATACCTGTTCTGTGACTCTAACCTTGCGTGTTCTTTTTGATGCGTTCAAACAAAATTTGACATTGATCCATTTCTATGTTAAATGAATAATTCTTTTTATTTTTCCTTTTTAATAGAATATTTCTTATTAAAAATATTCCTTTTTATTCGTTTACTGCAAATCTTCATGAACTTTCCATTTTGCGGTCAAATTTTATGTTGTCTTGTTATTTTTCTGTTAATTTCATGCTGATCTTGGTGCGTTTTATTATTATTTTAATTTACTTTTATGTTTTTGATTTTATATTTTTATTGCATCTTTCTCATATTTTAAGGTTGTTGAGTTGATGTTTATGGGTCTGATTTTAAATTTACTTGTTATATTTGCGTGCTATTTCAAATTCAATCAAATAAAATCCAGTGCTGGCACAACATATTGAATTATATTTTTCCTCGTCTTACCTAAAATACCTAATGAGACTCATTTTACTAAATATTTAGACCTTTGAATTAATATAGAATTAGAATAAAAATAACTGAATTAGAATAAAATGATAGTCAAAATAAATAGAGTCTCCTTTACTTACAAGGTTTGATTTTCTGGCGAGCGTAAAATTTTAGAAATTAATTAACTGGCATGAGCATTTAATTTTGTTGATCTGGCATCGACTTATATAGGGTAGTTTTCATCGTACTTTTTTGATACATTAAAACAAAATACCCACGTGTTTTCATCACTTTTTTCCTACTATCAGATTTTTATAAAGGCTTCGAATTACATTTTGAGCTTAATTACCATAATAATTTTCCAAAATGCAATCATTTTTGATAAATTTGAAGCTGATTTGGTAAAATTGGATGATTTACTTTGTTTTTGATGTTTTCTAATAATTTTTAATATTTTTATTTATTTTTATGTCTTTTTCAACTTTTTTATTATTTTTTGTCTTGTTTATCGTCAAATTGACGATTTTTGGTCAATTTTTGTCTATTTTAATTCCTAACTACCAAATTTTATTGGATGACATGCCAGATAAGCAGAATTTCAAAAACCTAGTCTTTGCCCAACAAATAAAAAGAGCGAAAATTAAATGAAAACTTATCAAAGCTAAATTTTTAATAAATTGAAATAAATAAAAAAATATATTATAAATAATTAATTATGTTCTTATTATACTTTTATTCAATTGTAATGAATAAAATACCATGCGACACATACTTATTTGGAAAATTAAATAAAACGATTGTTTTCTAGAAATATAAATGTTATTGTCTCCATGAGAAAAAATAAAATAGTGAAACGTCATAAAAATATGAGCGCGTTTGGAAATATTAAGGGCCCCTGCAAAATAACTAAATGATGACCCAATAAACCAATAATAGTGGATTTCAAAATTAATATAAGTGGAGAACTTTATTATTTTTGTCCAATAACTGAGTAAATTGAGTTTAAAAAAATCATCATAATTGGTTTCGAGAATTGCTTATAATTTCTCGGGAAACTGGTGAAATATTATGGATGTATGTGCATTGACTTACGTATTCGTCCCAATCGTTTTGATCTTTTCCACAAAAACCGCTAATCTACTGAGAAGTATGCCATTAAATCTTTCTACTAACCCATCAGTTTGAGGATGATAAGCTGTTGTGTTAATTTTGTGCATGTTGAACATATTAGCTACCCTTTTGATTGTTTCACTCATGGAATTTTTTCCTTTATCTGTTAATAGTTTTCTAGGTGTGCCAATTTTAAAAATAATTTTCTCTACAAGTAGTTTGGCTAGTGTTTCTGCTGTTTCATATTTGGTTGTGAATGCCTCTGCGCATTTGGTAAAATAGTCTCTAAAAACTAATATATGTTTATTTCCGTTAATGGTGGTAGGTAACTTGCATAAAAAATCCATAGCACATAGCTCCAATGGCGATGTTGTAGCTGAGATTGGGTGTAAGGGTGCTTTTGTCTTTGTCCCCGTATTTTTTCTAGTTGTTCATATTGTACATGCATTACACCATCTCTTAACATCTTTTTTAAAGTTTTCCCAATAATATTTTTGTAATAATCTGCTTGCTGTTTTTCTACTCGATAAATGACCTCCTAGAGCACCATCATGATATTGTAACAAAAGAATTTGACTTAATTTTTGTGGTACTACTATTAACTGTTTTCCACTAAAATCTTCAATAACAACCAAATTATTTGCAATTTTATACTTTTGATTTGTCCCTTTTCTAATTTCCTCTTTAATCTTAGAAATTTCTAAATCCTTATTTTGTTCTTCTTGTATGTCTATGGACTTTTCTATTACTAAAGCAAAAACTTCTAATGCTCCTAGCTCAGGAATGCGTGATAGTGCATCTGCATTTTTGTTTATCCTACCTGGTTTATAAATAATTTTGATATGCATGTCTTGTATTTTCATTGCCCATTTTAAAAGTCTACTTGAGGTATCGTTATGTTTCCAAAGGCCTTTTAATGGTTTGTGATCCGTTCTTATTACTACTTCCGTTCCGTATATGTAAGGTTTGAACTGTTTCAATGCAAATACTATGGCATAACATTCTTTCTCTATGGTTGAGTATCTAAGTTGAGCTCCTTTCAATGTTTTACTTGCATATGCTATTACATAATCTTTACCCTTCTCTTCTTCTTGTCCTAAGACTGCCCCTACGGCTTTCCCACTGGCGTCCGTCATGACGATAAATTGTTTCTTAAAGTCTGTGTATCGTAATATTGGTGCTGTTATTAATTTCTCTTTTAGCTGATCAAATGCCTTTCGATGTTCGGGTGTCCATAAAATTACTTTATCATAAAATTTAACATTATTTGTCTTACTCAGTTCGACCATTTGTTCACTGTCATCCCTCAATAACCATCGTTTCACACATTTCCAATGTTTGTTCCAATTCACCTTTGAACAACTTTCGCAACTTGTTCCTTTGTGAATTTTTACATTGCTTCTTTCGTAAGTAGCAATTCTTATTGGAATTATTCCGTTTTTTCGTAAAACACATTCGTCGGTTACCATTATACTATGATTTTTTGTAATTGACTTATCCGGCTGGAATTATATGATCACAGTGATATTCTAATTCGAAGGCTTCCAATGCTACTACTTCCGAAAATCTTGATTCCTGATAGTTTGCTTTTCTTTTGATTACACCATCAGTTAAGTCGATGACGCAGTTATCTAACTTGCGAAGGATATCTATCCCTAGGATGCATTTACTTCTGCATTCAGTCATTACTTTAAATACGTGATTAACTATTCTACTCGGAAAATGAACAGTCAGCTCAATATCTCCTCTCACTTGCAAAGTATGCGATGACATATATATTATCGTATTATTTGTGCTTTTTATATTATTTTTTTGATTTTCTGATAACTGATCCTCCTTTATCATAGAGGCTGCTGCTCCGGTATCTATTAGTGCTTTTATGATTATATTATCTATCAATACTTGGATGCTTGGTCTAATTTCATTGAGTTCTCGTAGTATCTCATTTGCTTCTATCCCATAACATCCATAGGTCTTTCTTGTTACGCAATGACAATTAGTTATTTTATTATCTAGATTATTAATCAGTTCTCTTAATTGCTGATTTTGACTGTCGTACAATCCTCCTTGTTGTTGTTCCACATTCTCTGATCCGCTTGGATTGTCATCATTCTTATCATTTCCCATCAATTGTTCTTCTTCTACTCGCCGGTTTTTAATTAATCGTATTTCTTTATCATGTTTTGATTTGTTATCAGATATTTTGCGACAAAGGGGCATAAACATGCCAACATCTTATATGAGTTGCCAAATACTTGTAGAAGTTGTCGTTATGATACTAATGATGAACAGATCATTTTGAGCAATGCCACTGTACAATATATTCCAAGTATAGTTGAGAACATATTCCCCAAAACTGCAAAATATCCCCATATGCTGTACAATACTTTGTATACTACTTTTTTGAAATGTTCCTTTGATAACAGCACATCGAAATTATAATCACCACTATAGCTACCCTCGATGACTTTACTCACCATTATTGATAATATTTTCTCTTTTCGTTAGGGAACAGCATGTGCTTTCTTGCACTCTCTATGGCACCTCGCGTGTACATACCGTTGTTATGCATATAATTTATTTCTTGAAATTCTAATTTTTCTCGAGTTCTGTTAATTTTAGTTTAAACGGTTTAGTTATCTCTTTTCTATCAGACATTGTAATACACATTTCGTCATTTAGCTTGTATAATGGATCAAGCAAATTGGTACATTTATCGATTTCCTTGGAATATAAGTTTTATCTGTTAGTATTCTGGTTATGGGCTGTAAATATACTGTTTCTCCTTTATAAATAACTGGTAACTCGTTGGTACATTGGTTATTCGTTGCTAGTGATACACTAACCGGTTTACATTGAAAAGTCTGTAACACTTCTCCTACTACTCTCGCAAAAGTTCCTTTTTCTGCAAACAATATTGGTGCCATTAAATCTGGGTTTGTAACCGCTACAGTCATCTTTGTTCTCAATATCTCACTATTGAGTTTTCAATCGTTAGTAATTGTTGCTTGATATACTTTGTCTAATTGGACTAATTGATGATGATAAAAATAATCAATTTTATTATTAAAATACGAAGATAGTTTGACATCAAATTTATCGATTTTTAATTTTGCGTCTTTAATTTCATTATTACTGATATAGATACTTTCATAATTAGTCTTTACAACTGCTTTTCCGCATTTGATAGTTTCTTCTTTTTCTACAAATCTCATGGCCTCTGCTTCTGAGTCTGCCATATATATTGTTGGGGTATCCTTTTCTTGTACGATTACTGTTTTTTCTTTATTGATCTTTCAGTCTTTTTGATTCTGCATCGGTAAACTGTTTTCCTCTGATTTTTCGGAATTTTAGTGACTTCAATTTTGTTAGTTGGCATTCATATTTGTCTATTTTATACACTATCATCGATTCACCAGTGTCACAACTAGATTCATCAAGCGTACAAAACTTATGTGTCATCATTTTCTTTGATGAGCTATCAAATGATGCTTTAAATTTCCTCAATTCAGCATAGTATTATCTGCTATCTGACCCCAAATTTTATACTTTCTTCCAGTACAATATCCGCCGGTTGACGTCCATCCAACCATATTTACTGATTGTTTTACTTTTGCTCCTACTTGAGCTTTCAATTCAATTCCATCCGTTGTTTTAATCTTTTTCTTTTTAAATGCCTCTTCACACTCGCTTGGTGTTATTATTAATGCCTCTAGCGCCCATGTCGGTACTAACATGTTCCTTGCAACTTGGTTACATACAAAGCTTTCCTCTGAAAACTTGATTATACATTCTCTTGCTTCGGTAAGTATAAAATCTGACTCTTGATACACATGGAAAATCTTGGGTTCAGTTATGAATAATTTGGTTGGATTCGCTTCCAAACAATTTTCCAATCTAATAATGAATAATTTTACCCCCATTTTGGGTTCTGGCAATCATATACTATAATCGCATTACTTCCTTTGATTAAATCTAACAATAGTGTTATTATTACTATTATTATTGAGATAATTGATTTCCCTTCACTTTTGCTTGGTTTTTTCATCGTTTGGTTCACAAGATTCTTTACGATTTCCTCGGTATCATCATTTTCCATCATCTCGCTTTCACTTGTTTTTAATGTCTTATCATACATTATTCTCCAGCTCCTTTCAATTTTATCCACGGCATCACATCCGCTTTAATCTCTGATATATTGTTTTAGCTACTTCATTTTGGACTTGATCTTAGAAGCTTTTTATATCTCGCAATTAGATATGCCATTGCGGTAATTACTTTGTCTCTATTTATATCAGTTGTGAAGAGTATCTTTAAAACCACCTCCTCATTTACATCCTCTACACTCAACTCTCTGACCTTCTCCATTAACTTGATTTTTTGTACCATATTTTCAATTAACGCTGATGGTTTTGTTTCCGGATATCGTTTTAAGTTCGTTGCCTTTAATAGTTCAATTATCATAATTAAATCGTTACTATCGTCTGCTACTTTTGGATTTTCGTGTCTCTTTTTGTTGGCTATTTCCCTCAAACGCTCTGCAGTCTTTCGATCATCTGATTTCTCCGCTATTTCTGACTTTTGAGGTCGTCCTCTACCTCGCTTCATTGTTTCAGCGTCTTGCATTATTGCTTGCTTGGATATCTTTTCTATTGTCTCTTGCAAATTACCGTATTTATTATCCAATGGTTGAAAAATTATCTCTTTTTTGAGTGGTGACTTTGCACTCCCTTCGTATGGTTGATCCCACATTTTGAATAGCATATCATAATCGTTTTCCTCATTCAGTTCAACCGAAGGTGGTGCTAATCTTGAGCTAGTTTCTCTATCTATTACTGCAGATATAGTATTCTCATCTATTGTATTTATTCCATAGTCAATCAGATACTCGCCATCTTTCAACTTAATGTCGTTAAAATATAATTTTATTTCATCGTTTGGCCTATTTTTTGAGGCCATTTATCTCTTGCCAATTGTCATATTTTGTTTACCATTGTACATACATGGACTTCTGTTTTCGATAATACCATTTGAAGAAAATATTCATCTTTAGTATATCAATGTTATCTTTAAAGGTTCGTAAAATTTCGGACTTTTTCTCACAAATTCTCCGTAACTTTTGATCATATCTTTTAACTCTATCTCTAATTCAAATACTCGTGTTTCTCTTTGTCTCAAAACCATTAATGGGATTAAACTGGTTAAATATTCTGGATCAATTCTGCTTACTTGAACTTTATTTATTACTCTCAATGTTTCATTGTCATCATAAGGTCGTTTTTTCAAAACTTCTTTTAATTCCTCTTTCATTTTCATTTGTCTCTCCGTTTCCTCATTATCAATATCAACTTCATTTATAAAACACTCATACTAGTTAAGTGACACCTCCGATTTTCTCTCCATGAGTCGGCCATATTGAGTTTTAAACTTTTTCAATTCCTCTCTCAAAGTATTTATTTCATTACTCGTATTAGCAAATTCTACTCCATTTATTTGTTTCACTTCGGTTCACTTTTAAATTTTACTCTATTTGGTGAATCACTTCTCTGACTGGTACATACTTTTGCCAAATGACCATATTTCTGGCAGTTATAGCATTTGATTTATCCATTGAAATTCACTCTATCTCTTCCATCATTATTGTACGGGCTTGCTCGCCTCTCTCGATATTGATTTTGTCTATATGGACTCGATTGTCTGCCTCTTGAACTATTTCTGTTATTCCTATTATCATACTGGCGATATTCGGAACGATTATCTCTATTATTCTCAAAATAATTATCTCTACTATTTTTGTTATAACGATTATCTCTAAAACTATTTTTGTTATAGTCAGAACGACTGTCTCTATTATCGTCTCTAAATCAATTTTGATTTTGTTCTGTAAAATTTAATGAGTCAAATATTTTTCTGTTTTCAGGTGATTGATTTCTACTCGAATTCGGACTATTTTTCGTCTATTTTCTACAAAATTTAGATATAACTGTTTCATTTCTTCCCATGGGACATCATCATCGTTTTCCAACTTAGGCTTCGCCATCGTTTGCCTTTGAATTTCAACTGCATCTATAGATACATTGAATCTATCTCTTTGTATTGCCTCTACTCTTTTTGCTTTATGAACTAATTCATTCAAATCTCTATATTCAACCATTATTAGTGCTTTATATAAATATTTCTGGATTTCATTCCAAAACTGATCCTCAATTAATTTCGGAGTGTGCTCTCCGGCACCAAATGTCTTTTTCGCAAATTCTGTTATTGTATACACGTACATCCCAACTGACTCTCTCGATCCTTGATATCGATTTCTAAATTTTTGCACATTTATTTTTTGTAAATCACTGTCTATTACTATCTCTGCTCTCAAATTTTCTATAAGTTGATCAAGATTGTTTCCTCTACACTCTAAATTGTTATATGCCTGTAGCGCATATCCTTTTAAATACAACGTAATTCTCCTCTTTAATTCATCAGGTGTCCAACCACAAGCACCTGCATACTGAGTAATTTCAGTGGAAAAAATCGACGAACGTTTTGGGTTTTCCTCTATAAGGTTCAATCGGTAAAATTTTAATAAATTTATTATTATTTTGATTATTATTCATTGTATATACGATTCTTTTTCTTAAATTATAAATTAATTCGGGTGGATTATCAATTTTAGATTACAGATTATAATTTTAATTTATGGTCAATAATATTATTTAGTATAAATATACTTTCCCGATATATTCTACACTAACCATCTGATCGCAATTCCTATACCCCAAATTGTTGATAACAATAATTGATTTTAAAAACCCGGTTCGCAGCACCAAATGTTGAGGTCTCAACTTTGCACTGGTGTTTCTTATATAAATAAACAGACAAACTCGTGGTATAAATTATTTATTAAGCAATAAAAATTTACCAAATATAACAAATTTCTTTTTAAATCAATATCAACCTTTTTGATAAAAATTATGCGTGCTATGTATGTGTTAAAATGTATGTAGGTGCGTGTTGTGTAAATGAATGCAAAACGATTTATGTTGAACTTTATCTGTTCGATTTTGAAGTCTCACAAAGATTTAATTTTTAAGACTGTTTCTTTTTGGTTAGATTTTAGTGGGCATTTTTACTAAAAATTTTCCAGTATTTATACTGAAAACGCATGTTTATTTAATATATTTATTTTATTTTGAGCGAAATTTATTTATTTATTTTCTTAGGTTTTTTTCGAAAATAATTCGTATTTTATATTTAATAGGTTTTTGTTTTATTATAGGTTTAAAAATTCGTTTATTATTTAGGGTTTTTCAAAAATAATTCATATAGGTTTTTATTTATTTAACAATTTGTTAATTTATTTGATTGATTTATTTTCATTTAGAGCAATTGACATTCACTTTTTGCACTTTACAAAGATTTAATTTAACAATAAAATATCAAAAATAATAAAGATATAAATTAAATATCAACGCCAATTTGTTCAACATTAAATGATAATTGTTTAAAAATAATTGTTCACAAAAAAAATATCAACACTAAATAATAATAATTGTTCAAAATAAATATCAACACCAAATAATAATAATTGTTCGTAATGTTGTTCTAAAGTAAAAGAATAATGGATTGATTGTTTGTATAGATCATGAGGGATTTGATTGTTCGAATGATAACAATATTGATTTGATGGTTTATTGGGATTCTGGGAATTGATTTGCTTCATATTATATCCGCTCTTCAGCATGTACATTGACTCTGTATTTTTTAGGCCCTGCTTTAAAATATTTATTCAGAATGAACGCGGTGATGGGTCTACCCTCATTATTCAACACTTATTTTATGGAAAATTTCCTATTTCCATTATTTAATCGCTGTTCTCAACTGCACTTCCATTCTAGTTTACGGTAAATTATGTCGAATGCTGAATTTTAATTTCTGTTCGTATTTATTGGTGACGTTCACAACTCATCAATGATTACTCAGTTTTTCGGCATAATAATTATTATTAGTTAAATCAACAGTTTTTGCTCGCAATCCTGCTTCATTACAGTTACCGAAGCTCGTAAATTCTCATCACAATACTTACCCCAATTGAATTAGACATATAAACTTATAATTGTGATTTTATTATTACATTTATCGAATTAAATGCGTATTTAATCGTTGATTCAGCTTCTCATCTTCCTATATTCTATCCCTAGTCGTAACCTTGAAAAATATAATAATCGGCAGGATTTAAGATAAACTTTCCTACTTAAACACATAATTGTGTTGCTCCTTATCTGTTGGGCTCTTTCCTAATTTCACCCCTCAAACTGTTCCGTCCGACGTTAACCATACAGACCAGCCAGTTTATGCAACAGCGTCCTGATTTCTGAGGCACATCCAACGAAGCTGGATTGTCCACCAGACAACTGAAAGATTTAAGTCTCATCTAACCACACATACCGGCCTCAAATATACTGAGTAGCCGAGTATATGTTCATATCTACAGCCATCCAGAATGAATTAAAGAACCATTAATATACAACAAAAATATATTTAAATCATAAGCAAGTTACATACAAATTGGACAATGTTGAATCAACAAATGTTTTTAAAATTAGAATAAGTTCAAAGGTGTCTAAAATTCTCAAAAATTGTCTAAAAATTTTCAAAACAATTGTCTAAAATGATGAAAATTACTGCTGTGTATTAAAGAATTTTGAGCCTTTTAGACTATTTTTTGGGTTTTTTATTGCTTTTATTTGACTTTTATTATTCTATGTTTCTCCTTATTTTTTTTCTATTTTTTGAGATTACTTTCTAAATTTTTATAATTTTAATTTTTTATTATTTTATTGCTTTTCTTGGCCATTTGTATTTTTGTCGCCACTTATGTCTGTGCATTTTTTAAACCTTCTTTTGTAAGGTTTTGGCGGTTTTATGTTTTGATATTGTGTTTCTTTTTGAATCTGTAGGCTTAATTTAAATTAATTTTTGTGTTAGTTAATTTTGTTATGTTTTTCTTTTGTTTTATTTAATATGTTTTGTTTAATTTTTGATTTCTGCTTGCGGTGTGTGCTTATGTTACATCAGCCATATTGATAATTTCCAAACGACATTAATTTAATTAATTATTTTGTTTTAATTTACATTTTTTTCGTTTAAGTTATGGCTTGTAGCCCAATAGTAAGGACTTGGACATACATTTACTTTATCATAAAAGTAAAAAATTAAAAATGAACATTTCATAAACAAATATTGTGAAATAAACCAAATGATTTCAAAGTTCAAAAGACTTCATGTCAAAAGTGATTAAAAGTTTTCACCAGATATAAATTCAAGTAAAAATTTTGAATTTAACCGTCTGATATATATATATATATATCTTATTTTTATACATGTGTGTTACCAATGATATTTTTTGAGCTCTAATTTGCTCGTTTTAACTGTTTTATTTAATTTTTAATTCTTTTATTTTACTGGAAATTTTTTGTTAATTTAATTTGTTCATTAATCGCTTTATTTTATTTTTAATTATTGACTTTAATTTTCATTTTAGCTATTTTTTTAGCCAGGGTCACCATCTTCCACTTTTGAGTATTTACTAGCTTCCTTATGCGAGGTCTAGCGGCTTATTTTTAAAAATTATTTTTATATTTGTAACTGCTTTGCGGTTTTCGAATTTAATTTAATGTGTGTGTTGATCGATCAAATTCATAAAAAATCGATTGAATTAATTTATTACCTTTAATTTGTAAATTAATGGGTCTTAGTCCAACTTTACCAACAATGAGATAAAAATCATGAACCTACGAATACCTAATTTCATCAGCAGCAAAAAATCTACAAGCAGTTTATTAAATAAAATTTTATTAATTTATTTATTATTTTACATTACAATAAATTTTTTATTTATAAAAAATAATTTTTAAAATCAATACTAAAAAAGAGTAATGGTATTGATCTTGGATAAGTTAAATGACGGGGAAATAAAATAACCTTACTTTAATTCAATTTTTTTGATTTTTGTATATTTTACAAATATTTATACTGTTTTGTGAGCCGAAAAATTTCTTGTAACGAGTTACATGTGGCTCATTAGATGCGGGTTAGTCAGCCATACTATACATTATTAAAAATAAAAAGTTGATAATTACGTTTCTAATTTTAACATTTCAAAGTATACAACATTTTCATGTAAATTTAATAATTATTTACAAAATTACTTCATTAAATACAAAAAATTAATTTAAGTTTAAAATAATTTAGTGTTGTTAAAATTAAATATTTAGAAATCTAAAAATTCCTATTGAAACAAAAATAAAGCAAAAACAAACTAATATTCAAATGATGCTGAAAGTTATATTTTTTATTTAAAAGAATCTATTTTGTTTTAATAATTGTACAAAATTTGAGAATTTTTAAATATATTTTTTTGAAACAATAATGTTTAGTCTCAAAGAAATTATTTTAAATGAAATAGCGGCTGAAGGTTTAGAAGGGTCAACTCTCGAATGTACATGGGAGCATTTAAGTGCTTTTGACAATTTTGAAAATCTTGATGACGCATATAAAGAATATTTATGGAAATTAATTCGAAATTTTAAAGAAATAAACTTTTATTTACTAAATGAACCAAGAAATTGCACTTTTAAATATCAAAATCGAACTAATCAATATTTCTATGAAAAAGAGTGTTTTGTAGAAACTGTTAGTATTTAATTTTTATTTTAAATTGAAAATTATGCCATTTAGGATTTACCTATGTTTCAAAACTACTCTTATAAATTAATGACCGAGAGAAACATTTTCGGAAGTTGTTCAAGTTATTATAACCGTACATTAATTGATCATGAAATAAAAAATAATGCAAAATATACTTATGCATATGCTAAAGAAAAGTATATTTTTTCAAATATATATTTTAAACAGAATATTTTAGATATGGAAATAAATTAATACTCGTTGCATGTCAAGATTACAGGCTTGAATTTTTAGGGTGTAAAAAAAAGATAATAAAACCAAATGCTTTTGCATTGTTAGAATATATAGGAAGGTATTAAAAAAATTAAGTATAGAAGTGTAAATTGGTTTTACTAGGTCTAGATATAATGGAATCAAAGCCATTGGTAATGATAGTTGTTTGGAATTTATCAAAGATTCACGCGTCTTATGGTATTTGAAAAAGAAATTAAAAATAGAAAATCTCATTAAAATTCAGGTAAAGAAATTTTTTTTGGTTTTTAAAGTGAAATAATTTGTTATTCCTTTTTGCAGCACATAAACTTCATGCAAAATGGAGGAATTCGAAAAGCCAAAATTTTTCATATTAATCGATTTTATACACCATTTTATAACCTCTTCGAAATGAATATGGAACGACTATTTATATATATGACCGAAATTCAAAGCGTTGGAATACTGAAATCAGCTTTTCATGAGGTAGATTTTATATTGTCAATGTTAACAAGACCAATTGGAACAATAATATATATATATATATATATATTGATGATAATTATTACCAAATAATTTGGAATGATATAATTATTATTTTTTAATGTACATACAATAAATTACTCGCCTATCCTGGCCCCCCCGCTCAGCCTTTTAGTCCATCCCAGTCCTTGCTCACCTTTCACGCATTGTATTCCCCCTCTCAGCCTTTTCGTCCATCCCAGTCCACTGCTAGGCCTTTTCGTCCATTCCAGTCCCCAGCTCAGCCATTCGTCCATCCCAGTCCCCCGCTCAGCCATTTGTTCATCCCAGTCCACTGCTCGTCCATTCCAGTCCCCAGCTCGTCCATTCCAGTCCCCCGCTGAGCCATTTGTTCATCCCAGTCCACTGCTCGGCCTTTTCGTCCATTCCAGTCCCCAGCTCAGCCATTCGTCCATCCCAGTCTCCCGCTCAGCCATTCGTCCATCCCAGTCCCCCGCTCAGCCATTTGTTCATCCCAGTCCCCCGCTCAGCCATTTGTTCATCCCAGTCCACTGCTCGGCCTTTTCGTCCATTCCAGTCCACTGCTAGGCCTTTTCGTCCATTCCAGTCCCCAGCTCAGCCATTCGTCCATCCCAGTCCCCCGCTCAGCCATTTGTTCATCCCAGTCCACTGCTCGGCCTTTTCGTCCATTCCAGTCCACTGCTAGGCCTTTTCGTCCATTCCAGTCCCCAGCTCAGCCATTCGTCCATCCCAGTCCCCCGCTCAGCCATTTGTTCATCCCAGTCCACTGCTCGTCCATTCCAGTCCCCAGCTCGTCCATTCCAGTCCCCCGCTGAGCCATTTGTTCATCCCAGTCCACTGCTCGGCCTTTTCGTCCATTCCAGTACCCAGCTCAGCCATTCGTCCATCCCAGTCTCCCGCTCAGCCATTCGTCCATCCCAGTCCCCCGCTCAGCCATTTGTTCATCCCAGTACCCCGCTCAGCCATTTGTTCATCCCAGTACCCCGCTCAGCCATTTGTTCATCCCAGTCCACTGCTCGGTTTTTTCGTCCATTCCAGTCCCCAGCCCAGCCATTCGTCCATCCCAGTCCCCCGCTCAGCCATTTGTTCATCCCAGTCCACTGCTCGGCCTTTTCGTCTATCCCAGTCCCCTTCTCAACCTTTTAGTCCATCCCAGTCCCCCGCTCACTATTTCATATTTCTAGGCAGTTCATTAGTATAAGGTTATAGCAGCATATTTCGACGCACATTAAAGTTTGTGTTCAAAGTCAATAGTTAATTCTGAACCATTTAAAATAGAAACTGAATTTATCCGTTCATTGTGCTGAAGAAAAAAAAGTTACAGTAAAATAATAAAAGACTTCTCAGCAACAATATAACAAATAATATGTGAACCGTCTTTTCTCATTCCATCACATCGGTTTCCAAATGATGGATGCGAACTGTTTTGTCAAGCGGTACACATCCAAATCCCCCCCCCCCCAAACAAAAAAATATTCATTTATCAATTTATAATTAATGTTACGAAATTAATTTGATATTAAAATGTAAGGATCTATTTACCAAGCAGCTCGTTCTACTTGATGTTATAAACGATTGTAAACCGAATATTTGCTTATATAGTTTATTTGTAAAATCATACAAAATGATTGCCAATTATATTTTTGTTATATTCAAGGTTTTACATTTTTCCGAAGAATTTCTAAGTAAAGCCAAACAACTGAAATGGATAGAAATATTGATGACGTCATATAGAAAATTGAATAAAAACTCTAAAATTGGCGAGAATTCTACTAATGAACAATTACTGCAATATTACATCAATGATTTTTGTTTATCTCCCAATGAGTCGCATTCGTTATCATTGATAGATTGTCATACGTGCTTTGTCAGACCAACAAAAACTTGGGCTGAACTTACGGAACAATGTGAAAGATTGACGTCTATTTATGAAAATGATGATGATCCGACTCAAAGCGTTGTTTTGGCTAAAAGTTCGATATTTTCCCATGTAATCGTCGAAATTAATTAAAATTGTTCCAGGTGAATTTTGCAGAAACTTTGAGGATCCTTTAGACATCCAAGTGTTGAGATTGCTTGCCAAACAACCAATGAACAATGCTGAACTGAAAAAAGCGTTTAATCTCAGCAAAGTTGAGCTGAGAGCTTTAATAAAATTGCTGTTAAAAAATCAACAAATCATAATAAATCACATAAATCATAGTCGAAATTCGGTTCCATATTTTGCAATAAATGAGCGACTAGATCCCCCGCTATCGATAGAGTACACTGACATTAAAGAACCAATGGAATCATTTAATTCCCACGATTCTCTTCCAATGACCTCTGAAGTATTGTATAATCAACCGGCAGTTAATTCTTCATTTCGAAATCCAAAACGACAAGAACGTTTTTCTTATTTGAGTGATATCGTTCGTCAGAAGAAAATTGTCACAGGATATACTGAGGGTTTGAAATTACTCCGAGACTGGGAAATGAGTCGAGAGTATAAAGAAATTATGGACAAGAAATCATTTTTACGAATTATCGAAGACGGAATCAAAGAACGAACTTGGAAAGTGATTGAAGTGGAACATGCACTGATTAATCGAACATTCAAAGAAAAATGGATTGTGGTTCCAGGAATATCAAGAAACGATCCAATTTTCCAGGGAAAATTCAAAGAATTTCAAGAGAGAATGAACGAGATAAAACAACATATCATTGTGAAAAAATCAAGTAAAAAGAAAAGAAATACAAAAGGGATAAAATACGCTACATCTTTAAACATTTTGAAATTGGTGAGAAATGTCGAGTTTAATGACGAAGTAATTCAATTTATTTTAATTTTAATTATTTGTTAAATAATGATTTTTGACCTACTTTTTGAAATATTTAAAAATGTTACATATTTTAAAATTTAAATGTTCATATAAATATTGTGTTTGACAACGAATAGTTTTCTTTATGTTCATTTCTTTCTAGACTATCGATTAATGTTTTTTTACATTTTTGATTTTAATTCAAATAAAACTTTTTTAAAAAATCAATGAAATTTTAAAAATTAAACTAAGGGCGTTTAATAATAAATCAAAAAACTAATCTATATTAAAAATGTGTCAATATCAAAATTGATATTAAACAAGCATGTTAATTCTAAAAACTAAATTAATGAATGGTTAATATTATTAATTAGTCTTTACTAAAATCTATTCGTGAAAATCTACCAACGAAATTTTAAATTCTTACCCTATGAAATTGTTCAAATTAATGAGCTACTGATATAATATTTTAAACGAAATTTAATAATTCCCTTCGAAATTTTAAGTTCTGATACTATTTATTTTATTAAAATAATTTTTATTGGTAACAAAGGTTTTGAATTTTGTGATCTCTATCACATTTCAGATAGTTTGCATTAAACGGATGTTTGTCATCAAAAAATCTTTAATTATAATTAATTTAAAATTAACTATTTTAAATCAATTTAATGAATCAGATAAGTTTATACATTTGCTGTTATTTAACAAATGTGGAATTTGTTTTACTTCCGTGAATATCTCACGGGTTGCAGCTTATATAAATTATTCATTAAAAACGTTTTATTCAAGACAATCATTATGTTACATTGTAAGTTATGCACTTTATGACATATTTTTCATCATATGAAATGCCAAATTATGTATGAATGAAACTCTAGCATAAAAAAAGATACAGTACCGATATTTCACAATACGCTCTTGTTTTAATTTGTATACGACCAAAAATGAACAGTGTTTTTTAAATTAAATGGCCACTTATTGGAAAAATTGCTTTCTCGGATTTTTCAATCAAAAATTGCGCTTGACGTTTCTCAAGAAATAACTGCAACGTCTTGTTGTAATTAGGTATTTGTTTAATTTTCTAACAACTCATATATTTGCATTCCAACTTAATTAAATCAGATCTGAAATCAAAAAATAAAATTTACTCCGAAAACTAATGTTGTGTACTCTTGAATAATTCCAAGATCCAAAAAACGTTCATCCATCGTTCTTTCTTATTATCAGTTATTTCTTGGTTTGATGGACATCGAAACTTTAACTTATTAAACTTGGGGTTTTGAACAGATTTCCTTTGAGTTAAAATCTATATTTATATCTTCAGCATTTAGATATAAACTACTTCGTGCATGGAAATTATTATATTGGAAATTATTATAATTAGCCACTTTAGGCACTGATATTTACTAAATAATTGAAAGATGCTGAGAAATATTCCTATGTTGTATTAGGGTTTCTTTCATCTTAAAACGCTGAGGTTATTAGTCTAGTTAAAATGAAGATCAAGGAAAAATTAATTGCGTTCCAATTTCTGAATTTCAGATTTCTTTTACTCCATTGTACAAAACTTAAAAATTTCTTTTGAAGGTTGTTGCTGATTTTGTATTTCCTGAATTGCCTTCGATGCTGAGAAGGAAAATTCTCCACGAATTCATTTGGTATGTGTCAATTGGAAGTCACCAAGAACCGAGTATAAATATTTCAGAAATCGTTAGTTAATCTTCATAATAGAAAAATGATCAATTAATCGGAAAATTCCTATTCAGGTTGATGAAAATGGATTCAGGGTGTATTTTAACACGTCGGATTGGAACAGGCATGTTGCTCCATTACAAGAAGGTAAAAGTCGCAAATTTTTGAAACGAAATAATATTTCAAATTAGATACCGAAGAGAAATTCATAACATTTAACATGAACGATATTGTGTTACGTCTTCCTCTTCTATTGTTCTGTATTTTAACCATTCCGAAAAAGTGCAACAAAGAACTATTGGAATGCTTGATGGATGAAAATTTGCGATTAGCAACTATGGAAGACTTAACAAAATCACATTTGTCAGTAATATCATTTTTAATAAACGACAGAAAGAAAAATGGGATGAGGAAATTATTTGAATTGTTGGAATCACTGATTGATATGGGATTAATAACCAAACGTCACCTCGAACGTCCAATAATTCACAAGGAAAAAGTAAAAATAACTATAATTTTTATAGATGAGATTGACTGACATTTTGTTTTAAGGCTTTTTTCTTTTTAAACCGTGAAGTTTTTCTCACTGATACCAGTAAAGCAACTTTGCCCATTGCTGACGAAATGATTTGGATGAAATTTCCTCGGTATCAATGGCTATTGAAATCAAAAGTCGACATCGTAAATTATTGGGAAAATATTTACAGTGTTACTACTAACACTCCATGCTGTATGTTTATTATTATTATTATTGTTATTTATTATTATTATTATTATTTATTATTATTATTATTGTTATTATTATTATTTATTGTTATTATTAATTGTTATTATTATTATTATTATTATTATTATTATTATTATTATTATTATTATTATTTATAATTATTTATTATTATTGTATAATAACATTATTATTAGTTTGCAGCACGGGCTTATTTTATTATTCACTTATCTGATATATTATTTATTATTATTATTTATTATTGATTATTAATATTAATTATTGTATAATAACATTATTATTACTTTACAGCAAGGGCTTATTTTATTATTCACTTATCTGATATATTATTATTTATTATAATTTTATACCATTATCATTGTTTATTATTTTTAATTTTTTAAAGTTAGTTAATTATTCTTATATTTTATATTTATTTACTATTATTAATTTATAATCGTTATTGTTTTTTATAATATTATTATAATCATTGTTTATTTTATTGTACTTTTTTGTTAATTAGAGATGTTATAATTATTTTTAAAAAAATTTATTTATTATAATTATTTTTTTCTTGTAAATTAAACAATAGTAATCCAAATTATTTATCCATACATTCATAATGTGTAGCGAAACCAGCATATCGGCTAAATGGACTGGTCATCCTCTCGAACGTGTCGCATGAATTAATGAGGAATAGTGATTACATATCTGAGAATGTCTTTTATAATGGACCAGTTGAACCACACAATATTGATAAATTTAAACAATTTGGGGCCTCGCTTCCAATGGAATCAATTCGTTGGAAGCATTTGGGACCCGGCGGGTTTTATCGCTCATTGACATCGTGGAACATACTCAATTGGTGTCAAAATAGATTTGATAAAAGTTGTGAAAAATTGTCTGAACCTCTCTGTTCACATTTCAAACAATTTCGAATTACGCTTTTTACTGGTTAGTTATGTGCTATGCTAATTTGTCCAATTAACGTTGTTGATTAGATATAACGAAAAGTTTGAAATCGTATGAACACATTACATCTCTTAACGAGAGCTTATCGCTCATTTTGCACGAGGTCAATATTATATTGTCAGCTGCCTCCATTCTTAAATACACAGACAAATTAGAGGATCTCTGGCAAAAAATCAGAAACAAAAAATGGTTCAAAACATCTTTTCAAAACGTAAGTTTTGAAAATCACATTTATTTATAAATTATAGTTTCACAAAATTTACAAAAAAATCATTTTTATTTATTTTTAATTTTGGCACATTGCAATTAATTAAAATTTATATATTTATTATTTAGAATTGTTTTTTAAAGGGTACCATTTCTTAAACTAATCATTTTGCCACCTAATTAAATTTTTATAACTTAATTTAATTTATCGATATCAAATTTAATTTTAGTTAGTATAATTTAATTAATAATCATTAGAATTAATTTAGATAGAATTATTTTAATAACAACACTGATTTTTTTAGTCAGACTTACTATATATTCGTTAAAATAATATAAATCGTTTAAACTTTGATTTATACTAAAGGCTTTGATGATACTCTGGATGATGCATCAGACATTGTTGGTTTAGATAATATTGAAGATACAAAAGAGCATCTTGGAAAAAATAAGTTTTATGAACAGTTTTTATCAAGATACTAAATCTGTTAAGAAACAACTGAAAAGTTGTTTTATTTTGATTAATAATTTTATTGAAAATGCTTTAGAATTCTATTAGATTAAAATAATTAATTAGGTAAAAATTAATTCATTTTTGGTTTTAAAAAATTAAATTTTAAAAATATTAAAATAGTATAAAATTTAAATTAACGATAAAAAATAATAAAAAATATATTTAAATTTTTTTAGAATACATAAAATAATTAAACCTAATTATTATTTTATAATAAAATTTTAATATTATTATTATTTTTAAATTTTTTTTCAAAACTTAATTTTTAAATAATTTTATTTAAAAAGAAAATATTCAAAAATCTATTTCTATTTTTACAAGATATTAACGTTTTATTTTAAATTGTTTTTATCTGAAAAAAGACAATAACGCACACTATATATAAGTAAAATATATTTTATTTTAATTATTTAGATTCATTTTTTAAAAATTATTTATTAAAAAATTATAAAATATTATAAAACATATTAAAAATTTAAAATTATTAAGAAAAATTTCCAAGCCTTTAAAGAATTTTTAACCCTATAATAACTAAGCGTAGATATTTTGAAAAATCACTTTGATGGCAAATATTGTTTATTGTCTAACAATCATTCCCAGTAATATGCAGTTCCCATAGATTGTACCATTTATTAACTCTAATTATTAATGCTGTTTATTTATATTTATTGTGATTTGCTCATAAGATCCTCACGAAGTACAAAATAGATACAAATAGCTGGCAGATTTTGTAATGTAAGAGTTTGCTATCATTTGATGTCATAGGAATTAAATGAATTATTATGAAAGTGTGAAATCGGTCAATCTCTGACTCCTCGTGTTACGTTATCAAATAAACAAAACCGAATACACAGTACCTTTATAGATCTCGATCACAAAATATATTATTTCCACTCTTCTATCAGATATTGATTTACAAAGCTTAATTTTAATCACAAATCTCTTCTTAGTTTTCTTCGACCAGTTGGCTATTTTTTTTCTGAGAGCTCTCTCCTGTTTTCTTTGAAAACAATCTAATTGTCAGCAATCAATCCAGAAATTCGGGTTTAATTGTCCTCATAACTAGAAAAATGCTCAGGAAATTGTTCGGCCAAATCATTAATGACTATCTAAATACATTTTAATATTCGACAATCTTTCGAGTTTCCCATTAGCCGATTAATTTGTTTTGCATTTTCGTTATAACTTTTTAAGTGGACCCTTCACTAAATTTTTATTATTATTACTAGACTCACCTCATGATTTGGCATTCAACCATACCCATTTCCTACGATCAATATTAATTTTCAAATTTTTAATTAATTATTGCACTTTAATGATTTTATTGCTTTTATTATTTTTTCCCATTTCTCCATCCCCTAATGTTTATTTTTATTAACCCAAACAGATCTACAGATATAACTGTCAGACAGTTATGCGTTATGTATCAATGTTGTCTACTGATCACGAGAATGAAAGAGAGAACCTTATTTCTTCGCATAACGAAGCAGTAAGAATATTTGATTTAATGGTGTGAACTGTAATATTTTACAAATAGTATAGCAAGTTGCTCAATGACAAATATTTTGATGAACAAAGTCCTGGAAAAGAAGGCTATATAATTCAATTTGTGATAATGAATCTTTTCAAAAATCATAGTTTTATCCCTCAATGGAACACAATGAACACAAATCAATTCGAAGCTGAAGAATTGGTTCCCGTTAAAAGTTCGCCTGTCGCAAAAGTTGACGAAAGCACTTCACAATTTATTGATATATTACAAATCAATAAAAATTCGGATGATGTGAAAAAAGTGATATTTCCTGACAAAATAGAAACTGTGACAGACATTATAGAACTGCAGCTTGCAAAATATATGATAGTAAATGAATGTTATTCTGGAACGTTTTTTAATATTGTCTTTTTCAAGAGTTGTATGCATTCATTCAAAGAATTTATCGAACCGAACATCGAAGAAAGAAATAAAATATTAAAGCAGTATTCAACGGAGCAGCTAGTAGTTGTACTCAACGGATTCTCTAATTTCTATTCTTTTGATCCATTGAAACTGAATGTAACTTTGTATAAGACTTCTTTTGATTTGATTTTATTCCGTGTTTTAGCAAAAAGATATTTTATTATCTGGATCTTTGGATAAACGTCTTTCGAAGTTTGAAATGAGATTATCTAACAGATATCAAACGGACAGCAATCAAGAAACATTTTTACGCTCTTATCGAGAATGGGTAAATCCTCCTTCATTGAAGAAATATAAAACAAATGATGGAATGCAACTGAAATACAACGTGAATACTTGTGAATGGAAGGACGTCATGAACATGATAAGTGTTTATTGTGCTATGGATGAAGATATTGAAAATGATTCTAAGAATAATGTGACTATGAACCTAACCAAATTCTCATTTGATGATGTTAACTGTAAGTTTTTTTTAAATATTAATTATAAAAAATATTATTATTTATTATTTTTAATATTATTTTTTATTATTATTATATTTTTAATTTTAATATTATTTTTTATTATTAATATTTTTAATATTATCATTTTTTTCATAATTAATTATAAAATTTTATAAAATTTAAAAAAATTATAAAATTTTTATTATTATTTTTTAATATTATCATTTTTTTATATTTTTATTATTATTAATTCATAAATTAATATTTAATTGTTAAAATTATTATTCGAAAATTAATATCATTATTGTCAATCGGTCAGATAATACAAAATCTGTTTGCCAATCGAGTTTTTACAAAGTGAACATGAGAAATAAAAACCTCGCTGACATAGATTGGGATAGTATAACCAATGATGTGAAAATTACGATTAACCTCCAGCAAGCAACCTATGATATGCTGTATGAACATGAATTGCAGTCAGAATTATGGGAAGAAATGTCTAAATTTATTTCCCTACCAGATAACCCGATACATGCCGTAAAGCGTCGAAAAATCGAGAATTCGAATGAAACTATTCTATTTATCATCAAAGACTTTATTGAAAATGGAAAGTTTGCAGGAAGAAATTATTCGGAATTAAAAGTGAGCTATTAAATTATTTTTTACTATCAATCACCATTTTTCTAACATTGGGCCCTTTATATTTGAAAATCAAAATAATTCACCAATGAAATTTAACTAATGAGAAATCTATGTCTGTTTGGACATTTCGATTTAAGTTCATTTTTCAATTGACCTACTTACTATTGTAAGTGATATTATTTGATTAGATTTTTATGCATTTTTATTCAAACAAGAATTACTTATAAATATAAGTAGCTAATCTCAAATTAAAATATTAACAATACATTGATATTATATATTAATAGTAAAAATAAATCTAAAAATCCAACCAAATTTTTGATTAATGATCTAGTAAATAATGATCAATAGTATCGAGATCAAGTAGTAGTGAATTTAGATGGCTCACCATTAACTGCATGTGACCAGCGGTGTATAGATTTTCAACCGAGAGATTCAAAACCATTGTTATAATTTTATTTAGTGATGTAATCCTGACGACAAAAACCTTCAACATTAACGTTCGATGTCTAAATACTAGTATTGAGATCAACTTGAAAGGATTAGTGACCGAAAAAAGAAACATCGATTAAATATTTAATTGTTTTATTGATTGCTATTATTATAATCATTAAAATAATACATGTTTATAGTTATAAATGTTTAACAGTTCTATTGTAAATTTATAAATAATAACTAAAACCCATAATGATTTATTCTATTTTAATTTTTCAAGCAAAAAATTATGTGCAGTTTTTGGGATTATAATGAATTTACAAACTGGAACACAAAATCATTTTATATCGTATGTTGTATAAAAAATAATATATTAATAATGTATAAATCACATAGTGGAAAGGACGAGTCAAAATTTTTCCTTAAAATATTTTAGTCTATAAACTGCCGGCGGAATATTTGCCGGACTTATAATGGATGCAAAATAGTTCAATTTCTTTTGACATTAATCCCATAAAATTTTTAAAGATAACATCATTTTTTTGAAATAACAATTACAAAACCTAAATTAATGTGAAATTAAGATAAGATTCTCGGGACTTCCAACGCTAGTTCAGAACCTACAGGAGCTTATAAAAGATCATCAAGTAAAATAAATTGTTTTAATTGAAAGATTTCATCGGCGAATTCCAGATTCATTTAATGGGTACAAATACCTATCATTTTGTATCAAAAGAATACATCAGATGCTGGCTTATTAAAACATCAAAAAAAGATATGGAAAAAGAAGTTGACTCTCAATCGAAAAAACGGTAAGTAACTAAATACTAAATGATTATGATTTTTTTCTCTCAATTAGCAAACGCTGTGCATCGACGGGGAAAATCAAAAAATATTTCCCCCCTGAATTCTATCGAGATGAAGTTGGGAATTTTAAAATAAACACTTTTATCGAAATAATCAATCGATTATTTGTAAAAGCTTGCAAAAATGCGGGATGCACTTTAGAATTTTTAATTAAAGATTTAGCTGTCATTTTGGGTGAAGTTGTTATCAGAAAACTTGTCAATGTATGTATTATTTTTTATTGATGTTTATTATTTACTATTGATATTTATTATTTAGTATTGATAATTATTATTTATTATTGATAACTGTTATTTATTATTGATATATAGTATTGATAATTATTATTTTTTATTGATAACTATTATTTATTATTGTTATTTAGTATTGATAATTTTTATTTATTATTGATATTTATTATTAATTAATTATTATTATTGTAAATTTTTATCTATTATTATTGATTAATATTATTTATTATTATTGATTATATTATTTAGATTCTTTATCATTATGAAGTTATTGATTTGCGTATGATATATGCGGAAAAGCCGTATGAAAAATGCGGTCCTTTTACACCAAGACCAACATTCACAAATATAGGTAAAGCCCGCTTTAAAAGACTTTCAAAAAGTTATTAATATTATTTTATAGATTATGATCCATTCGATCAGGAAAATGAAGTAACAGTTGTTCTTAAGCCTATTGGTCACATGAAAATGGCACACCTTATATCAGATATTGAATCTTTCTTTGGAACAAACATTCAGAAACAAATCACAAAAGCAGAACAAGAGAATAATTTGATTTGATGTAAAACCTTTTTTTAAATAAAATTATTGTTTTTCATCATTTATTTATATTATTTTTTATTTTTAGTTTTTAATATTTTTATTATTATTTTTTTTATTTATCATTATTTTTATTGTTATTGCAGTGCCGAAACTAGCAAAAATTTTACAAAAAATTGGTCTAGATTTACATAAAACATCGGTTTTTGCTGAAAGCTCGCTGCTCTTCTCGTTACTCTTCTTGACGAAAAAATAACATTGATTAATGATAAAAGTAGTAACTGGGTTATAAATAAAATAAAAGAAATTCATTTTGTTCTTACCAAGTTTTCACAAATAAATCGGTTGAGTGGTCATGGATTTATTCCAACATCATTATCCTTATTAAATAAACATTGTACTATAAATGTTGCTAATTCCGATAATTTATGCTTCATTTACAGTATTTTAGCTATTTTAAATCATGAAAATATAAGTAACCATCATAGAAATGAAACATTTAGCTATAACACATCTGAACTTGACTTTTCACCTTCGGACTTACCTATGAAACTTTGTGACATTCCAAAATTTGAAGCTAAAAATCCAAATCTTTCAATTAATGTCCTTACGTATGATGAAAACAATTTAATTAATGATTATTGCGCACCAGAGTTTCTCGCAACAAAAATCTACCATTTCACAGGGATTAACATTGAAGAACTTCTCGAGATTCACTATGACAACGTTCAGGGATCTTGTGACCGATGTGTTTCAAATTGCATTGTTTGTAAAGATAGTATGAGAGTAATATGTTCAAATGGATGTCCATGTTGCCACGATTTCAAACGTGACCAAACAATCCATATATTTTTGGCCGAAAAGCGTAAAGCATATTACTCGGATATTTTTGATTTGAAATAAAAATTAATCTTTTTTATTTAATGTTTATTGTCAAAAAAATATTTGTATGGATTGAAAGTTTGTTATTTTTACATTGAAAAATTATTATTAGACTTACAATTAAATTTTAAAAATAAAAAAAATAAAAAAAAATGTTAATAATAATAAAATAATAATAATATAAAATAAATAATTAAATGAAAATAATAAATAATTATTTAATACACTTCATTAAAACAAACAATTGAATTTAATAATATAATTTAAAAATAAATAAAATAATTGACTTGATTAAAACAAACAATTAAGTTTAATAATAATATAATTAAAATATAAATAAATAATATTATTGACTTAAACAAATAATTAAAGTAAATAAAGTAAAAAATAAAAATATTCATGATTTTTAATCGATCAAATATAATTTAGGCATTTTAGTCTACAGGCGATTTGAGCCAATTTTATTTTTATGGGATTTTAAGTATGAAAAAATATTTAGGCTTTTTATTAGATATTTTTAGGTTCTTTAATCAAGTTTGAGCCAATTTTATTTGAAAATACTCTTCAGTACGATTCAGCCAATTTTTATTTTTTAGGCTTTTTAATCGAGAAAAAATATTTAGAATTTTTTATCATGAATTTAAAAATTTTTAAAAATTTTAAATTTGAACATTTAAACAAATAATAAAAAAAATTTCGTTCATTAAAACAAATAATTTAAAAAAAATTCAAAATGAGAGGAATGTATTAAAAACTAAAAAACTATGTAATTATTAATTTCATTTAAGAGTTCAGTGATCGCTCAAGGAAAGAGATGCTTGACCTGGCATTCAAAGATAACGTGACATGTTCAAAACTATTTACAAGCACACAAATGGATGGCAAGGCTCTCCACCTTGGCATTACTCTTCGTCAATGTCCACCGGGAAGTAGCGACACTTGAAGGGCTTTCATATTCGATGTAAATCCTAATTGCTGACGACAACAAAATAAAAATCTTTAAATAAATTATGTTTCAAAAATTTATTAAATTTAACTACCAAAATAAAAACAGTTCAATAAAATTACCTTAAGTTTATTTGGATTTGCCCTTCAATTTTCTTTCTAGTAGGTTTATTCATTCTTTTATTGTTGAATTATGCAGTACAGCGAATTATTTCTTAGTTTCCTTGTCTAATATTCAAATAACCCACTTCACAATCACATGAAGAAATAACAATGAAATGTGGAATAACACATTACATTCCTGTTCATACTTAATTGTTTTCTTATTCTACTATATATTTCTCTCTGAGGCAGGTAATGAATCGAAAGGATAAAATAAACAAAATTAAGTGTCACGGTTTTTAGAACATGAGAAGTTGTACCATAACGAAGCCCAGATTACTTTGTCACTTATCGGTACCTATCAAAATGTGTAAATCAATAAGAATTTTAAGCGACTGAAACGTTTATTTAAATACTATTCATATATGATCGCTTAAAATACCGCAAAGTAATATGTGAGGCACAACCCCTGTGCATCATGTAATATAAATCATGACACAGTTTCATGATTTGCCCTCTCATATCACTACAAAATGAAACACATTTTAATAGACGAAAAATCATGCACATAAGTGTTTTCAATTACAAAATGAAGAATTCTGCAATTGACACTGCAATTGTATTTCAAAAATAAATTTCTGATTTTAAGTTAAAAATTGTCAAATTTTAGAAGTAAAACCAATAATTTTCGAAACTTTGAATCGGTTTTCTTTTGTAAAATTTACGACAAATTTATTTGTGTTTAACATTTTTAGTTTAAAGTTATATTTTGCTTATTTGCAATTAAAAATACATATTTCTAATGACATTTTGTGATACAAAACCATTCATCAACTATCACATAACACAGAGATGGGTAGACCTTACTCTGCAGGAACCATAATTCATTAGCTTTAACTTTGGAGAGCCATAATCAAAATATACAATGAATAGACAATGATAATTATCACATCAAATTAAACACTTTAACGAACTATTTATTTTCGACTTGTAATATATATATATATATATATATATATATTTTAAATAACTTTAATTCCAAAATTTTTTATTTATGATAATAATTTTTACCGTTATTTCGCGAGAGTCAAATGGAGTCGCATATATGATGCTAAAGAGCCACATGAGGCTCGAGAGCCACAGTTTGGCCATGTATGTCATAACAGGTCATAAATTGTTTGTAGTAAAAAATATTTCACTCGCCTGCTCAAAATATCTATATCAGTGGTTTTTAACCGGTAGTACACCTACTTTTGTTGCAAAGTGGTATGTCATGAAAAATGTTATTAAAAAAGCAGATCAAAACTTGAATCAGATTTACGTTTTAAATTGACAATAATAAAACCTGATATTGAAGTCTTACGCAAATTTAAGCAATCCTAGTGCTAGCACTAAACTGATTAAATATTCATTTTGTTAAGATTTATTAGGGACTATTAATTAATATTTTCATGTTATTCAAAAAGATGAATAAATTTAAAAATTTTTTAATTAAATTGATTTGATTAATGCGTAAGAATAATAATTTTAATAAATATTCATTTTTTAAGTCCTATAGTATGATTTGTTTAAAACGCAATTAAACTAAGATAATTATTTTTTTAACAAATGATTCTCATAATTTATTTAGGTGTACTCACATAATTGGCTTGGGAGTGCAGCAAAAAGGTTGGAAACCACTGATCTATGTATTATAAAATAAATTTCCACCGTCTGATTTATCATAATAACCATAATTTTTACTCCCATTGAATGATTAATAAAGTTATAACATTTGATAAACTAGAAATAAAAGCAGATAAAGAAGATTAAGAATAACATTTTATTAACAGATATATGTTATAATTTGTAAGATGAATTAGGCATTTCTATCAAAAGTGTGAATTATATTTGGATTTAATGCCAGTTCACCGAAACCCATTAGTTTGTGGAAAGACACAATATCACCAAAATTATCCTCTCAATGTCTCAAGAATAAATTGTCAAATCGTCAACACAATAGATTTTAACATTGCCACAAGATCTTCAATTTTCAAAGCTCTATCACATCTTTCAATATTTTTACAATAATTTTGAATGGAATTTATTCTTTCTATCCACCCTTCTTTCACATCTGCAATATCTTTAGATAAATCATACATTTTTTGTGTTGATGGGAAAATTGTATAAAAACAAGATGATATACATCTTGTCTCCCTTGCCAAATTTTGCATTGAATGGACATCATACCTTTTATACAATGATCTTGAAACCAATTCGGTGTCCATTGAAATATTTGAATCGTAAATTGATACGGGTAACTCAAATTTTACAATTTCTTCTTCAACAAATGAAATTTTTGTTTTAATTGTGAATATTTTGGAAATAGTTACAGCTGCTTTTATAAGACCTTCAAAAAGCCTAATGATATTGTCTAAAGTATCATTAAAAATATATTGACATATAACGTCATCGTCACTATTCGACTTTATGATTTTTATTTCTTTTACTTTATTTTTTATTTGAAAATCTTTATCATATGCATCAGATAGCAGGAAAACTGTTGAGAAAATTTGGGCATAATTTACTTGTGGACTTGAGAAAATCCCCTTCATTTCAGATGATAAAAAATTGGTAAACGTAGCAAGATAGTGCCTAAAGACCCATATAAATAAATGTACATTATAATAATATTCTTCGTTCAATGCATTTTGTTTGTCCAATAATCTTTGCAAATGATTGATAAGTTGTTCTTGATTCAACATTCCCAAATTGTACATTTTTATGTTTTCAGCCTCCAACCTTAGTATATCCGAATTAGTCTTTTTTATGATTCGTATATTATGAGATCTCACTTGGAACTCATAAATCAGAATAATATGAAATCTTTGGTCAGATTTGCCATAATCCTTGATTACTCCGAGTGCACTGTCTATGAGTAAATCTAAATCCTTCTGGAACTTCTCTTCTATTTCAAAAACCATATTCAATTCAGAAAGAAATTCTTTGAAGTCTATGTCTGGTGTTTTTTGGTTTACTGTGTTGAATGTTGGGAAAGAAAGACTCCCCTGTAATCCTTTTGTAAACTCATAAAGATTAAAATTAATCCAGCCAAGAAATTTTTTTATATTTATAAAATCATCAGTCTTTATCAAGCTATCAGTTGTCCCATTAGTTACTTTTAGGGCTGTAATCGGGATTTTATCGCATGGGCAAGTTTGATATGCATCCATGCATTCGTAAACGAAATCCCTGCAAAACACATGTCCACAATCTACAAACATTATACTCGAATCGCTGGTCATTAGTGAATAGCATATAAAACATTCTTTAACCTTTTCCATTTAAATAATATCACATTTGCTAATAAAACCACTGCAAAAAAGATACAGTTCACTCATTAAAAATGTTTTATCTTGTCATCTATTGGTTAAACATATCTCATATTATGATGCATAATATTTAAAAATTTAAATTAATTAAAAATTTAATTAATGATTTTAATATTAACAATTATTTTAAGTTTTTGAGAATTGAAATTAATAACAAACATCCAAATTAATAGAAATGAAAGTCATTTACTTAAAAATAAATTTTTTTAAATAATTATTAATTAATTAAAATTTTAATTAAGGATTTTAATATTAACAATTTTTTAAAGTTTTTGATAATTAAAATTAATAACAAAAATCCAAATTAACAGAAATGAAAGTCAATTACTTAAAAATAATTTTTTTAAATTAATTATTAATTAATTAAAATTTTAAAACATGATTTTAACATTAACATTTTTTTAAAGTTTTAAATAATAATTAAAATAATTAAAATTAATAAAAAAATTTAAATTTATAGAAATCAAAAAGTCATTTAAATTAAATTTTTAATTAATTATTAATTAAAAATTTAAATAATAATTTTAATATTAACAATTTTTTAAAGTTTTTGATAATTAAAATTAATAACAAAAATCCAAATTAACAGAAATGAAAGTCAATTACTTAAAAATAATGTTTTTTAATTAATTATTAATTAATTAAACTTTTAATTAATGATTTTAACATTAACATTTTTTTAAAGTTTTAAATAATAATTAAAATAATTAAAATTAATAAAAAAATTTAAATTTATAGAAATCAAAAAGTCATTTAAATTAAATTTTTAATTAATTATTAATTAAAAATTTAAATAATAATTTTAATATTAACAATTTTTTAAAGTTTTTGATAATTAAAATTAATAACAAAAATCCAAATTAACAGAAATGAAAGTCAATTACTTAAAAATAATGTTTTTTAATTAATTATTAATTAATTAAACTTTTAATTAATGATTTTAACATTAACATTTTTTTAAAGTTTTAAATAATAATTAAAATAATTAAAATTAATAAAAAAATTTAAATTTATAGAAATCAAAAAGTCATTTAAATTAAATTTTTAATTAATTATTAATTAAAAATTTAAATAATAATTTTAATATTAACAATTATTGAAAGTTTGTGATAGTAAAAATTAATAACAAAAATCCAAACTAATAGAAATGAAAAAGAAATTTACTTAAAAATAAAAATTTGAATGTTTAATTGATAGCATCAAATGACCTCTAACAAAATATATTCATTGTTCAGAAGGCTTTGATGTACTCTGAAAGCTTTGATAAACTGCAACTTGGATGACTAAAATATTCACTTTTATCATAGCTCTAAATGCATATAATTTAAAAATCCCACAAAAGTTTTACTGTCTGTTCTAATTAGAAATAATGTTACATAGTAATTAAAATTTTGCTGCAGTAGAATCATAATAATATTTCGATATTTAGGGCTTAATAAAGATGTTTTAATGGTCAAAACTTAAAGAAAAGCATGATTTGAAGACATTTATCGTCTAAATAAGCCTGGTTGAGTCAAAATTCAAAGATGTGTTAGATTTAAGCGTCGATAATGAGCTATAAATATGGGCAAGATCGGCTGATCGTCAAATTAATTTATGATCCAAAATAATGGACGTATGAATTAAAAGCCTATTTTTTGTTTGAAAATTCGAAGGTGGGCTATATTAAAGTGTCGATAAATAAATAGGGCTATTCATATTGATCATCAAAATAATTAATGGTCAAAATTAAGGACATATATGATTTAAAAGCTTGATTATTCGATAAAAGTTCAAGGGTAACCTACATTTAAGTGTCTATAAATATGAATAAAACAGACTATCAATAAATTAATTTATTTGTGGCCAATTTTTTCTTTGGGTCTTACAAGTTATGAGAGTTTGAACCATCAAAAATATAAATAATAATATGATATTAGTTGAGAACAATTTATATTGGGTTGAAAATACGAAAATTACAATTAAAATCAGGTTATGAGAGTTTGAACCATCAAAAATATAAATAATAATATCATATAAGTTGAGACAAATTTATATTGGGATTATTGGGTTGAACATACGAAAATTACAATTAAAATCAGGTCAAGAGAGAGTAAATTAAATTAAGTATTATTATGAGCGCTGATTAAATACCTGTGTATATAAAAAGTAGCCTGTGCTTTTCACAAGTGGGTTCAAGTATCACCTGTGTATCATAGCATAAATTAGGTGAAGCTTGCGAAGGTAGTCAATTACACAAAATAATCTTTCAATGCATTATGAATGCTTGGACAAGTCAAAGTATCATTGACACTGTAACTAAATTATTCAATGATTTTTCGTGCTAAAAATAAATTATTGCAGAGACCTTCGACTAGATAGGTTACAACCGCACACAACAACCTCTAGTTTGCAAAAACTAAATATTTAAAACTGACCTACCCAGCTTCGTCACAGTAATGCAGATGCAGAATAAACACTACCATCATGTGAACAATGTCAGAGGAATCAAAAAATCAAGGCATTGTGATCTGTTTTTGCTATAAATCTCTTTCCATACAAATACTGTTCGAAATAAATTTCATACTCATGTAATGCTAATAACCCTTTTCATCTGCTGACAGATGCCATGATCCATAAGAAGCTACTGTTCGTCTCCATTCCATATTTTCTGACTTAACACTACTCCAATTGCTACAAAACTAGCACCTGCATCCAAAACACACAAAATTCTTTCTAGGATAAAATTGGGGATTTGCATTGTTTCATTTTTGACTCATTGAAACTTTTTCACAATGATAAGTTGCAAGCTTTTATCACATCCTAAAGCTGACACGTAAAGTGAAGCCTCTATTTCAGAATATCTTTTAATAAACCCACTATAATAACTGACTAAACCAAGAAATGATCTTAATTTAGATGAACACTTTGGGGCTTCGGCTTTTTTAATTTTATTTCTATAATTGTTCTTTGTGACAATATTTCTGTTTCCAAAATTTATCCTATTTATATTATGATATCTTGACGTTTGGCTATCGAAATTCCGACTCTAACGTACATGATGTAAATTATTAAGTTTCAACGCATCCGAGTAACTCTTCTTTTGTATAGCATCCACAAATATCTCTGAAAAAGAATGTTGTGAATATTCCAGACTTTTATATAGTTTGGCTAAATTGTGAATATCTATTACTCTCATAACTGGTTTAGAAATTATTTTTTCTTTAAGCAATGTACTTCTAGCTCGTTCAGAAATAATATCTTTTACAATTTATTCATGACTAATACCTTAATCAAAAATACTTTCCAAAACATTCTTACCCTGATTACGAAAGTAGCAAATCTTTCATTAAATTTTTGATTAATTTCGGTCAATTCCACAATCATAATTGATTTCTTTATTGTAAATGTATCTAAAAACCAGGATTTTGTTTTCTCATTTTTAACTACTTCTATTTTGAAATCTTGCCATAAAACTCCCGCTTTACCAGACAGCATCAAAAACACTAATGATGCACAAATTGCTCATTCGGATCCATTCTTCGATATCTTTAATCCAATTTGATGTTTCTTCAATACTTCAATAATAAAGTGATCTTGGTAATTTTCTTATTTACCGGCCATAATTTATTTTTTGAGCGCCTACCTGAATAGTTCCAAGTGCTTATAAAAATTATATTATAAAAATAAAGCCCCGTTTTTGAAATTAACTTTTATTTTTAAACAATTATGGCAAATAATAATAAAATAATAAAAATAACTAAAATCTTCCCTACTTATTGAATTTGCTTTCGATTGAAAATTTTAAAATAAATTCATGCATTAATTGACATCGACTTATATATGACAACTACCACGTACACTTTTGAAGCGGTAAAACAAACCTCCTACAAGTTTTTTCCAAATTTAGTTAGTTTGATCCTACTTATCAGTTTTCGATCTTTTCTTTTTTTTATGTTCCAAATTTAGTTTGGAGTTTTATTCTGATACTTATTTTCTAAAGTTTCATCGATTTCTAAATTTGTAGTCAACTTGGTAAACATTGCTAATTTTTATAGTTTTTATTGTTTGTTTATTTTTTAAATGATTTTTAGTAGTTTTTATTTCTTTTGGATATTTAATTGTTGCACATACATCTTTCTCATCTATTTACTTTTCCGATATTATTTTTAACTAATTTCTAGTCGAATCAACAAAAATTAATTTTTTCCAATTGAATTTAGTTTTCCTCAAACATTGATCAAAGATGAGTTGGTTTTTAATAATTAGGCTGTCTCTTCAATAAATGAACCATTTCTGTATATGACTTTTCCTTCTTTATGTTGAAGTTATCCTTCACAATGTTTATTGAAAATGAGTGATTCTGGCGCATTGATGGAGAGACAGGTTAGCACTAGAGGCACTCTTCTTTTATTGTGCAATCAACAAAAAAAACTTCAAGTCAAAAATGGTTCAGATTTAAGAATTTCATGTAAACATTAGATAATATTTTCTGTCCCCAATAAAAAAACTACAAACGAAATTTCATAAAAAATAAATTCAATGAATTATAAAATATTTTATTAATAAAATTTTCGAATTAATATTTATTTAAAAAATACTGACGGTGATAATAGAAATTGAAAACCCGTGAAATGTTAAAATATTAGAAAACAATACCGGAACTACTGATACATGAAACATTTAAAATACTTTTGAGATTTCTATAGTCATTTCAGGAGGTAGAGACTTTGCATTGCAATGATAAATTCGTCGGCCACGAACATTTGGTGAATTTATTACTTTGGCAATATGTTGATATTCAGTTGAGTTCAGTTTTAATAACCCACTATGTTGGTTGAGCACATGCCGGTTGATGGCAACTTTTACATTGATCCATTCATTCCTGTCAGGATCAAGAATTTCCTCGATTTTGTAAACTTCTTTCGTGAAGTGTTCTTCACTCAACAAAGACATTTTATCTTTTTTATTATTGTCTTTCAAATTCAACATAACCAACCCTTTTAAGATCGCTGCTCGAAAACTGTATTTTATTTTAGAGTCAGTATCTAATATTTCAAGGAAGGTCTCATCGCATAATCCGTTTTCCTTTGCTTGTTGTGGAGTTAACAATTTTCGTTGTTTTTTATCCAGAATGCTTGATATTTTCTCAATACATGGAAGATTTAGAACAACGAAAAATGATTTAGAAGCATCTAAATATTATATTTATATCAACAGAAATTTAACATATCGTTTTATAATTATTATTATTATTAAAATATAATTTAAAGAAACAACTATGTAAGCCAATTTCCAGAGAGCTTATTCAAAAAATGAAATATTTCGTCCTAAAATACAAAATTTAACAAGTCTTTCGCTCTTATACATAATTATTTATTTAAACTATATTTTTATAAATGATTCCGCTATCGAAAATATATTATTATTATTATTATTATTATTATTATTATTATTATTATTATTATTATTATTATTATTATTATTATTATTATTATTATTATTATTATTATTATTATTATTATTATTATTATTATTATTATTATTATTATTATTATTATTATTATTATTATTATTATTATTATTATTATTATTATTATTATTATTATTATTATTATTATTATTATTATTATTATTATTATTATTATTATTATTATTATTATTATTATTATTATTATTATTATTATTATTATTATTATTATTATTATTATTATTATTATTATTATTATTATTATTATTATTATTAACACAGAAATAGCACACAATCGAATCCTCAGACAATGCTCACAGGAAGGATATTTGCAGAATCATGGAATCTTTTGGAGTTGAGGTTCCAAGAAAAATAAGCAGTGGCCACGCCTAAGCCATGTGGTGAAAAAATAGAAGGCGGAGAATCAAATAAGTATTTCTCAGTGTGGGCAATGCCTGTCTGTAAACAGCTTTTTATATCCACATTAGTTTGCGATGGATGTCGTGATAACTGACTTACCGACATGGAATGACAAAGCTCAACTTTGTCTACAGTAACTAATGTGTTTATTTTAGGTATTTCGTTATAATTTTAATCAGCAACAGTTTATTATTAATAAAAATAGATTCTCAAAGTATTTTGTTTTTCTAGAATTACACAAAACTGAAAAGCACATTGAGTTTTTTTTACACCTTTCGGTATTTGGTTTTGACATTCAGTATTTTAAAGGTTAATTACTATTAATTATTATTATTAATTATTAATTTATGTTAACATCATGAGAATTTTTTATTTTCAATAAAGTTTTATTACCTGGTATTTTATTCATATTCAATTTCTCATAATTCCCCATCACGGAATGAATTTGAGTTTTTGATCTGTTGAAATCAATCCTTTGAGAGCTCATTCGATTGTATGTTGATTTTGATCTTTGTAATGAGGAGTCTCGGTAGTTAATTGTTGTCAAGTCATTTCCCACAGTCGGATTGTTGACTTTGTTTATGGAAATTAAATCTATATTTCTTTGGCTTGGCAACAAAGATCTAGTAAAATAATGGCTTATATCGATAGTCGATGTGATGCGCTTCTCGGACTGGATTGTGATTGGTTTATTTTGATAAAATCTCATTTGCTTCTCGCCCGGAACTGTGATGTCAATTCGGCTATTTTGTAGACCACTTTTTATGTCAAACACATTTTTTTTTGACACCAGCTCCATTTTTTGAGGCGAAACACTAATTAAGGGATATTTGTCGAAACAATGCTTTTCTATAAATTGTTTTTTCTCTATTTGTGAATCAATATATTTCGACCAAATAGACTGAGTTTCTGACGATACATAGCTGTGATACAATAAAAATTATATTTTATATTTATTTATTAATACTGAATGAAACGACCAAAATAATATGGAGCTCGGGCCCCCATACTAAAGTAAAAATACGGATTAATTTAGAAAGTATTTAATTGGAGAATATTACTGATACAGTATCAGTCGATATCACTTATAGATAACAAAATCTGTATGTAGTGTTCAACCTTTGAATAATAAATAGTAAACTTTTTAATCTTTCTAATACTAGATTTATAATTAGTTTCAATGACTGAAAAAATATTAATTGCTCATTTAAGGAACGTGAATGTTTTAAAGAACATCTTTTTTTAAAGTTGACGTTAAAACATTATCAATAACAGGATGCATTGAAACTAAATTAATTCAGTAAATTGAAACCGAACTTTGAAAGTAAACAGGATGGTCTTCTAAACTATTGAATAGGGGTCACCAGAATTGTCTAAATACCTAGGCCTCTTAAAAGTTAATTCATCTACCGTGTGTGAATGTATGTTGTTATTTTATGTTGTTTGTTATATTCCTTATTCATACAATATTACATTGATAGATTTTTCTCGGAAGATTTTGTTTTAATAATATTATCTAAATTATTTTTTTATTATTAGGACTTTTTTTGTTTTTAACTTCTGATTTCTTTATAAGTGACATAATATTTTCTACAAAATTTGACTATGAATCAGATTTATTTAAGGTATACACGAATTTTCGGCACAGCCTTTTTTCTTCTTAAAAATCACTTTTAGAAGGCTGTGCCGAAAATTCGTGAATACCTTAAATAAATCTGATTCATAGTCAAATTTTGTAGAAAATATTATATTAGTTTTTTAATTTATAAAATTTATTTTTAATTTAATTTTGGATACATTTAATTCGAAAAGAACTGTGGCTAATAATAGTTATATTTTAATAAATTATAATATGTGAAATGGTCACCATGAAGTATTCTGCTGGTTAAGCTTCTACGTTATTCAAAACGCTACCTTACATTTTTAACATATTTTCATCTTACTAAAACACTAAGATTTATGGTTGATATTAAACTTGTTAATTTCGAATTCATTTTACATATCAAACGAACTTGTAAAGCTTATGAACTCTGAGAGTCAGAATATCAAAAACATGAAAAAGTCAAGAAAGCGATACGAAAAATATTGAAAAATTAAAACTTTTCACCTTCAAAAGTTATTTTTTGAAAAATAATTTATAAATATTATAAATTAATTTTTAGAAAATATAAATTAGAGAATATTGAAAAGAACACAGAAGAAAAATTTGATAGACTAGAAAGGTATTGATAAAACGAATAAAACAAAAAGCACGAAATGTGGCACTGAAACTTTTTAGGCGTTGCTAGTGAATTAATAGGTAATTGGGGGCTTTGTGATTTTGCAATCAAAATCATTAGAAATTTAAATTCCGAATTATAATTCATCTTATTACATTTTCATAGCAAATGTTACTCAACAACTAAATGTGTTGAACAAATATTAAATATTTTATTTAGTTCAGGCAGTTTTGAGATGACTATAGGTACTAGCAAAAATTGTGTAATGTTGAGTAATGCATCACAAGTTGCTATTTACGTCGAAAATATTAGATAGCTTGAACGGGGAAAACGGTTATAATGAAGGGGCGTTAAAAGAATGTCGTCTTGCAAAGTGGGCGGTAAGTCTGGAAACCACTGCTCTAGTTTATATCATATGAGGAATCAAAGCTTTAAAATAAAAATATTTTTGAAATGTAAGCAGATATATTAGTTTTAATAAAATAATCAAAATTTTACAAACCTCAACGATTGCTCTGTTTTTGACAGATCATTTGGAAATATTTTAGAACGGTTGATTTTGCTGCGTAAAGATGAAATATTCACTGCATTATCAACTTGGTATTTGTAATATTCCCAATTTTTATAGAGTTCCTTAATGGTAATAACTAAATTAAATAATATAATAATAATCTTAATAATAGTAATAATAATAATAATAATTTGTCAAATGCGGCAATTAAAATTAATTAAAAATTTAAAAAGTGATAACTAGTGGCAAATTTGATTTGAAGACGAATAAAATAATATTAAATAGATGAAAGGGCCAGAAACCCAAAAACAAACAAATTAATTAATTTAATTATTTGCCGGCGAATACATTAATTAAGGACTATTCAATTGAATGTTAGCATAGTGGGCTGGCCGAGATTAGCCTAATTGGCCATCAAGCTAAAATGTTATTTTCTTGTAGCAGCCAAATTTATGGGCAAGAAACTGCTATAAAAGCTGTGAGGAATAAACAGAAAGAACGTGTTGGCCGTAGTAATTTTTTTTTGGTAATGCTAAAATTGCTGGAATAAACGGTACGAGATAATTAAAAGAAAAGTACATTGTGTTTTGAACTTACGATTTAGAGTGATACCCTTTGAGTGTTTACCCAGTTTGATTTTGTTTCATTTGTTAATTGTTGAAGGTTTGTAAATTAAAACGTAATGATTTTGTTGGGATTAACTACTTTGATTATATTGATTGTGAACACGAGGAGTCAGGCTGGGTTTTGATTTCATCAAAAGGTTTCGTACAATTTCAACAATATATATATATATATATATATATATATATATATATACAAATTGTTTCAATAATTTTAGAACACTAAAACTCATACTAAACATAGAAAAAAAATTTACAGAACAAATACAAAGTTTCTGTGTAAAAATCGACGTTATGACGCCAAAAATAAAAAATTTATAAAATCTTAATTTTGGATTTCTTTGATATACATTGCAGGCGTGTAGCCAGCTAAAGGGCTTCAGTTTTCTGACGTTAGAACATTATTTGAATCAAGTACGTTATCTGCCCTAAACTGGGCAGATAACGTACTAATAAATAAATAAATATTTAAATTAACAAATTAATAAATAATCAATTAATAATAAAATGTCATATTATGAAAGAGAAATTTTAAGTTTAAGGTTTTAAACAACAAAAGTAATTATTGAAAAATTGATGTCGCTGGGTCTTATTAAAGATACTTTTCTCTGTCAACATTGTAATATCTACATGATTATGAAAAAAAGACAAAGAAAAGATAATTCATGCATGGGTATGTATGGGTAAATAATGCATGGGTAGGTAACAATGCGTGTTGCGATTTTTACAGAACAACAAAAAGTATAAGATCTGATTCTATATTTGAAGATCTGAGATGTCCAAGATTATATAAATAATTATATCGGGTTTTTTTGGATTTTTTATTTATTTTATATTTTATAAAAAGTAATAGCAGATAATGCACTAATACTTAATCAGGGTAGATAATGTACTTGATCCCATTATTTTTCGTAAATTAAAATTTTAAAAATAAAAAATTAATATCAAAGAATTAGTATTATACAGTTTAATAAGGAAATAAATAATTATGAATTTAATATGTAATAAAATATTATGAAGAAATCATAACATTTTTAGCTCTTCTTACAAAAAATCCTGGCTACTCGCCTGATACATTCTATAACTGGGAATTTCGCAAGAAGTCTATACAATGACTGATATTATTATCCTAATTTATTATCCTAATCAAAATAAAGGCAATTAAATTATTAAAAAAAATAATTATAAATTTTATTATACTAAATTATTATAATTAATAGAAGTTAAATTCAAACAAATTTACGAGCAGTTTGCGTGAACGGGTGAAAAACGGAAGCAGCTCCTCAGTGAATTTTATTATCCTATTCAGAACTTTTACATTAATCAAAATTAGATGAGTAAATGTTAATAAGTAGCTAAATTTTCTTAAAAAAGCCAAATTAGGAAGTATAATAAAGACACGCCTATTATATCAAAAGAGAGGAAGTGGAGATATATGATTAAAATAGGTTAAAATTCTAAAATAAATTTAACCATTAAGAAATTTATTAAAATTATTCTTACTTTGTATTTGCCAATAAGAATATTTATTGCTCTCTTTTGGAAAATGAAAGTTTCAAAACTTGACAAAGATGAATAAGAATTGGAATAATCTGGTTCTTAATAGGTTCATTGGGAAAATGAATAATTATACTATTACTATTTATAATTTTGTTCTGATTTTCAGAATGATTTTTCTGAGACTCCAATTCCTTTTTTAGCTTTCCAATTTTATTCTGCAGATTTTCCAACTGTGGTGAGTCTTTCCAGTACTCATTTAGTAACGTTTCAATTGCGGCCAGAGATTCAAATATATCATTTTTACTATTTAGTTGATCTGGGTCAAAAGAGTTCTATAAAAAAATCAGTAAAAAACTTATATTAAAATTTGTTTATAAAAATTATTTCAACAAATAAAAAATAATTATTAAAATACTCGGTTTATTTATTAATTTGGAAAAATATAAAAATTTATTTTACGAATAAAAATGTATTTATATTTCTATTATTAGCGTAATATAAAAACGACAAGTTTTATTGTAAATGTTTATATGGAAAATTGTCTTTTTTTGGTGACTTCTAAAATAAAAATAATAATAATTATATATATATATATATATATATATTATTTATAATAAAGTATTTAATGTATTAATTAAATTAGATACTTTCTTTAAAGTTAAAAAATTTTTAAACTAAAATTAATTATTACATTTGTGTTTTGCAATCACTATTTGTTTATTCTCACATTCGCAATTCAATTAATTGTTTTTTAATTAATTTAAATGAATTTAATACCTTTTTTAGTCAGCATATAAAGCAATGAAGGGGAGGTGGGTTACGAAACTATGGAAATATTCACTTACGTTGTTTCATTATTAATTAGAATTTAAACTATCTTTCTCCTATTAATTAATGGTATTAATAATATAAAAATTCCTCACTGTTCATCCGATAAAAATTAGTCAAAAATTTCGATTTTTGTAAATAATCCTCATTTCTAATTATTTTTTAAAATAAATTTATAAATAAATAAAATAAATTGAAAGAAAGGATTATAATTTGAAAGATCGTGATAATCCGACTTCCTAAAAACGTACAGCAATATTAAGTCTGCTCCAATATTCAAGAATGTGCAGAACGTAATCCATAAGAACTTCGTCGATTTCTTTCAGGGAACTTGTCCAATTGGCCAGCAGATCCAATCGCAGAACCAAAACATCTTCAATGACATTTATATCCGATGGATATATTTCATTACAAACTGATGGGAAATGTTTCCTAGATTCCGTAGAACTAATTTTGGTGATTCGATTTCGATGAACAGTGTTTGTGTGACAGAAATTTTCATTTGTTTTAATGGTTGCCTTCTATAATTATTTATCAAAAAAAGTATTTGATTTCGATTATAACATTTATTGGTATTTTTATTGGAACTATTTGATCTGTTTTGTCGATCGTAAATTCAACAGGATATTTGGATTTCGCCTTTGCTATCAACGATTCAATCTTCTGCCACCAATTGTAGTATTGTCTGGAATGATTCTACATGATAATGATAGATTTAATTTATTTACGTATTGTGAAATATAATAATAATAATAATATTATTATTATTATTATTATTATTATTATTATTATTATTATTATTATTATTATTATTATTATTATTATTATTATTATTATTATTATTATTATTATTATTATTATTATTATTATTATTATTATTATGATTATTATTATTTCACCTCTGATTTCCTTATGAGTGAAAAACCCTGTGCTGAAAATTCGTGAATACCTTTAATGAATCTGATTAATAGTCAAATTTTGTAGAAAATTATTATTATAATACAGTGGTTATTATCATTAACAGTTATTACCTGGTGGTATTATCCACCAGGAAGCTCTGGGTTGTAAAATATTGCCATCTGAACACGTTATGAAAACAGTTACAAAAATAATCAACAAAAATAATTTTATTCAAACAGCTCCTTTGCAACACCGACTTTTCATGCCCTGTTAGAAGATACTGAAGATAAAGAACATGATCTTATTCTGTATACTGAAGTACGTTGGCTCAGTAAAGGAAAGGTTCTTACAAGATTTGTGAGTTTAATTGAAGAAATAAAAACATTTATAAACGATAAAAAGGAAAATTATGATGAACTAGCTGACTCGCACTGGCTGATTGATTTAGTATTTCTCACAGACATAATGGAAAATTGAATTCTTTAACTTTGGAGTTACAGGGGAAAGACAAAAACATAGCTGAAATGATAAGCTCTGTAAAGTCATTTAAAGCTAAATTGAAGTTGTTGAAATTACATCTGCAGATCAATTTTCTCGTGCATTTCTCACATATGAACAAAATGTTAGGTAACAATGAATTAAACGGCTCATAATTTATTAAGCATCTTCAAGTGTTTAAAAAATAGTTTGAAGAGAGATTTTTGCCGTTTACACATATCGAGCCAATTTTTTCCTTATGTATCAATCTTTTTACTTGCCAAATAAATTTAATGGAAATGGCCGCATGTATTGCAGATTTGATTCAAGGTCAGACAGAAGAACTAGAGTTAGAAATTTTGGACCCTCAGGATGATATTTTGCTAAAATCCTTAATATCAGAGGACTTTTAGAATACACTGAACAGAGAAAAGTTGCCATTTTTGAAAAAACCGGCATATAAAATTGAATCATATTTCGGTTCGACATATTTATGCGAATCATTGTTTTCATTTAGATCTCGACTCATCGATGAGCATCTTTATGATTGTTTGTAAACAGGATTATTGTCATACTCTCCTAATTATGAGGCACTGGTTAATGATATACAATGCCAAAGATCGCATTGACATATTGATATTATATTTTTTTATAAATTTTTTTTTTTGTATTTGTGGGTTTTGTTTACGTTTTGTAAATACATTTCTATGTGTGCATGTAATTTGAATAATAATTTTATTATTTTAAAAAAATTTTGTTTATTATTTATTAATAAATTATGAATATAAGAAAATAAATTATGGGAAAATGAGAAGTTATGGAAGGAGTTTCTCGATTAAAAATAGGTGGTGCCCGCCACCCTACCGATATTTTATAATGTGCTCTAGAGTACAAAAAGATTGGAAACCGCTGGTCTAATATATATCTGATTCGTTTTTCTAATTCAAATTCTATAGTTTTTTAATTTCCCGTTATTTCACATTCCACGCTGTTCAATTCAAATTATGTCATTTTAGTTGACGGTTCCTAAGGTATTTCTTTTTGCTAGAAATTTTAACCATTTTAAAATTATTTTAATTTTACAAACCCAACATAATAAAAGATCATGTTGTAGAATATGTTCATTTATCCAAAAACATTTTCCTTGTGGGGTATATACTAATCCTGTACTGTCCTGGTGATGGTATCATCATAAATTATTTTTTCTTGTTTAAATGAACCATTCTCTGACGAAAACTGTAAATCACTGTTTCTCAATGTGTGACGTACACCCTTTATACTTTTAAAGGATGACTTTTGAAAAATTTGAGATATATTTTAATATATGGTGGTTTGTTTTATATAATTGTAAATAGTTTATAATGTATTAAATTTAGTTTAAATATATTTTTTAACAAAATGATTAAAAGGGTATGGAATATTTTAAAACTTTAATTAAATATGTTTAGCAAAATGATTAAGAGCCGATTCGACTGAAGCCACTGTAATTTTATTACACTTTTCGTATTTGTATGCCTGCGATTCTACTTGTAATATATTTCGCGGCACCCCGCTGATCTATAGGATACAAATTTATAACAATTAAAGAAACTAATATATTTTATTTCTTATAAACTTGGTAAAAATCACTATTTTTTTATTATTTGAACGTTTATTCAAAATCAATGTTTTTTTAAAACAAGTGGAATTTAAAGTAAACTACTTATTTTACTAACCAACTAATTCTTTTATATTGTATAGTGTAACTGGCATAGAAAACGCAGTAATTATATATTATAATGGATTTATAAATTTATAGAAATTCATTTCAATGGATGTTTATTCTCACCTCCATCATATATGCAAATTCTAGACCAACTGCATCAAACTGCGCCCAATATGATTCAAACTGATTTTGGCTTCCAATGTCTTCATTTTGGTAGTTCGAATTCTGGAACGTAACATAAAAATTTCAATATTGATTATATAAATAAAAATAGGGTACCCCACTCGGTGCACAGTTTCTAATCTTTGCAGATCATGAATACATTACAAATATACTCAAAAATTTTCATTTCTTACGTAACATTGTCTGTTAAAATTTTTATTTCAATATGAAAGTAGTAGTATATGCTAAACAAAAAATTTAGGATAAAATTTTAAAAAAAAATTTAGAAAACAATTAAAATTTATTAACAAATTATTGATTATTTCCTGGGCGAAACTGAATCATTTATCTCTAAAAATTTTTAATTATTTTGCTAATTTTTTTCGTAAACTAAAATTTTTCATGTTAGTTTTACAGAAGAGCATTTAAAATTTAGCACTAAATTTTATCAAAATGGCAATGACACTAAACATTGATTTTGATTCATAGTCAAATTATAAAAGATTCTTAGTGTCATCGCAAAATGAAAAGCAATCAGAGGTGTAAACCAAAAAATTTCTTTTAATATTTATTAAAATGCATATATATATATATATATATATATATATAAATATATTTTTAAAAATATTTATTTATTAAAAAATTAAATTAATAAAAAATAATTTGTTTAAATTAAATGTTAATTCATAATATTTTTAGTTGGTTTTGAGTACCTGAAGATGATAGCTGTGCTATCGAAATATATCGTAAGAAAGGTTTTTTATTGGCGTTATCGTTTAATAATAATAATAATAATAATAATAATTTTATTGATATAAATAATTTATAGAAAATTCAGAAAATTCAGAAAATTCAGTATAGAAAAATTCATAAATATCAAGATATGGAAAATCAAGAAGTAAAAAAAACAAATTTCCACGTAAGATATTTGACTAATTTTATAACATCCTTGTACATGATTTTTTATTTTTGCAAGGGATAATAGAATCTAGTGTGCAGAATACAAATATGCTTGGAAATTGTTTCGAAGTGTTTACTCTTAGTTCCCCGTGTCAATTTGCTATTATGTATATTGACTAAATTTTTATTTGAGAAATTAATATTTAAAATCTAGGTATCGAAAAGCAAAAATTTAGCACTGGATTTACAAAACCTGTGAATTTGCTAAAAATTATGAATAACAAAAATTTGATATCTTTACTGATACATAGGCATTTTTTTTAAACAAATGTTATTTGAAAATGAAAAGTAATCAGTGGTGAAAATTAAAGAAGTTCTTATATATATATATGTATATATATTAAAAGATAACGCCAATAAAAAACCTTTTGTACGATATATTTCGATAGCACAGCTATCATCTTCAGGTACTCAAAACCAACTAAAAATATTATGAATTAACATTTAATTTAAACAAATTATTTTTTATTAATTTAATTTTAAATTTTAAATTTTTTACTTATATTCTAATTTTTTAAAAATTAATGCAATTTAAAATTTTCAATTATTTTAATAATATTAAAAAAACAAACATGATTTAACATACGTAAACTATTTAAAAACATTCAAAACATTCGTAGTCACAGCACTCTGCACATTAATCTTTGGATCCAATGACCTTATCAGCAATGCTTCACATATCACTCGTTCCCAATAACTATTAAAACTTCTCAACAAAATTCTAAAATCAGACATTCCGATATCACTTTTACAGCCTCTATTGTGTTCACTAATATTGGTCAAACCCTTCAATCGACAATGCTCTAGAACTCGAGTACAGAGATGACGGGAAGTCTCTCCAATGTATGTGGCATTACACCCATTACATGTAAATTGATAAACGAGATCAGAACACAATCCAACCGGAGTTTTTGATTTATTAATAAACATATTGCGTACCTTACACGAATTAGAGACGATCTTATACTCTAAATTTCCTATCAGTTTACCCAACTTCCTCTTATAATTTGTAAAGCCTTCAGAGTACGGCAATACTAACACATATTTAGGCTCAATTTTTTTATATCCATTTTTACAATCACCCAGATCAACACTCAATTCACACCCATCCGACAAATTACATTCAGACTTTCCACAACATGGATCCTTAGGATTTTTAATCAATTTATCAACAGTTTCTTTTATCATCAACAATAAAAATGATTTAGAATATCCATTCTTTATCAACAACTCAACCAATTTATCAACACTTTTTACCGAATTAGCAAAAGTAGAAGATAAAGCCCATGAACGATAAATCAATCCTTTCACCATATTTCTCTTATACTTAAATTCACAAAAGCTTTCTGGAGAAGTATAAAGACCAGTATCAGTTGGTTTTCTATAAATCTCTGTCTCATACTGTTTATCTTTGCGTTGAATTAACAAATCCAAAAACGCAATTGATGACTTTCTCTCCGTTTCACATGTGAATATAATGTTTTTATGTAAACTGTTCATAAAATGCCAAAACGGTTCTACAAAACTCCGGTTGGATTGTGTTCTGATCTCTTTTATCAATTTACATGTAATGGGTGTAATGCCACATACATTGGAGAGACTTCCCGTCATCTCTGTACTCGAGTTCTAGAGCATTGTCGATTGAAGGGTTTGACCAATATTAGTGAACACAATAGAGGCTGTAAAAGTGATATCGGAATGTCTGATTTTAGAATTTTGTTGAGAAGTTTTAATAGTTATTGGGAACGAGTGATATGTGAAGCATTTCTGATAAGGTCATTGGATCCAAAGATTAATGTGCAGAGTGCTGTGACTACGAATGTTTTGAATGTTTTTAAATAGTTTACGTATGTTAAATCATGTTTGTTTTTTTAATATTATTAAAATAATTGAAAATTTTAAATTGCATTAATTTTTAAAAAATTAGAATATAAGTAAAAAATTTAAAATTTAAAATTAAATTAATAAAAAATAATTTGTTTAAATTAAATGTTAATTCATAATATTTTTAGTTGGTTTTGAGTACCTGAAGATGATAGCTGTGCTATCGAAATATATCGTAAGAAAGGTTTTTTATTGGCGTTATCGTTTAATTAAATCGTTGCCAAATTTATTTAATTATTATTATTATTATTATTATTATTATTATTATTATTATTATTATTATTATTATTATTATTATTATTATTATTATTATTATTATTATTATTATTATTATTATTATTATTATTATTATTATTATTATTATTATTATTATTATTATTATTATTATTATTATTATTATTATTATTTATCAAAATTATTATGTTTAATATTATTAGATTGAGAATTAGCTATATTTTCATTAAATTGTCATTTATTTTAATGATTTTCACATAATATGAGTAGAATTATTTATGATGATTTTTACTTAAAGTTAATATTAATATGAATATTTTAATGCAAATTGCTAGATCAAGTTTCGATATTTAAATGCAACCAGAATTGCATAAAGTTACATATTTCATCAAAGTCAAGCTAAGATCGCACAAACAGAATGTCTAAACCTGAAAAGCCAGAGGCTTTATCATTCGTCTAAAATATATTAGAATTTAATTTTAATAATTAAATTGAGATTACTTATTTATGTCAAATGTCAAAACGTATATCAAATTTGTCGTAATCAGTAATTGCAATTAATTTTTATTTTTAAATTTAACTAAAAATTCCACTTTTATGGGAAATTGAGGGATAACAAATAAAAATATTCATCAGGATACGTCGGAAGTTTTGTTAAATGTAGGAAAAGGAATTTTCTTTCCGCATAATTTGATTTTGAAATTTTGCCTCAAAATTTTATTTTAATTATTTAAATAATAATATTTATTATTAATGAGCATTTATATTAGAATAAATAATAAAAACTTTTTAATTAAATTTTTTGATAAAAGATAAAAATTATATTGGATACAAATTTCTATTATTTAATTCTGATAACAATTCATGAAATCTTTCAATTATACAACGTAAGTTATTTTTTAGACTCCATTGTTTGACAAAAAAAATGTTTTATTTTCATTTTTATGAAATATAATTGCTGTTAAATATAAATAGTTTTATTAAATTGTTTTCATTTTCGTAATTATATCAAAAAGTTTAAAAGTAAAGTTTTAGACTTAAAGATAATTTAATCGCGATGGAATTCACCCAATCTTTCATGAGAATATAAATTAAGTACTAAGCACTAGGATTCGACCACACAAAATTTGTAACTTATAAGTAGTATGAAGATTAAAAATAAAAAATGACATTTACTATATATAGTACTCTAATACGATATATATATAGTAGTTTAAATATATAGTTTTGATAGATTATGTTGCTATTATATTATTATTGGTTCTTTGATAAGACATTCTGATATCCATTTTTATTAATAAAAACTACCTAAATTAAGGAAAAACTTTTAAATTTAAATTTTAAAATTTATCAAAATTTTTCCCATTTCTTTTAAAATACTTTTGTCGAAAAATTAAAATTGATATAATTATTAGTTATTGTAAAATCAAAAACTTTTAAATGTTTTTTATTATAATAGTTATGAGCAAAAATATAACATTGCGTGAAATTTCTACGATTGGACATTATATGGTAATTAAATTAAATTGATTATAAATGAATAAATCCTAATTTAATGGTTTTAAAAATATCCAAAACTCAAATTAATTTAATTTACTTTTCTAAAATTTTTATTATAAATAAATTCGTAATTAATAAATGCATATAAAAGCTTACTTTTTGTCGGAATGTTTCTATAAACTTTTACCGATTCATCAAAATATCATTTATAAAAAATTATGATATGCTTTAATATGACGATTCATTTGTCACATTGATATTTATTTGTGCGCATAAATTGACTAATGATCGGATTTGATATTATTTGATCTGCAATATGCACAAATCTCAATTATCAACACGTCGATGTTTGATCTTTCTAGATTGAGTAACACGATTCATCAAATATTCTGTTGTTTCCGTATTTACTTTGGAATTCTGTCAACACATCGAGAATTGGCAAGTTTGGAATAAATGACTGTTGATTGTCTTTTATTAATATTATTATTTATTATTATTATTATTATTATTATTATTATTATTATTATTATTATTATTATTATTATTATTATTATTATTATTATTATTATTATTTTATTATTGTTATTTTATTATTATTATGAGGAGGAAAATCGGATTGAGTGGTGCTAGTTGAATGTTTGAACATCAGCAAAATATTTATTGTAAGTTCTCAATCTGTTAAATGCCGAATCATGTAACGCTTCTCAAAATATTCTGGAGTGGTTTTGGCAAAAGAAAAATAATAATTGAAATATATTTAAATTGTTTTATTTGAAATCCAATAATTTTTACATAAAATTAAAAAATAATTATTTTAAAAAAATTAAAATGACTTTTAGCTACTTAGACAGAAAAGAAGATATTATTATATCCATAAGCTTAGAAGCAAACCAATAAGCTTAAGTGCACCCTGAGGTGCATATAGACGAGATCTTTATAAAAGGGATGGACATAATATACGTACAATTTATTATTATTATTATTATTATTATTATTATTATTATTATTATTATTAGTAGTAGTAGTAGTACTATTATTATTATTATTATTATTATTATTATTATTATTATTATTATTATTATTATTATTATTATTATTATTATTATTATTATTATTATTATTATTATAAATTGAGATAAGTGAATAATAAAATAAACCCTTGTTGCAAAGTAATAATTATATTGAAAGAGTTTGGATTATTATATAATCCTCTTCAGTTTCTTTTATGTGGTATGAAGAAAAAAAGAAACTGAAGAGGATTATTTAATAATCCAAACTGTTTTCAATATAATTATTACTTTGCAGCAAGGGCTTATTTTATTATTCACTTATCTGAAATTATTTTAGTTATTATTACTATCATTATTGGTTATTTTATTATTGTTTATGTATTTGTTTTTGGCAGTAAATAGTTGTTAGAAATATTCAAACTGTACTTCTGCATAATTGCAAAAATTCTTTATCAAAATTTTAATCCCTTTGTCGAAATGTTTAATCATTTTATTTAATAATTTGAAATCCTTCAAATAATAAAATTGTAAAATCAGAAAACACATTAAAAATTTGATAAAACATAAGCAAAGATGAATTAATAATATTGTAATATGACAAATGGAAAGAACGATAAATACTACTATGAAATGCAATTTTTCAATGATTTTGAAGTCTATAAATATCAAATTTTTAAGCGTCAGAAATATTGAATGTTGTGATGAGAGGTATGGTTTAATGAAATATTGTATGAAGTTGATTGAAAGAAAGGAGAATGTTGGGCTTTGATATAGATACTGCTCGTTTAAGCGTGTGATGAGTTGTGCTGTTATTATAAATGGCGTGAAATGAAGTTTGAAAAGTATATTTATAATAAATAATAATTTTTCTACTTTTAATTTAATTTTACATTTTAAAAAATATTATTTTATATTTTTCATTTAAATTTGTTTTTTATTACGATAGCTATAATATTTCGTGAACCAAATATAGGTCTTTATAAAATTTTCTCATGACAAAATTATTTAGTTAATTTTTTTATAAAAAACAATTTTGTTATTTATTATAAATAAACAAATTTAAAATCTATCAAATTGCTAAAAAGCCATTTATTTAAAATTTTCCCTATCAATACCTTTCCCCAAGAACTGTTGCATATGCGAATAAAATCCTATACAGTTATTCTCTATTATTTCACTGTGTGTATTTGCGATACACGTCAGTAATTCCGCTTTTGAATTACAATTTGATGCCCGGATTTTTTCAAAATGGAAAAAACTTCTTCAATGGGGTTGAATTGCGGGCTATTAGGAGGAAGAAAACACAACTCATGCCCATTTTCTACAATTATATTCCTTATAGCTTTATTTTTGTAGATAATTTTATTGTTGATATTATTGAGGTGAAAAAGATCAAGTAATTCGTTAATAAACTCAATAAAAGTACTTTTATTGAATGCCCTTTTATAAATCTTAAAATAAAACAGTCCTCGACGACTTACCCCTGCACATATGTTTATGTTCTGTGTTCTTAATTGTAGTTATTGTTTTTCTGGGTATTGTTCCTATTAGACTATGCCAATATCTTTGCCTCGTTGACCACTTTACTCCCATCTTATCTAAAAAATAAGATCGTCAACATTTTTCGTTATAAAATTTCAGCAATATTTATATCTCTTCTGTAAATTCGCCTCCGAATTATGTGTCACTGGAATTAGTTCAACTTTTTTAAATGAATATTCGAAATCATCAATAGCACGGTCAATCATTTCTTTAAAAAAAAATCGTTAATTTCACCTGTAAATTTTTTTTCTTTCTGATTTTTCTGAATTTTTTAATATTCGTCCGGTAGTTTTGTATGTAATAATAATTGAGGTAACAGTCCGATAATTTATTTGTAAATCTTCTGAAATAACCTTTATAGGCTGTCTAGAGTCATATTTTTGACAAATTAGTTGTCTGATGAGTTGTCTAAATTCCTTGGTCGAGTCTGTGTTGCTGGTGTTTCAACGACTGAATTATTCTCAACAATCGGCATTGTAATATTTGGTATATTGTTTGTACTTGAGTGATTCTATAAAGAAATTGATTTCATTTATATCTTTAAATTAATGATTAAACATTTTGATAAAGATGATGAAACATTTAGGAAAACCTTGTATTATACAAATACAATAAACGTATCAGGTGAGAAGTTTATGATCGAATCAAGTCAAAAATTAATTCAAAAATATTACATTTCAATGTATGGTGAAATGTTAAATAATTTAAAATTATATTAAAAGTAATCAAGTTTAATAATTATTCATTTTGGAATCACTGATGGCCCAATGAAATCATTTTCTAGCTTTTGTATCATATTGAAGATTTGATGAAAATGTACATTTCATTGTTGTTAAAGATATTAATATCTTGCACTCCTACAGTTTAATTCGGTGGTGATTTTCTGCGAAATTTAGAATTTTTCCAACACTTGACAGATTTCTTTATTATCATTTGAAATGAATGATTTCTCAGCTTCTATCTTCTCTTTCTCAAATCAGAACTCCATATATGCCAACTGTTTTTTGTAATAGGGACCATTTTTGCAATGCAGTCAAACCCCGCTTTATTGCCATTTGAGAATACAAAATATTTTTGGCAATAAAGCAAAGTGGCAATAAACGGGAGTTTAAATAAAGTAATAAAAAAACAAATAAAAAATAAACCTTGTTTATTAATAAATCTGTCCAAGTCATTTTCCTCATTTTTATCAAAATTTTCCAAAAATCCTTCAATTATTTCCAGTGATTGTAATATTTCCGGCCTTGATTTTTTAGATTGATCAATAATTTCCAAATAATTTCCAAAGCACATTCAGCTTCTTCAAATTTTATATCTGGAATTTCTGGTGTTGCTTCAATTTCAATGATTTCTTGATCATTTAATATATTTGAAGATGTTAAAACTTCATCAACTGACAAAATTTTCAAATGAAATCACGTTTTCATGGCCCAATCTAATTGCCATATTGGCGTATAGAAATTCTAAGTTGAAAAATTCTAAGTTGAGGTTACACTGTGTTATTTCTGTTGATGTTATTGTTACAAATATTCAAGCTGTACTTCTGAATAATCGTAAAATATAATTGCGAATAATCCTTAATAAAAAGTTTATTCTGAGAGTTTTTTAAAAGAACTTTCGAATAACAATTATATTTCAAGCATAGACTGGATAAATAACGGAAAATAAAATATAACCAAAGATAAACCAGAAAGTAAAATTTTATTATAAAAATCAATGAGCACATATCAAATAAATGTCAGTTATGACTTTTCCTTGATTCTATCAATTAGACTATCCCAAGCTTTCTGTAATTGGCTGTGAGTAAACTCGTATGACCATAGAGTACAAAAGACAACATTAGCAGCATCAACATAAAATTTGCTACTTTTCTGACTATTAATTCTGGATGTTGCTTGTTCCTCGCTTAATTTATTTCTGTTCTTTATGCGCTGGATTGCTTCATTTCTTGGAACAAATGAAACCCAAACCTAAAATTACTCATTATTATTATTATTATTATTATTTGTTATTATTATTATTATTATTTATTATTATTATTTTAATTATTATTATTATTATTATTATTATTATTATTATTATTATTATTATTATTTTTATTATTATTTTAATTATTATCATTATTATTATTATTATTATTATTATTATTATTATTTGTTATTATTATTATTTTAATTATTATTATTAATATTATTATTTTTATAATAATAATAATAATTATTATTATTATTATTCAATATTGTTATTTATTATTATAGTAAGATTACATTGCCATACAATATTTATTTAAATAATTTATTTATAGTACTTCCAATAGCAAAATCTAGAAAAGAGAGTATTATTAGCTTAAGCGATATTGTTGATCCAGATGATGTAGATACTTGCTTCATTTCATTGCACACAAGCATTTCTGTATCATTCCTCAAACAGTAAGGTCATAGTAACCATTTTATATAATTTGACAAATGATTATTATATCATTTTACTTACCCTTCCATTTAAAAATTTTTATCCTTTCTATATTTCGAATAATTTAATTTCCTTGTTTATTCTTTAGCACAGATTCTGTCATACCTCATTTTAGTAATTTCATAATCCCATTCGTAACGCAATTCCATTTCTAGTATTCTCATTTTTACTAATACTTTGTCTAGGATTTCAAATTTTTTAAAGTTTTGTATAATTAAATAATTTTCTTTGTTTTGTTTTGTTTATTTTTAATTTACTCAACAATTTCTCTTTAGTTATTTGAATCATAATTTTTCGTATCCAATTTCTCTCTTTTTCATCATTGTTTATAAATACTCGGACAAAATATTATTTCCTACGGCTGAAATCCGTTGTCTGCTGTAGCGTTACATTTAACATAAACACCAAGTCTGGCAATATTTCTACCCAAAGTTTGCTTTTAATGAAATTTCAATTGCGTCCCTCATAGCTGTTAATTGCTTCTCAACTAACCGTTTGTACACGATAGTTTCACCTCTATCTGAGTGTATGATTCTAGGAACACCAAATTTAAAAATAAAGTTTTCTCTTATAATCTTCACTGTTGTATTGTTCAATTATATTTAAAATATATTGTCTGCCATAAATTGTTTTCTTAAATTGTCCACGGAAATCAATAAATATCTCTTGAAAACTTCATTTGTGCTCTGCTTATTCAAAGCTTCTTTTTTTTCATCTTGTCTGTGTCTTTCTTTTCTGACATTCTTCGCAATTCTCAAAAAAATTTTAAAAATTTATTTTCACTAATGCTCATATTCATATTTCTTCGAGTGTATTCGTAAATCTTTCTAGCACTCATGTGGCATAAATTTTTATGAGTGTTAAAGTTTATACCTTCACTACCAGGATTTATTTGTTTTCTATAGCAAATATTTTCGTTTTATTTATCTACTTTAACGTTTAGATGAACAGTTTGACATTGAGAACATGAAGTACAATCTTTTCTTGACAGTATCTTCGTTAGCATGTAGTTCTCATTTTCTGTACATTTAATCAACGTAAATAGTTAATCGATGTTTGGAATTTGGCTGTAAATGGCTTTTTGTTGTATTTATCATAAAGGTTATGGCTTTATGATCAGTTCTTAAGGTAAATCTTTTTTTTCATATATGTAATAAGATTTAAATAACAATGTGTCAAAAAAGTTTATTAGGTTTAAAGGTTTATTATGAAAAGCATTATATATATATATATATATATATATATATACCCCATGTTTGTCTACAGTATATGCATCATTGGGATAAACAATAAGCAATGACTTGACGCCCAGATAATCACAATAATCAATCATACATGCAGGCAGTCATACACATTAATTATTAGGATCGGCATTTAGGGGACCAAAAATCAAATATTCCAATACAATTACATCACATCTCCCTCGTTTGAAACATCCTGTATCAACAACACACGTACTTAAACCAAATTTATGACTTCTAGCAACCCCTTCAAAATTGAATTCTCTAGTTTTAACTGTTCACAATTTTTCTGAAGTTCATACTGTGGAATTAAATTTCCTTCGTCATATTCATAGTTGTGCATGGCATTGCATTGCCTTCGGTGTTTTCCTTTGACTGAAAATTGCTTTGATGTTGTACTCTGAATCCATATTTTTTTTTACATCCGTCATAATTTCTTTAATTAACATATGTTTCTGTTTTAATTGAGTTTCTTCTGACAACCCATCAATGATACATAAAATGACCCTTTTTGGAACAGTGAGAGCATTTCACGCTTTGGCATTATGTTCTAATATGTCCACATGCCCAAGATCTCTGTAATTTAAAATTTCCGTTTCCCTTGTTCCAGTCACTTTTATTTGACATTGAAATTCGATATATCATTGGTTCTAGAGTTAGGGGATATTGATGTTTTATTTCTGTGTTCACCTGTCCCATAACAAATTGATGTTGGTCAACCAAGTAATATCTATATTTATAATTTTGAGTCTTATCGTGGGCGGGCTTAGTTTACTAATGGTATTAATTCGTTACTGTGTTGAAGAAATACTCACTTCATTACAAAAAATTTCCCATCCAGCATCAAGCAAAACAGCTGCATCGATAATCACAATTTGTTTGTCCTTTCCCTTCTGTTTCATTGAATCATTAATTGATTCAATACGCATTTTAGCTAAGTCCGCTATAGCGGGCCAAACAACATCAGTTAATTTTTTCATTTCTAATGGATTGTTAAACACAATTGCACCAAGTTGGGCCCGGTTTATCAGGCCAGTTTCTTTGTTTACGATAGCATTTCCAAAAACAGAAACGAGCTTATTGAAACAATCAGAACCTGGACTAGAATGATTAGATATTAAATTGTATATTATACTGAAATTATACGAGCTAGTTAGTTAGACAAATTATGAACTTCATTAGAATTTCACTGATTCAATAAAATGTTATTATTCTATGGGAAATTATAACTGAATGCCCAGTTTTTGGAGACACTGGTCGAAATTAAAAGGTCGCTTTTAAATTCAGGCTTCAATTAATAAAAATCTCTGATTTTTAATATTTTTTTAATCTTTATTTAGTGAAAATTTCAAGTTTTTTGTACAATTTTATCGAAAGCAGTCCGTGACTTAGCAACAAAAAATAATTTTTGTAATTGAATGTTATGAATTCGAGGCAATAACAGAAATAATTACAGGGTAATGTATATGTGAATATACCAACGTGAAGGCGATGAAATACCTAATGACATGAATTAAAGTCCAGTAATATAAAATAAACTAACAGTTAGTTACCACCCCACAGTAGAAGCTGAAACTTTTTATGCGCGGTACCAGATTATTAGGCAATTCGGGGATTCCAGGCGGTGTTGTAGTAAGGCCACTCATAAGAGAAATTAATAATAAACACTTTAAAGTTAATAATTTTTTTGATTTTGCTATCGAAATCATTAAAAATTTAAATTCTGAATTATAATTCATCTTATTACATTTGCACAACAGATGAGTTTCAACAACTAAGTAATTTGGACAACTATTACGCAATCTATTCAGTCCAGTCTATTTTTAGATAACTAATGGTATTTGCAAGGATTTGTGCAATGCTGAGTAATGTATCACATTATGCTATTTACGTCGAAAATACACCAAGCGAAGTTCAGATAAATTCCGCTATATAATGCAAGTTGAAACATAAATCAACTCATTGGAATTTATTTTTTGTGAAAAATCAATGGATTTCAACCATTTCTGAAATGGCTGCAAAGTAAGTTATTTTTTAAAGTTTAAAGCTTAAAGTTATAAAGTTTTAAGAGTTGAATTATGATTTTACAAGGAAATTAAATCATTATTCAAACTTATAATTATAACTTTTGATCTACAAGCTCATGTATATTATTATTAATAATGATTATGAATATTCAGGAAATTATTTATTTTATGATGACTTATTTTTCGGAAATTATTCAAAAAAAGTGAGTTAAATTATTTTTGAAGTTATAAAAATTATTAATTGCATTAAATAATTATATTTTTATGCATCTTTTGAAAAAAATCTTCGAATATGTTGACAAAATAATTGGGTTTATGATTATTTTTTTAAAACTTACTAATATAATTTACAATTAATGCTTTTTCGGATTTCAGGTTGTTTTTTTTCGACAGAAATGTCTGAAATATTAAATTAATTTTTAGTTTTAATGGTAAATCTTAAGATACATCCTCATTTACTCGAAATTTCCTAGCAAAAACCTCAAAATTTAAATATTTTTCCGCCATTTTTCTTTCTAAAAATGTCTCTAAATTAATTTATTATAGGGGTTTTTTCAACTTCTGATGGATACATTTTAAAAGTTTACATGCATGTTTTATTATAGGTTGTGTTAATGTGCATTATTTTATATCTGTATCACTTCTTGATTTTCTATAGTGTAGGTTTTGTCTCAGTGACTATTTTACAAACAACCTCAAGGTGAGTTGGTGTGTTTATATGTTATAAATTTATTGATTTTCTTTTTATAGTATAGGTGATTTGTCTCAACGTGGCTTGGTGTATCAGATGGCTTAAACGAAGAAATCTGTCATAATGAGGGGCGTTAAAAGAATTTTTTATTGCAATGGGTGATAGTCACAAAAAGCTTGGGAACAACTACTATATATTTATGTGGTGTGACCTCAGAACTTAATTAACTCGTAACCCGACAAAAAAATACTATACAGAGCTGGAAATAGTTGTATTGACCTAAAAATTGTAGCAGAGATAAACTGAATAAAATTCGTTATTTCAGAGTTTTCGAGAGTTTTATTATTTCAACAAAAAAATACAATTGAAATTAATTTCTAAATATCGTAAAAATGATGCTCCATTATTAATAAAAACTCATAAACGCCAAATATAAGAAATATATTTCGAGGAAATTATCCTCATCTTCAGTCTGCCGTCATAATCTTTGTTAAATGTTATATACGGAAACAATAATGATGTAATAGTTACGATTTAATGATTTAATTAAATAATCTTAATACATTTGTTGCTGATTGAACGTTTATTTTAAGGGAATGTGATTTAATCACCAAAGCCTTCCATAAAATTCCCAGAAATTGTTCCTGAACCCGTGTGCGAAGATGACGAGAAGTCTCTCCAATGTATGTGGCATTGCACCCATTACATGCAAATTTATACACCAGATCAGTAAATTAATTTCATTTACAAATTAAAACCAATAACTCACTTAAAAATTAATTAAAAGATTTTATTTCCAAAATTCAGAATAAGTAGAAAATATTATAACGGAAAATATATAAGAAAAAGAAATTAATATCCCAATGGTGGTGCTCAACTCAATCACTTTTGGTGCACATTTTCCACAACACATATAGAACAGAATTGAGTATCACAATAGTTCTAAATCAATAATTTCAGGCGCACATTCTCCCACGGGTAATATAGAATGGAATTTGGCACTCCAGCCGTTGTCAGATCAATAATTTTAGGAGTATTCTCTTACAGCTAATTAAGAATTGAATTAAGTATTCCAATTGTTTCGAAATAGATAATTTTATGCTCACATTCTCCCGCAAGTCGGATAGAATAAAAACAGTTATCCCAAGGGTTCCCAGATTAATAAGTTTAGGTGTATATTTTCCCATAAGTAATAAAAATGGAATTACGTACCACAGTGGTTCCAAATTCTATTCTAAAAATATCCTGAGTTCCAAATTCAACATTGAAAAAGTGTCCGCTTACAATAATAATAAGAAATTACAATTAATAACATTTAAAAATTTCAAATAATTTTTTCGAATAATTCATAAAAATCTAACCAATAAGTCGAGAAAATCTTACATGTATGCTTCATGGCCCAATTTATCGCAATCAATTATTTCGGCTCCAAACGATTTTAATTGCTCTGCAATCGAAGATTTGCCACTGGCAATACCCCCGGTCAATCCAATGATATACGGCTTACCGGGCTGACATATACTATTAGAAGATCTCAACATTTCTCCAAGCAATTTCACTCTATTTTTACTAGAACTGATTTTTTTTTCATCCGAAATTTCTTGCAAACTTAGTTTTAAAATCAAATTTAATTGAGAAAATGAAAACGCAATAAAAGTTTTCGAAGACTTCATCGTTTGTTTTGTTTAAATAAGTCCGTAAGTCAGTGGTTCTCAACCTTTCTGGTGCAGTGACACTTTGATAATATTTGCAAAGTTACGGCGATCACAGTGACAAAATTAATTGGGTTGCTCTTCTCATACTGCATTTTTATATTAATCAGGGTAGTATAGCTTAAATTAAAATGATAGTAAGAAACCACAAAAGCGTAGCCTAATTACAGAAACTCACAAATTTAAAATTGTCAAATTCTACAAAAAACACGATTTTTATATAAAAAATTAATTTTTGGTTAATTAAATAATGACGTAAGTAGTTTGATGTGAACTCTATAAATCACCTCCGGCTTGAGAGGATGGTAGTAATATGAGGTGATAAAATATTGAGTTATAAAAATTCTATTCGTGCTAAAATATATCTTAATAGCAAAGTGAAAGAAGTCATTAGAAAGATGTGAAAATTGACAAAAGCGGAAAACGTATACTAACACAGCGAAAGAACCAATAGTGTTTCAAAAAGATTCTAAAATATTTGAGATAGTTTATATATATATATATATATATATATATATATATATATATATATATGGTCATTCTCCAAATATAATCCAAGAAATATATTTTAGAAATTACCGATCAAAAAGTAAATATATAGTAGTAAGAGCAATATCTTTTCAAAATGAATATAATATGAATAATGAGTTGATGAACTGTTGGGTTGATATAGGTAATATATTTGAAGGGAAAATGTGTCAAAAGATTATAACATGAAGATATGTTATTCAAGTTCGTACCATCATTCAGCAAACAGTCAAATTGAAAGCCAGTTTCGAACAATATGAGATTCTGAAAAATAGATAATATATATTGAGATTGGGTCGAACTATAATCAGAAAAAAAATTTATGCTAAAAGCACATATCAGAAAACAATTAAGACATCTCTAGTCGAGATCATATTTTGCAAATCCTTAAGTAGAGAATTGATGATAATTGATGATAAAAATGCAGAAATAACAGTAAGTAGTGATATGACATTATTGATTAGTGATGAAGGTTTGATAAAGAAAATTAATATAAATAAATCAGAGAACATATATGAAGGTCATGATACGATTGTAGGAAAGAACCACGAAAGAAGTGATATAATAAAATTGAATAATTGCTCTATTTTAGTTAGAAATATAGAGTGACTCAAACATTTTAAAGCAGGGGAGATTTAAGGCTAAAAATTAAAAGTAAAATTTATAAATAAATGATTTTAAATAATATTATGACGATAGAGAATTCTCAAAATAAAATTGTTTAAACATCCTCAGAACTGCAAAATTTATATTCCTTATATTATTAAAGGTTTTTTAATAATGAATGTTTTAACTCTTTCTAACAAATCCCATTTGCATTTCGTTGGATTTATTAATATAGATATTCGCAAATTTTCCTAGATTGAGATTCAGTTTTAAAAACGATATTTTGATATTCGATATGTTTAGTAAGGAACAATAAAGTAACAATAAACCAAGACAGTAAAATGCAGTGTTTCTCAAACTTTTAAAACCCAGAGCGACCTTGAAGAATAATTAAAATTTTGGAGAGCACCTTAAATTTTATAAAGAATATTCGCCATAAAATTTAAAGGGATCATGTAAAAAATGCCTTTTAAAATTAAGGGAAAAATAAAACAGGTGCCATATTCAACCATTTCTTATACAGTCAGATTTTTTTTCAATTCAACCAAATTCGGCAACACAAAAAAATACGACAAATTTACGGAAAAGTTCAAACAATATTAGTGATACGATTTGGATTAGTGATACTATTTGAAATAGTAATACTATATAGACTAGTGATATTAATTGGACTAATGATAATATTTTACGAAGGATATTATTTGGACTAAGGATATTATTTGGACTAAGTATATTAATTGGACTAAGGATATTATTTGGACTAAGGATATTATTTGGACTAAGTATATTAATTGGACTAAGGATATTATTTGGACTAAGGATACTATTTGGACTAGTGATATTATTTGGACTAGTGATATTATTTGGACTAACGATATTATTTGGACTAAGGATACTATTTGGACTAAGGATATTATTTGGACTAAAGATATTATTTGGACTAAGGATACTATTTGGACTAAGGATATTATTTGGACTAAGGATACTATTTGGACTAAGGATATTATTTGGACTAAGGATACTATTTGGACTAGTGATATTATTTGGACTAACGATATTATTTGGACTAACGATATTATTTGGACTAATGATACAATTTGGACTAGTGATACTATTCCAACATGTCCAACTTGCAGTATGGTGTCATTCCACCTAGTATAACAATTAATTCGATATATCTTTTTCGGTAATAATCTCAATATGAATCCCAAACGGTAAATGATCAGGGTTTGATTTATTCATGCTCTTCCTTATGTAATGTATAAATTTGGATCACTTTGGCGAGAAATACCTTCATTTGCTTTAACCATATCAGCAGCATAGCTACCACATAGTAGGCATAAGCAATACATAAGGCCCCAGAAAACTAAGATGTTCTTCTGACCAATTCAATGTAAATAAAAATAAATATGCGCCATATATACTTAGAGATCAGTTCAAACCAAAGGTAGATTCTAACAATTCTAACCGGTGGTCTGTTATTGTGCAATGTTTTATAATATAAACTTTTTTATGGTTCTTCCGTTAATATACTTTTCTAAGCTTGTGATAAACTAAAGATTAGTTAAATTTAAAGCTGTGTTTAAAAGTTAAAACTCCTCACGATTTAGGGAGATTTCTCACTGGAATAGTCCGTTTATGTTATGGGCTGATGGGGCCCATTGATCATTTTTACATAAGGGCCTACAAATCCTAGCTACGCCTCTGAGCCTTATGAATAACTAGAGACACGGCTTTCTACCTCACTCATTCAGATAAATCAATTGTAATTCTCAACGACCTGCAACTTGTATTTTCTTCGAAGATCAACGGTTTGAGTTCTTGCATCTTGAAAGTAAACTGCTGTTTCGTTTATTAGAACAATTTTAAAAACATATAATGTTCCAGCCGATTGCAAATATACTTTAAATAATCTACCGCTCTTTGATTCAACTGAATTGCAGTTATGGTTGTTAGATTTGTCATTCGATGTAATAAAAAATTGTTTCTACTTATGCATCTAAGTACCGTATACTAAGTTTGAGGAATTTGTTTTCAATTCGACTTATACACAGGTCATACAAAAATCATATTTATTTTTTCCAAAAATAACTTTTTATGAAAAATGAGTTTTTTAATCGTGTCGCTTTTAATCAAATTAATTACTTTCAAACAACAGATTAATTAATTATTAAGACATTTAAATTAAATTATTAATTTAAAATCCATTTATTAATTAAATTAAATTCAATAACCAATATTTGCAAAGAAATAAAACCAGCAATCTGCAATTATCCAACAAAGAAACTTATTATCTTTATATTATTTTATTTCAAAATTTGAAATAGAAGAGTGAATACAAATTCAATCATTTTAAAATGAAATGAAAAAGAAATTCGGACGAAGCTGGATTTAATTTATGAGTTTTTTAACTTTGTTGAGGTTAATTACAATTCAAATTTAATGCTGCTAGAGAAACTAACGTTGACGAAAAGCTTGTATAAGATTGGCGTAAAATGTAATTATCTTTAACAAAATTTTTCATAACATAAAAACCTTTAATTTAAAAACGTTTTCAATTATTCCAGGTTGCAATTTAATGTCGAAGTGAGGCCCTTGGTGTGAATTGTGAGAGCAATATTTAATACTCCATAGAGCTTTGATTATTTGATTATAACTTTTTATAACGAAATTTTTGGATAAATCGAAATTTATCGAGAAAAAAAAATCATCGAAAACTTTTCTAAATTAAATATAAAAAAGTTACTCAAATTGCTCTTCAAGTAGTTCTATTAGTTCAATATTTAGTGGCGAAAATCCTTTTTTCACTCTTGCAGCATTTATTTTTTGACATCCCTAAAATTTTTTACCATTTTAAAATAACTGCAAAATACATATTATATAGAAAATTTACCAATAAAAATAATAACAATAAAAGGACAATAATAATAATAAATAAATAATTATATTAATAATAATAATAAAAAAATAACAATAAATAATATTAATAAACAATAATAAATCGTAATAATGTTAATAAATAATTATAAATAATTATAATAAAAATAATAATAAAAATAATGAATAATAAACAATAATAAATAGTAATAATAAATAATGATAATAAATATTAAATAATAATATTAATAAATAAATAATAATAATAATAAAATAATAAATATTAATAAATAATAAATAATAATAATTATTACTAATAAACAATAAATAAGAATAATAAATAATGATAATAAATAATAATAAATAATAATATTAATAAATAATAAATAATAAGCAATAATAAATAGTAATAATAAATAATGATAATAAATATTAAATAATAATATTAATAAATAATAATAATAATTAACAATAATAAATAGTAATAATTATTACTAAAAAACAATAAATAAGAATAATAATAATAAATAATAATAATAATAAACAATAATAAATAGTAATATTAATAAATAATGGTAATAAATATTAATAAATAATAATTAATAATAATTAACAATAATAAATAGTAATAAACAGTAATAAATAGTAATAATAAATAATAAATATTAATATTAATAAATAATAATAATAAACAATAATAAACAATAATAAATAGTAATAATAAATAATGATAATAAATATTAAATAATAATAATAAATAATAATAATTAACAATAATAAATAGTAATAATAATAAATAATAATAATAATAATAATAATAATAATAATAATAATAATAATAATAATAATAATAATAATAATAATAATAATAATAATAATAATAATAATAATAATAATAATAATAATAATTGCGATGGTTCATTTTTTTTAATGCATTTTTAATTTGAAAATTTAAGAAGTCAAAAATTGATTTTTTTATTAAAAGTGAAAACGTCAATAGAAATTTTAAACAAGGAAATTAAGAAATACTTCGCTGCGCTGTGGAATTTATGAATAAAAGAAATTGAGAGGAAATCTTCATAAACTTACGGTGATTTTATTGAACTTGTTTTCTTTTGTTAGTTGAATTTAATAAATTTTTGTATCATAATTTATTTAAAGATTTCTATTTTTTGTCGTCATCAAATATCAACAAAGAAATCAAACATTTTTGTACCGGAAACTCAGATATATTCTAACATATTTCGACAATTTAACTTAACAATAACAATAATACTGTTAAATAATTATTTTAAAAATACCGATTCAGTTTCGACACTTCCCACAATGCAGTCAAAATCCGGATTGTCTACAGTAGGACCAAAAGCTTGATTGATACACTCGACTGTGTACTTAATATTTGGTTTTATATCCTTTAAAAATGACAAACAATTGTCAATTCTTGTTGGTAACGGTTCTATTAGTTCATAAAGAAATTTCTGATTTATTAAATCTTCCCCTGAGACTCCACAAAAAAGTTTCTCTCGAGCCATTAATGCAGATATACTAAGCAATATTTTATGTCCATTGTGCAATCTATCAAAAGTTCCTCCGAGACAGACATTACGAAATCGAGATTCATAACCAAGCGCTGTTTCGAATTTCGTTTCTCCAACACCTTTGGTAAATAATGTTTAATAATTTATATTTATATTTAAAATTTTAATATATATTTGAATTTATTATTTTATTGTAATATGAGAGCTTAACCATCGAATTTAAGTAAAATCTCTGGCAATTTAACGGATATATGAGTAATAAAATCCTTAAGACGTTCATATTCAATGCTAACATCATCACATAACACAACTGAAATGTCTGCATCATTTAAAGTTTTTTCTGAATTCGGTAATAGTAGTCTAACATCTAAATCCGGACATACCTATAATAAATTTCATCGACAAAATTAAATAATTATACAATTTTTTTAAGTTTCAAATACCTTGCTAGCAATATTATAACAATTTTTAATACTTAATTTCCAATCCCCATTATATGGAGAGAATCCTTTAACACTAACATACAATCGATTATTTATGCATTTTCTAGCATAATTGTATATTTGGTTTAAGTTTTTTTCAGTCAAGCCTTTAGTAATAATCACTAATCCTGATTTATACATATATAAGTTGAAATAAATTAAATTTTAAATTAAAAAGGTTATAATTAAAGGTTTTCTAATAACTTATTTGATTTTTCCACAAATAGAGCATTATATATTAAAACAAACATAAAGTTAGCAATTTTATTTAAAACTCGAGATATTCAAATTAAACAATTGCTATTATTTCTGTTCAAAAAAATTAATTTTAAAAAAATTAAAATTTTATACTAAAATTTTATACACAATGAATCTCATCAAAGCAAATTTCATGTATTCAAATCTTTAAAATTTTATACTTTAAAACTGTAAAATTTGAATGTTTGTTTTATTACAGTGAGATCACATAACCTTATAACACTTAAAAAGAACTTTAACTGTAAATAAATACATGAAATAAAATAAATAATAATTGAATGGTTGTGGAACAATATAATTATTTCCATAGATTACATAAATCCCAATCGATACCCCATATAATATATTTTAACCAAATGGTACACATTGCTAAGCAACGTTCGTAATGTGAAACAGGTTAGAAACTATCATTAAAAATTGAGTTATATTTTTGAAACTGTTAATGCATCGATGCACTGTATATGTTATTCCATTTTATTGGAAAGATTACTTAAGCGTGAGAACTTAATTTAATTAAGAAACTTAATAATTAGAGAAGTAACGTGGTAGAGTCATCAGCTAGTGGTACAATATAATCTACTACTTTTACCAAACGACAAATAATACTCGTTTTATCAAGACCTTCATTGGTACAGGGAATAGGGGTAAATGCACATATTAACAATAATAACAATGTCATTGTGATTCTAGCAGTTATAAAATTTGGTAATTTTGTAGAGGAACATGTAGAGCCGTTTTTGCATTTTATGAAGGTTTTTTGCATTTTATGAACAGTTTACATAAGAACATTGTATTCACTTGTACAACGGAGAGAAAATCATCGATTGCGTTCTTAGATTTATTATTAATGCAAATATAAACACTATGAGACAGAGATTTATAGAAAACCAACTGATATTGGTCTCTCTACTTCTCCAGAAAGTTTTGTTAATTTAAGTCGAGGAGAAATATGTTAAAGGAATGGATTTATCGTTCATGGTCTTTATATTTTACTTTTGCTAATTGTTGGGTTAGTTGATTTTCAAAAGTTATTATAATAAATAAAAACATTTGGGAAAATAAAATAATTAATTAAAAATAATCAAAAAATTAAAATCAATATATTTTGGGGGAAATGGGTATGTGCCGATGCCAATTGACAAGACGAGTACGAAAATAATAATATATAATTAATTTGGGACCCCTAGAAAAAGTTATTAAAAAATACAAATTAATTAATTAAAATGACGAAAACAAATAAATTAAATTAAGGAGAAATTCCCCGAATTGGATAATTTTAATTAAGAAGGGAACTGATTTATTTCACAGTCTTCTCCTGGGGAACGGCCGAAGCGGCTAAAAGATGAAAGTAAAATTTTTACTAGTTCCCGGCGAGTCCAATGTAAATTGCCGTAAATCAGATTAGTGGTTTGAGGAGAGATTCCCTATATAAGGGAGTCTCAAATCAACAACGGAGACACAAATAATTTTGAAAAATTGCGAGTAACAGAAAAGTTAAAAAGGTTCGTGAGATTGAAAAAGAACTAGTCAGACTTGTCACAGATATTTTAGTAGTTAATTGGTGGGGATTCCTGCCATTATTGTAAAAGTAACATTCGAATCGTTGTGAAATTATATTAATTAATTTTGTTTTAATTAATTTACTAATTTTACCTAATGTAATTTTATCTACTCCAACTTTAACAAATTTCAACTTATGTAGTCTAACAAATGATGTTATTTACTTTTTTAGATATTTTACCTAATGTAATTTGTCGAGTCTAACTTTACAATACTTTAATTTACTTACTTCAAAATTATAAATAATTTTGATATTGACGTCACAACGACGTCTTTAAACATCATAATATACATTGTAACGACATGATAATTTTTTAATTAATTAATTTTATTGATCTTGATAGGCCAAAAGCCTATCCTTGAGTATAACAATAAAAATATTAATGTGTAGCAAAAAAATGTACAATGTATTTATTAAAATGTACAATAAGTCTTTTAAACGAAGCTGGAGTTAACTTTTACTGATCATTTCTGAGATTGTGGGGTTTCGAATTCAGGCCTATAATCGAGGCCTCAGGAGATTGTTGAGTAATAATTCCATGATTAAATTCAAAATAATTCTGTCGGACTGGAAGTCATTAAAAAAAAATGTTTTTTTTCATAAATATTAATTTCTTCTGATTTCAGGATATCAGAATAATAACTGCTGTGATGGTATGTTAGGTTTTCATAGTCTATGCGATCACTAGGAAATTTATCCTGTCTGGAATTTGGCAGGGTACAATATCGCAAGCCACATGGCCGGGTACTCTATTAAGTTCTTCCAGACTAATTGTTTCTGCATAATAACACATCATTGATAATAATAACACGAATAAATAGATATTTTATAAATATTCATGTTCAACTTAAAAAATGTTTTTAATAATTTAGGACTTAGCTATTTATTTCAAAGAAATAAGAGACTTTCTGCCGAGTTATCGAGGTTAATTCGAAATGGATTTGTCGGATATATTCTTTTGCTATATCAACTATTGGAAGCTTGGAATCTTTTATAAGCCCTTGCAATTTATCAAACTTTTTATAAAATTTCCTATACCTTCATTTATTTTTTAGACTAACCCCTTATAAAAGTAAAGGACTACAGTAGTGGGATGTGTCACATCCAGCACATGTCACATCCAGCACACCCCCTTGCTGAGAGAAAATTTTTCTAAGTCCAAAAGTACAAATTTTTTCTGAAACAAAGACAATGACTCACTCAAGATCATTGGATGACTCATCATATTTTTCACGGTCATTTAAACAAAGACCATGACTCATTCAAGGTTATTGGATGACTCGTCATATTTTTTCAAGGTCATTCAAAAGTAAGCCAAGGTCATTCAAAAGTAGGTCAAGGTCATTCAAATTTTTTCAAGGTCATAGTATTTTTAAACATTTTTTAATGTTAATTTACTACTTATTTTTTATAAGTAGTGTTTTAATTATTAATATATTTTTTTAAATTTTATTCTATTACTTATTTTTATCAGTAATGTTTTTAAATTTTTATTTTATTTTAATATTATTATTATTAATATTATTATTATTATTATTATTATTATTAATAATAATAATATATAATAAAAAACCAAGACATATACAACAAAAAACTTTTATTATAAAGAAATAATTCTACTATAGTAATATTGTCGAAGAGCTTTATTCAACGCCCATTCCACATACTTTCGATATCGGGCCACACAGCAATGACATCCATCACCACAAGGATATTCAGGTTCCATATCTTTTGACAATTTGTTTTGCTTGACGTCACAAAGGAAATCGTCGATTACGGTAATAATCCATATTGACGTATAATTAAAGACTAAATCTGGAATTATTGATGTTGGCTTATTCTTCAATATTTCATTTATTTCTGGATAATAGAATTCCAGACGTTCTTTAATAACTTTAAAATAATCATCTATCAAAGATTACGGCCTGATATTTATTTCGAAAACAATGATAATAATATTAATAAATATTAAATAATAAATTTACCATATTTTTCTATTTCTTTCTTTGTTAATTTTGAGGATGTAATCGGCATAGTTTTTTCCATTTTTAAAAATGAAATGAAATGAATAAGCAAGTTGTTTTAATCAAGCATTAGCCAATCATATGTCGACCAATCCGGAATTTTTGTACTCTAGATTTTGCAACCCTAATATGACTATTTTCCCACTGGCAAACACGTTAACACACATTGAGTTGTATTTTAAAAGCCTCAGTGCAGGAAATAATTCTGGCTCGAACATACAAAGACATTTTGTTGACAAAGTGTATAGATTGGTAACCGTAATTGACTGTATTTTAATATCATTTATTCTATATTGTAATTTATTGCCATCTAAAGGTTTCTTGCATCCCAAGATTCTGCATTTACCGGATTTGAAAAATATTATAGGGTATTTTCCACTCCTATCTACAATTTGCTGGGGTTTACCAATCGGAAATGTCATTTTTGATACATCGAAAGTTCCTTTATAATTTATATTTGATAACATAATTAAACAATAAGGAAATATTAATCTATATATATATATATATATATATACGATTTTTAGAAAGAGATCATTAAATTATATAATATAAACAAAAACCTATAATTATACAAATTAATAATGGAATTAAGAAATGATGCTGTATATCAAATCGTCGGCCCAAGTGGTAGTGGTAAAACTATGTTTGTGTGTAAATTACTGAAATCTAATTTATTTCAAACAAAATTCAACAAGATTTATTGGCATAAGGGTGCAGATGAAGAACATGGATTAACTCAAGATAATTTCTGTAAATTGAAAAACATGAAAATAGTAAAGGGTTTCGATAAAAACTGGTCAAGTCGATTAAGGAAAGGTGATGTCATCATTATTGATGATTTGTATCAGGAAGCTAATAAAGAAAAGGATTTTAATAATTTATTCACAAAAATCAGTAGACATGTTGGTGTTACTGTGATTTTTATTACTCAAAATCTATTTCATCAGGGTGGCGCACATCGAACAAGGAATTTAAATGTTCAATATTTAGTTATTTTCAAGAATCCTAGAGATGCAACAGTTATTGATTTTCTTGCTCGACAAGCATACCCTAATAATCGTAATTTTCTCATCAGTGCATTTCAAGATGCTACAAAATCACCACATGGATATATATTTCTTGATTTCACAAAACAATGCAATGATGATTTACGGGTAAAAACCGATATTTTCAATAAAGAAGGTGCCATGGTATATAAACAAAGTTGAAAACTTTAACATGTAAAGATTTTTATGGAATCCAGGCTTAAAAATATCCGAAAACAAAGTATTAAAAAGAAAAACAAAGTTCCACCAAAAACCAGTTATACACCATCTAAAAAACTAATAACCGAGAATTACCCTGCAATGAATCTAATTTCAAAAAACATTATTAAAAAGTGTAAGAAAAAAGTTAAAATTGTAAAAAATCATAGGAGTTTCCCATATTTTAATGCATTGTTAAAGGCTTCGAGTATGAAAAGAATGTCTATTTTACAATCATTTCCAACTTTTGTTGTCGATGATTTACTCAAAATTCTATTAAAATTAGTCAGAGGTAAAATTAAAATCAGTAATTCTAAAAAACTAGTATTGAATAAACATCATAAGCCTTTGTTATCGCTAGTAAATAATAGAAATTGTCAGCAAATGAGAAAAATCATATATAAAAAACAAGTTGGTTTTATCGGAGCAATGTTACCATTAGCATTATCATTATTATCACAATTAACGATGGAACAATCATTACCTAATGTTAAATTTAAATTTAAATCATCTTGTTGTAATGGAGAAGATTTGGACGAACCCAGAAGACGAAGTAGGTTTCGGTGGAGTGGCAAAGTTAAAGAAAAGAGTCCCAAAGTCGAAAAAGGAAACGCAAAAGTGGTTGTCAGATCAGCTTGCGTACAGTTTAAACAAACCAATGCGGAAAAGTTTTCCAACAAGAGCTTATAAGACATTCGGTATTAATGATTTATGGCAAATGGATTTGATGGAGATGATACCGTATTCGAAGATTAACAAGGGTTATAAATATATTTTAACGTGTATTGATGTTTTCAGTCGTTTTGCTCGCGGTGTATCAACAAAGACAAAATCTGCAGAGGAAATATCTAAAGCAATTAATAATTTATTTAAAAATGGGCATCCGGATAATTTGCAAACCGATTTAGGTATTATTATTATTATTATTATTATTATTATTATTATTATTATTATTATTATTATTATTATTATTATTATTATTATTATTATTATTATTATTATTATTATTATCATTATTATTATTATTATTATTATTATAGGCAAGGAGTTTTACAATAGTAAAGTTAAGCAAATCCTGGATCGTCTCAAAATAAATCATTATTTTGTACATTCTCAATACAAAGCCGCACATGTTGAAAGATTTAGCCGGACATTGAGGGATAGATTGAAGAAATATTTCGTGCATCAAGGTAATAAAATATGGATAAATGTATAACCTAAAATACTTGTTAGTTATAATAATTCATCACATCGAGGTCTGAATGGTTTGAGACCCGTAGATATCAGCTCGAAAACATTAGCTAAATCAATACGGTATAAAACAGTTGCTATTACAAAACCAAAATATAAAGTTGGTGATCACGTTAGAATTAGTAAAATATCTGCTTCACCTTTCATCAAAAATTTCGATAGTAATTGGAGTGATGAGGTATTTCAAATTATTAAAACAGAGTCCTGTAATGTATGTTATTAAAGATAGTGATAACAATTTAATACAAGGGAAATTCTATGAACAGGAATTACAAGTTATTTCCAAACCTACAGTGTTCAGAATTCAGAAAATATTGAAAACTAAAATGGTGGGTAAGGATAAACAATACTATGTCAAATGGCATGGATATCAAAAACCCTCATGGATATCATCAAAAGACCTAGTAAAATGAGTTTCTATACAATTTTACCGAGAATTGTAGCCCACTAATCCATCCGGAAAATCAAGCAAGTAAATTTATGGTTGATCTTCAAAATCCTATTTATTTACATGGAAATTGGGAAGTTGCTTTGCAAGACTTTACATTTGTGTACAATACATTTCCATTTTATAGTCATTGTAAAATCGGTTACAAGAAACGTGTTCCCAAAACTTGTAGTGGTATTTTCTCAATCAATAATTTTGAACGATATTGTCATATTCCAAATCAAATTTTAGATGAAAATAGTGGCATGCTTTTCAAAGATGGATTGAATGTTAGTTGTGATTATAGTCCATTTACAATAAAGTTTGAAAGTATTGAGGACGCCAAGCAAATGGGTAGTGATAAGCTTAACATAGTTGTTCCTGGTACTGAATGAGAAAAGTGTAACGACCGAACACATCAAAATATCTGTATCATATATTAATGAGGTGGAAGATACATCTACATTTACTAATGATTTATTTATTGAAACACTTGAAGAATTACATAAATATATTTCATTCAATTGTTTACATATATTTAAAACTATTGGATTTGTTAAAGATGGAATATGTAAATTCAGTCTAAATAATAACATTTGTGAAGTTACATTCGATAAAAATTTGGCTAATACATTGGGATTAGATAAGCAAACACATATGGCAAGTGCTTTTGGTGTAAGCAAACAAAAAATAATAAAACTTCATAGGCAAATGTTCATATATACTAATATCATCGATTCTATAATTGTTGGTGATTCTTTGGTTCCTCTATTGAAATCTGTTTGGGTTGATAAACATGACCAGGATGAAGTTGTCAATATAAATATCGATAATCCCATGTACTTACCGGTATCAACATCATGTATAAACAATATAGAAATAAATATTCGTGATGATAGCGGTAAATTTATTGAATTTAGTAAAGATACAGAAACTCATTTGACATTACATTTTCGTAAATTAGATGGCCAATAACGATATTATTAGTATGTATAGTGGTAGCCAAAGTGGTGGAGAATTACCATATTTTATTGGTAAACAGTATGGATCAGGATGGCTGAGAACAATTGGTAGATTTGCACTTCCTATTCCTTAACGCCTTGGTAGTTTTGGTATGAAAACTGATAAAGATGTGATAATGAATGAGCAAAAAATATTACCATCGCTGAAATCAAATGCATTATCCGAGTTAGGAAACGTTCTACCTAGTGTTGCAGGTATGTTTCAAAAACAAGAACCTGCATCAACACCGGCTCAAAAACGTAAAAGACATCATAAACATATAAACAAACGAATGAAAGGACATGGAACTATATTTCAAAAATGATTTGCGGTAAATCTGAATTGTGTTTATTTGATAGACCATCTCCCCAAGCAGTAATTGAAATGGGGGCCTTTGAAGATGTATTCCCGATGAATTCTATTATGGATAGTAGAACTGATATTGAATTTTATATTAATGGTTCCCAAACTGAATATCCAGATTTGAACGATACATTGTTAACTGTTCAGATCAAAGTTGTAGATAAAGATAGAAAACCGTTGGGTGAACCTAGTGATGTAATACCAAACAATTTCTTGTTTCATACACTTTTTAAAGATGTAGTTCTCGGATTTAATAATATCAAGATTGAGGGTGGTAACAGTACATATATTCACAAAGCTCTAATAGAAACTATTATAAATTACAATAGCGATACTAAAAATACATGTTTAACTCCTATGGGTTATGGTATTGATGACGATAGGAAAAAGTGGATTAAAGGCTCGAAATTATTTACCATGTGCTCATCATTACAACTCGATTTTATGGATCAACCGAAATATTTACTCCCAGGAGTTAATGTACACATTAGATTAAAAAGATCTGAGTCAGTATTATCACTAACAAGTGCCACCACAGGCACCAATTCTTCAATTAGTTGATGCAAAATTATTGGTGAGAAGAGTTCGCGTTGAGCCCTCTGTATTAGCCGGTCATCAACTGGGGCTTAATTCTAAGCGTGCAATATATCCATTGAAAACAAAGGAAATTGTTCAATTTGCTATTGCTAAAGATTCAGCTTCTTTCTATAAGGAACAAATATTTGGAGATAGAAGAATGCCCAACTTTATATTGGTAACATTACAAAGTGAATCTCAATATAATCATACTTAACATCGAGCTCAATTTTCAAAAATTTTGGAGTAACATCGCTAACTTTATCGAAAAATAGTGATTACAGAGAAACATATACTCAAGATTCCGATAATGATAATTATTGTGCTACATATATGCAGAGTATAGTGAGAAATATGGGTTATTTGGATAAAGCCTTAATTGTTGTATAACTCTTGAAGATTTTAAAAGCACATATCCATTCTTTAAATTTGTTTTGGCACCCGATTTTGATTTAAATCAGAGTCAATTACCTCAAAATGAAAATTTACGATTAGATATAAAGTTTGCTAAAGCTACAACTGAACCGGTATATGTTGTCATATATGGGGTATTTGAAAATGAGGTTCAAATAACTGCAAACAGAACAGTGTTGGTATAAATGTATAGATAATTTATGATAATTTGTCATGGAGTAAGTTTTTAAATGTATTTTTAATATTATTGATGTAGTTCTGTTCAGGTCTATCGAATTGGAAAAAAAATACTAGGATATGAATTTTTAGGGGTTTTTCCTCTTGATAAAATTCCATATTTACGTAATAATCAAGCCATAATCGTCAATACTCAATCGTCTCATCTCGGTGGAGAACATTGGTTAATAATATATATGAAACCTAGCAAGATATTTGTATTTGATCCTATGGGTTTCTATTATCCGGCTTTAATGGTTTCGAAACTGCAAACAATGGGTAAACCTATTGTGTATAATAAAACTATGTATCAAAAGCCATGGACCTTAACATGTGGTCAACATTGTTTAGCTTGGTTATTATTCAAGCGATGTGATGTTTAATAAATGTTTTATTATTATTGTTATGTTTTATTGCTATGTTTTTTTATTATTATTATTATTATTATTATTATTATTATTATTATTATTATTATGTGTTTAATTAATTAATGTTAATAAGCTAATGCGTGATCACAAAGACAGTGCATGATAAGTACGTGATTATCACATGATAAGTGCATGACTGCATGCATACACACTCAAGACTGTATGTAATTTACAAAGAAAACACATACATACTTTTGTTTGTATGTGATTTACAAAGAACGAATGCCTACAAGATATAGACTGCATGTGTTTTACAAAGAAAACATACCTAGACACTATAGGCTGCATGCATAAAAATCTCTCACCTATATGTGTGTATTGCTAAAATGTGATTGGCTAAATCTTGAAAAATAGATTATCTTTATAAACATTGACAAATTCTAAATTTGTCACAATTATTTCAAAAATTTGCCAATTTCAAAAATTCGCCAAAATGAACAACAATAATATTTTAAGAAGTCTTCTCCTGAATGAGACGGGTAAATTATTTTTTAATTTAATTTTTAATTTTATTATTTATTATTTTAGACTGGTTTACATTAACTGAATTGCAAGATCAGTTAGATCTTGAAAATGATGATGTTATGATTATCGAAGATGATGGTAAATTTTAATTTTATTTGTGATTTATTTAATAATTATTTTAGAAATTATTGTTATTGAAGATACCGAAGAAGATGAAATTGATGATGTTATGATTATCGCAGATGATGATGTTATGATTATCGAAGATGGTAAATTTTAATTTTATTTTTTCTATATATTTAAAAAACGGTTTAGTTGATTTGGATGCATATGTTCCTGATGTTGTCAATGTTCCTGATGATGTACCCGCTTCTGGGGATGATATGAATGTTATCGTTACTGATGATGCCCCCGTTTCTGGGGAAGATATGGAGGACCTCTTTTCTATGGAGGATGATGATTCTTCGGAATCAGATGCTAAATTTTAGTTTTTTTATTTATTTTTATTTATTTTTATTTATTTATAGAAATTAAATTAATGATATTTGAAGTATTATTAAAACAATACATCAAATATCAATAATTTATAATAAGGTTCTATTTATTTTTCAATCTATAAGTTTTATGATAAATATATTTTTATTTTAAATTGATGAAATTTAAAGTATTATTATAATAATACTTCAAATATCATTAATTTATAATAAATTTTAAAAAAAGAAACAACTATTATTACTGAAACAGATATTACCACAATAAGTTAAAAATTCATAAAGAAACAAATATATTGTCATAATAGTTTTTGAATTATATAGGCATTTTTATTATAGATTTTACAGTAATCGTTATGGAATTATATATGCATTTTTATTATAGATTTTACAGTAATTGTTATTGAATTATATAGGAATTATTTTAATAGATGCTTTATAAAGAAATTATTTAATAGTTTGCAGTGAGCACGCAAATATTATTATTTTTATTAGAGATTTTATATAGGTTTTATTTAATAGTTTGCAGTGACCATACAAATATTATTATTTTAATAGATACTTTATATAGGTTTTATTTAATAGTTTGCAGTGAGCATGCAAATATTATTAGATATTTTATATAGGTTTTATTTAATAGTTTGCAGTGAGCATGCAAATATTATTGGATATTTTATATAGGTTTTATTTAATTATTAGATACTTTATATAGGTTTTGTACATTAATTTATTATTTTTTATTAGGCACTTTTTATCCGAGATATTGCATCTCATCATTGCAACATAATGAAAGTTGTCATAAAGAAATGAAAAAATATTACCGTCATAGATTTAATGGCATCGACTTTTTTATCTGCGCCATATGCAAAACATCCCAGAGCATTAAATATAAAGAATTTAATAGGGAACATGCGGTTCATTTAAATTCTTTTAAGTCTAATAAAATTAAACTGTTTAAGAAAATTAATAAAAATAACATAAATGTTTTGAATATACTACAAAATAAAACTACATCAAATAAAAAGAATAAAAGACCTGCTGCACATATTAAAATTAATATCCCCAATAAAATAATTTAAAAATAAGTCATCAAAATCAGTGATGATGATGACTCTAATATTATAAATAATGTAAATAATATACATATTATAAATAATGTAAATATTATACCAGACATAAATAATGAAAATATTATAAATAATATACCTATTATAAATAATGTAAATAATATACCTATTATAAATAATGTAAATATTATACCAGATATAAATAATGAAAATATTATAAATAATGATATTATACAATTCGGAGGTTCTGTATTAGAGAATGAGCCGAACATTTCAGTAAATTTAAATGGCGCTATCAAAACTTTACGTTTTGATTTATCTAACGCGCAACTAATTAAAATAACTTTAATTGAGCGAATCAGTAATAAATTAATTTTAGAAATAAATAAAATGGGGAGTGTTAAAATTCAATTCGCTATATTAATTAAATTTGAAAAAGATGGTGAGATCGGTGACAATTATTTTTCGAATAATGCGGAGACATTTTCGGATAACTTTTTAAGCGAAGGGGTTTAAAAGCTTAATGAAAAAAAAGAACAATTTACCCATTTAGGCAGTGGATGGCGTGTTATTAATATTATGGAAATTCACTTTATTTTAACTAAATATGCTCCTATTAATCGTCTGTCTGGACATAAATATATTAAAACCCCTTCTGCATTGAAAAATAAAGGAGCCATAGTAAATATAAAAAACAATGACGATAAGTGCTTCCTTTACTCTATTCTTTATTTATTAAAGAAAGATATAATTTGTGAAAATCCCCAAAGAGTCTCTAAATATACAGAGTTTTTAGACGATTTAGAATACGATGAGGTCACGGATTGTCCCATGAAATTAATAAACATCCCAAAGTTTGAAAAGAAAAATTCGACTTTAAAATTAGCAATAAATGTGTTTTCGTACACACCAACTGTTATAATTGATGAGGTTCCAGATAATTATGTCTTTCACCATCCTCATTTAAGTTTGATACATAGAAGCAAAGTCACTGACGGAAACCCTATTTATTTATTATTGCTTGAAAATAAGGATAGATATCATTATACCGCAGTGACCAATATCAACTGGTTAATGAATTGCCATCAAACCCCTGACTGGAATATTCAAATTAGATGCCGTTGGTGTCCACATTGCCTTAATGGGTTTAGATTAGATAATGCATTCAATACACATGTTGCATTATGCGCCAAAAATCAGACTGGCACAACCCTATACACGCTCCCCGAAAATAAAAATTTAGAATTCCAAAATTATTCAAAACATATCACTCCTTTTGTGATTTATGCCGATTTTGAATCGGTTTTACCTTCTGATGATAGACATCATCAAATTCATATGCCTATTGCAGCAGGCCTTTTATTAATTAATAATTACACTAACACAAAATCATATTATTACTTTTATGGTCTTGATTGCATTCCTGATTTTCTTAAGAAAATTGAGGAAATTGCAACTGAAATTGTTATTCCGTACTATGATTCGGAAGGTGATAAATTGATAGGGCCTATGTCTTTCAGTGAGGTTCGACAGTTTAAATCTTGTCGAACCTGTTATTTATGTAAAAAACCGATTGTACATCCGGTTAGAGATCATTGCCATTTTACTGGTAATTATCTAGGGGCAGCTTGCCGAAAATGTAATATAGCTCGTAGGATTTATCAATTACTTCCTATAGTTTTTCATAATTTAAGAGGGTATGACCTTCACCATATTTTAAAATATGGTCTCGATCGCTTTCCTTCATGGAATTTAGATATCATACCGACCTCTACAGAAAGATTTATTTCGTTAATTGTTCACATTAACAAATTGACTGTTCGCTTTATCGACAGTATGCAATTTGTTAATTGTTCGTTAGCTAAGGCTGTGAAAACACTAACTTCTCTTCCATTGACTTCGTCTGTCTTTCAAGGTTCTATAGTCGACTGTAAAGGTATTTTTCCGTATAATTTTGCTGTTTCTGAGGAAGTTCTTGAGACTACTTATGAGTTGCCTCAAACTTGGGAGGGCGTAAGTGAAGATGAGTACGATAGGGCACAACTAATCTGGACGCAGCAAAACTGTAGGACTTTGCGTGATTATATGTTAATTTACCTTAAACTTGACGTATTCCTCCTTACCGACTATTTTCAACAATTCCGTGCCAAGGCTATTGTTTACAATGGTCTTGAACCTCTAAACTTTTATGGAATTCAGGGTATGTCATGGGCTTCAGCGCTTATGACATTAACTGAACCCATTGAACTTTTACAGGACATGGAAATTTTCAATTTTTACGGAGGTGGAATACGGGTTGGGTTAACATTTGTTAACAAACATTACATTGCTGCATCGGAGGATACAGAATTATTGTACATAGATATAAATAATCTGTATGGTTGGGCTCTCAGCCAAAGTCTTTCTTACGCTGATTTTACTTGGTGTATGATGGTTTGAATGAGGTTTTGAGTGAATGTGCGAATGTTGTGGATATTGAAATCCTTCCATATGGATATACTATGGAAGTTGATATCGAGATTCCAGATTATTTACATGATTTTTTAAATGACTTTCCGATTGAACCGGAAAAGATGTGCCCACCAAATTCAAAAGTTGAGAAGTTAATGCTCACGCATTATCCTAAGAAGAACTATGTTCTTCACTGGAGGCTTCTCAGACTTTATCTTTCTCTCGGGGCTAAGGTTACATATATACATAGAGCTATTAAATACAAGCAAGCTCCTATTTTTAAACATTATATCGATAAAAACACTAACTTGCGTGCAAATGCAGTTAGTGAATTATATAGAGATTTATTTAAATTGCATAACAACAGTCTGTATGGTGAATCTGTTGAGAACCTTAAAAAGAGAATGAATTTGAGATTATGTAATTCAGCTGAAAAGTTAATTCCATATTCGTCAAAACCGGCATTTAGAAAAACAATCGAGATTACTGATGATATTTTTGCCGCTCATCTTAATAAGGACTCAATATGTTTGGATATACCTAGTTATATCGGTCAATCAGTTCTAGATTTATCCAAACTACGGATGTACCAGTTACAGTATGTTGAATTACAAAAATATCGTGATATTTATAATTGTGATATCAATCTAGTAGCTGGTGATACAGGCAGCTTCTTTTTGGAGATAATAAATTTAAAATTAGAAATTTTATTAAAAGCGATGATTTCAGATGACCTATTAGACACATCAAATTATGATCCTTCTCATCCTTTATATTCTAGACGACTTGACTCGGTTATAGGCAAGTACAAGGATGAGAGTAAAGGGTTAGGATATAGCGAGTGGGTTTTCTTGCGCCCTAAATGTTATAGCTTGCTAAGAAATAAATCAACAATGCGAGCTAAGGGTGTAAAATTACTGGGTACCGACATTAAACACCAATCATATTTGCATTGTTATAATAACAATACTATTATGTCGTACCTCAAACTAGGATAGGAACCCGAAATCACCAGCTGTTTACTTTTAAAAATTCTAAAATAGCATTAAATAACCATGACGATAAGAGAGTTTGGGTAGGGAAAAACTCGAGGTTTGCATATGGTCATTATAGAGGGGTTGATGTCCTTGATGTTGGTGGTAATATAGTAATGCCTGAAGCCAATCCTGCAATTCTTGATGAACAATTTGCAGAAATATTTGAAAATATAATAGATATTTATTGATCAAATTTGTATGTAAAAATAAAAATTGTGAAAATTTGTCTTTGCTATTTTCATTTGTTATAATTTATTTGTTATAATTTTCATTTTTATAATATTTTCATTTTTATAATGCTTTTATAATATTTTCATGACAAAGTCCCAGCGTGAAGAAACGTGAAATATAACTTTATATTTTTATATTTGTTTTATGTGTAAAAAATATTTTAATGTATTTATTATTAATAATTCATTGATTTTTTATGTAGTTGTTTTTATGTAGTTGTTTTATTATATATATATTGTTGGGTCAGCACACAAATAGCCTTGAGAATTGTTTAAATGCATCAGTAATACAGCACGAAAACCCAGCACCAAGATAACTTAAAATACAATATACAACACCAACTAAACACTTTAAAATCTGAGAGAATATAAATAAATATAAAATCAAAAACATAAAAGTAAAATAAAATAAATACAAAATGCATCAAGAACCGCACGAAATTTACATAAAAAATAACATAATAACAAGAAAATTTGACCGTAAAATGACCATTTATATAAAAGTAAAAATTAATGAATTAAATAAATAAAAATAAAATATTTTTAGCTAAATAAATTTATTTAAAAATTTTAAAAATAAATTACCAATTTAAATTAAGAAATAAATAAAAATTTAATTTAGATAACACAAATAATTTCAAAGTCGAATTTTGTTTAATCGCAATAAAACTAACACGCAAGGTTAAGGCCAAATTATAGGTATAAATACTGATGTGTTTTCCCAAATTTTAAAAACTACTACTTTGTAGTATTAATTTCAACCAAATTTAAGATGCACATTTTTTATAAATCTTACTTTGTTGTGATTTTGTTTCAGATATTTTCAGATCATTAATCTACAGTTATCAATATTTTCAGGTTATTAATCTACAGTTATGTTTTGCAGCAATATTTTCAGATTGTTAATCTACAGTTATGTTATTTTGGTTTATGTACATCGATGCCCGATTTAAAATTTGTTTATATGAATGCCAAATATACAGTTTATGCTTCGAGACTTTTGCCTAATTCATGTGGTAATTTATTTTTTCTATTATTTTATTTTTGGTGGCCCACATCCAAAACATAACGCAAGATAGAAAAATAAAACACACTATCGAACTGTGTAAGTGCGTGTAAAATCGTCAATAGTTCGTGCCCGTGAAGGCTCCGGCGTGCGGAACGCAGGAGCTGGAACGTCAATATTATCCGTACATAGGGGAAATTGGAGGTTAAATGAGTAGTCCATTGGCTGCTCCTTCATCATCCGTTTCTAAAAAGTTGACATGAATTTTAACAACAATCGGCTCAAAATCTCTAACACCGAGTAGTCCAGTGGGCACTCATTAAATATAATATGAACATACATAGATCTTAAGGACAAAGAGAGGGAATGGGTACTGGGGAAAATTGCGGAATCGTTACAACAGTTAAAATGAATAGCCATCGGAAAAAGATTAATCCGAACGACCAAAATCATGAAAAATAATGTTTTTAAATAAGAATGAAATAAATTAATTTGAGTTGAGGCGGAAAATATTGGCGGGACGCTGCTCAAACTTTCCGAATTGATTCAAATACTTAACAAAAATAGTAACGTAAAAAGGGAACGCGTAAAATAAGGGTGGAACGCTGCTCAAATTTTCCGAGTCAATGAAAATACTTTGTCGAAAACTGTAGAATAGGGATGAACCGTAAAATAAGGGCGGAACGCTGCTAAAATTTTCGAATTTACAAAAATTATGATTATAATAATAGTGCTAATAATCATAGTAGTAATAGCAATAAATATAATGGTAGTTATAGTAATAAAAATAATAATAAAGGTAATAGTAGTAACAATTAAGAAAGGTAATATATATAATCGTAACAGTGATGATGCTAGTAATAATAATAGGGAACATTGTAGTTATAATAGGGATAAGAGTAAGAGAGCTAGTGTGTGAATATTTAACATAACAAAGGGTGTACAGGCCAAAGAATAATCATCAACACGGACGACGATAAGAAGGACTATGGGAATTGACATAACAATGAATGATATGAGAGTATAGGTTAAAATTTGACAGAGATAGGAGAATAATGGGACCTAAAAATTGAAATTGAGCACAGACCTTCTATCGGTAGCTCGTTGGACCCAAGGATCGTTCGGTCAATTATAGCATTAGCAATAGCGCTCACTTTTTGCGGACGATCTACCCACTCGAACACAGTTCCAACGTTGCTTAGCAACGGGTGCCGAGTGGTAAGCAAAGGAAATATTTGTATGGGGTTGTCTGGGTAACAACCATATAGTTTCAAAATATCAACACCCAGAAACCCACCAATATATATATATTAATATTATTATTATTAATAAAAAGTAATAAAAAGTAATAATAATAATAATAAAAGTTTTTATAAGTAATAATAGAATAAAAAAACTAATAACAATAATAATAATAATAAAAATTAAAAATAAAAACTTTTAATAAAACTTGTAATAAAAATTTTTAAAAATAATAACTAAAACTTGTAATAATAATAATGATAATAATATTTATAATAATAATAATAATAATAATAATAATAATAATAATAATAATAATAATAATAAAATCTTTTAATAGAAAAAAATTTGTAACAATAATATTAATAAAACTTGTAATAAAAATTTTAAAAAATAATAATATTTATAAAATAATAATAAAAATAATAATAAAATTAATAATATTTATAAAATAATAATAAAAATAATAATATTTATAAAATAATAATAAAAATAATAATATTTATAAAATAATAATAAAAATAATAATATTTATAAAATAATAATAAAATAATAATAAAATAAATTTACAAAATATATACTACTTATAAAAAATAAGTAGTAAATTAAAATTTAAAAATGTTTAAAAAGTACTATGACCTTGAAAAAATTTGAATGACCTTGACCTACTTTTGAATGACCTTGAAAAATATGATGAGTCACCCAATGACATTGAATGAGTCGTGGTATTTGTTTAAATGATATTGAAAAATATGGTGAGTCACCCAATGACCTTGAGTGAGTCGTGGTCTTTGTTTAGATGACCTTGAATGAGTCATTGTCTTTGTCTCAGAAAAAAATTGTACTTTTTGACTTAGAAAAAATTTTTCTCAGCAGGGGGGTAGGGGGTGTGCTGGATTTGACATGTGCTGGATGTGACACATCCCACTACTGACTACTGTTTTTGATAAATCACTGAATACGTCCGAAAAGAAAGATCAAAAGAATATGCAGAAAAGTGGGTCAGAACAGGAAAGCAAGGAATATTTTTTTAACTATAAAAGTATATAACGAAATCTTTCAATATCATATAATAATGAAACGTTCGTTAAGAATGTGTATGTCTAAAACTTATTAAACATCCAAAATGAACGAAAACTGAAACAGCTTCTATTGATATTAAAGAAGTCCATGATAATGTACACTGGATTGTATTGAACAGCCAGAAATCTAAATTTTTTATGAAAATATAATCATATGAATATTTGAAATCAACCATACATAAATAGTTCAATCAAAAACAAGAAGGAATATCAGTTGACAGTCCATTGTGTACACAAAAGCTAAATTATTTCAATATGTATATGACTATTAAATTTCTTGTTTAGAAAATATATTACCATTATAGGTTTAATATGTGAATCAACACCTGTAAAATGATTTTGAAAGTTTGTATACATTATTTACTATGTATTGTCTTTGTATGCTAAAATGTTTTTACAAATTTCTTACTTTTTATAATAAGTTGTCATTTGTTTGAACAAATTACATACCCACACAGGTAAGTATGTATATTTTTTCATTTTATTACTATTATGTTGCTATTATTTAATTATGTTCTGTTCAATTTTATATTTATATTTATTCATATTTATATTTAGAATATTTTTCTTTTTTTCGGCTTTCCTTTTTTGTAATATAATCATCGAAAAATGCAACCAATAAATTTTAATTTAAATGAATAACATACAAGCAAATTCGCAAATCAAAATCAATTAGTACTATAAAAATCAATGCGGAAAATTTGTGTTAAATTAAAAGTGAAGTTCTAATGAGAAAAAGATCACAAGTGAAAAAAATGATGAATGACGTTACCGGTAGTCAATCTTTAGTTGTAACAATATATGCAGAATTTTTTATACCAAAATTTAACCTGCTGAATACATTTGAAAAATTTATGAATTACCTTCAAGATTGACTTCCTTTAATGAGCAACTGGTAAAGTTTGGAATTATTATTAACTTGTCACGCTAAAATGCATTTAATAACTTTAAAGAATTATAATAATTATTGATAAAAGTTAGAATAATCAAAAACAATTTAAAAATTATATTAATGCAAATACTGAAACTTAAGTGTCGAGGAGCTTAAGCTCCTTAAATAGGTTGATGATTTGATCTTTGACCATATATGCAATTTGTACCTGAAAGATGACAGTTATGCTGTCGAAATATATTGTACGAAGAATTTTTTATTGGTGTTTCCTTTTAATTAAATCGTTGCCAAATTTATTGAATTATAATAATAAATTATAAGTAGTGTGTAAATGGTTCCATAAAGCCCAAGTCGTCTAGACTTTCTCTCAGTTGTTTCGGGAAAGGCTAGACAACTTTCCCTTAATACCTCAACTGGGCACGCTCAAGTCTATCTAACCGGTTCTTTATGATACCATTTATACACTATTATAAGAAATAAAAAAGTTAAAACAGCAAAACTGCCCAGAACGCCCTACAAATCTATATCCCTATATACCTACATAGACATCTAAATATATCTATATAACAATAATAATAATCTATGTAATAATAATAAAAAAAAGAATGAAAAAGTGTAATAATGAAGGGATGCGAGTCTTTATGATATTATTTATATACTACTATATTTGCAAATTTATTATTTTGTAAAGTTAGAAGGGGGTCTGTGCCCATTTTTTCAGGATTTTAACGTTTTCAGGATTTTTAAGGTAGATCAGATAGAGAATTAAAAATTAGGACGATTGTTATAAAAAAACTTTAAAATATTTACACACACACACATAATTTCGAAAGTTCAAATTTTAACAAAATTTTCATACTTAGAAAAATTTTGGACAAAAGTCGGTTTTTTAAAAAAAGTCAAATTAAAAATTAGGTGATTATGATCATCAAAAATATTTTTTTTGGACTTTGGAAAAAACGTTTTAATGACTTTGTTATCTTTATTATTAATACATCTATCTTTGTAATATATCTTAATATATCTTATCTTTGTTATTAATATATCTAACAAGTGACTCATAAGAAAATGCCTGCCGAAGAATGACGCATCGAATGAGTCTTCATCCGGATGAGTCATATATATTTTAGCCAATCAGAAGTGATTATGCTTGATGGCTCATATTCCACTACTAGTACATCATTTTAATTTACAATCATACTCTAGGTGCTTTTGTTACTGTAATTTATTTAAAAATATCATCGATTTCATTTCTATTGAGTACTTCAAGTTCTTTACCAGAGGTTGTCAAAGTGGTTAATATAGACAACCATGGGTTTATTTAAAAAAAGTAAGGGTCGATATGAGTCAGGGGTTAGAATGGGGGTCAACCCGAATCGGTGGAGGGTCAATTGGGGGTCGAACGAAAAAAATTTCATTTATCTAACTGCGTATGTAAAATCTGTGAATATTTTAATTATATCAATTAGTTTAGATATCAATTTTAATTATCATTATCTCTAAAGAATAAGGTATGCATTAATAATATGGATTAATATAATATATCAACTTATTTTAAACTTATTTATAGAACCCTAATTAAAAAATGACAGCTTCAGTTTCTAAAATGAAATGTCGTTATTTTTCATTAGATTATTTCAAATTTGGATTTATTTATTTACCGACAAATGAAACGATTCCTACGTGTCTTCTATGTGAAAATAAACGTTTGGAAATAACTACACGAAACCTTCAAAAATTAAATTCAGATAGATATGGTCCGTGATGGATTCCTACTGGTAAATGTAAAATTAATAATTAAGATCAAAAGTTGGATCTGGATGAAACAGCATGAATGGGCCTGATGATCTTGATGCGCATCCCAGATCAAACAACGCTGGGAAATTTCAATTACTACAACTAATTAGCAACTAATTAAAAAAACTCACCTGTTGATTGGTCTTATGACTAATATAATTAGTTCCACCTTCCTCTGTGTAGCAATGCCCATTGGCTGGTCCGCGAAATACAAACAAAAAATCATCAAACTTTAAATTATAACATTTAAATTAATTCCAAAATTTATTTTTTCTGAAAATCTTTTAACATTTTTTTTAATATTTTGATGGATGAATTTTTCAGGAATGGAAAAAAATGAGATAAATTTCTATTTAATTTCCATATCGTAGTTTTGTTTGTCCGTTGTATCTTTGCGGATAATAAGGAATTTTTTTATTATAAATCCTGAAAAAATTTTGAATATATAAATTATTTTTACACAACAATTTTCAAATTGAAGTTATGAATTAAATTTTGTTGAATTTTTTGATAAAATTCTTGTAAAGTGATTCTTTTAAAAATTTTAAATTTTCAAGATAGGGTTAGTGGCACAAAAAATAAAACGAATCTTTACAATTTTCATGCTGTTTAATAGATGCCTTATGATGATTTTCGGATCATCATTATTCTACATTATTCCATTGTAGCAGTAATTCTCAACTACTATTCCGCCAGATTTTACGAATAAATGTATATTTTAGGATACAAGGTACAATAAATTATTAATAAATACTCTTATTGATATTTGTATTTTGATGCTAATAAGTTATTCAGTCGTGTTTACCCAATTAACCTTTCCAAACCTTTGAACTGATTCTTTTTTCTGAAAGTTCGTTTCCGCTGGCTTAATTAATTTTATGCGATGACACTAATTTGTGATATTAACATATTCTAAAGATTTAATATTGTAAATATTACAAGTTGATTCTTTTTAGCATGATAAATTTATGAATAGTGTACCATGAGGAGTGCAGTCTACATACATCTTTAGGATGACGAAGTATTGACGTTAAGGTCATTTTGAGGTCAAAATTAAAGTAAAAAATACGATATGATTCCAGAGTAGAAGAAATGTTTGTCAAAAATAAAAGTAGTGACATATGAGAACTATTCCCCGTCCGATATTTGGATTGGAAAAAAAATTTGAGACCCCCCTCTTAAAAAATTTTTAATTTATTGGATTTTTCATGACGGAAAATTACTTTTCAAAATCATTTCTTTTTCAGAATCAATTGCATAGTAAATTTAAAAGAACGATTGAATACTTTCAATTAATTTTAAATTAAAGTTTAAGAAATTTTGGATGTAATAGACAAAACATAATTTAGGGTAAATTAGAGCTTTTAAGGAAAATTTTAACGAATTTGATGATAATTTTAGTGATGAAAACATCAAGTTTTATGACGTAATTTAATAAATTTTAATCATTTTTGAGATTGTTAGGATAAATTTTAATGTATATTGGAAATTTGGGGGATTTTATTTATTCAATAAGTTTCATTAGAAACAGAGGTTAATTCATTAATTTTAGAAGAAATTAAATCCTGGTTAATTGATTTATCACAAAATTATTTTTAATCATTGTTAATTTTCATGTCAAGTAGATTTTTACAGTAATTTAGAGTGATATATAATTTGCGTACAATTTTTATAATACTTTTTATTGGTAAAATTCTGATTTTCATGATTATTTTAAGGGAATGAATACATGGTTTACCTGATTCAAATGAGATAATTTAAAGGGTATTTGAATGGATTTATTTGGTTAAAAATAGATTTCTAAATGAATAAATTAATGATACTTTTTGAATATATTTTATATTTACTTTAGAAGATTTTATTCATTTTGGAGAATCTTAATGTTTTGATCAGAAATATTTTGAATAAAAGTTAATTTTCATGAAGTATTTTACGGATTTTTAATAATTTTAATATATTTAGTTTTATTTTGAACACATGCTAATTTCAAGTATTATTTGATAATTATTTAAATGAAACATATATTTTAAGATAGTTATTCACTAATTTTGATCAAATTTAACTTATAGATTTTGATATGTTTAATGTAATTTTATGTTTTATTTAAAATTTCAAATTATTTTACTAAAGATTTTATTATTTTTTAGTTTTTTCAAGTTTTTCAGAGGTTTTATTATCAACATATTTTACAGTAAAATAAGATCATTTATAGTGGAAACGTCGAGATTTAATTTTAATAATTATATTAGAATTTATTAATCTTTAATGGTTTCAGTTGATCTTTTATATTGTTTAGGGAGAAATTATTAACTTTTAATTGATTTTATAGAGTTAATCTTTAAGATCAAGGGACAGCAATTAACTATGATTTAAGATGCTATTAATTGATAACAAAAATTGTATAAATATTGACATTTATTTAAAGAATTCTAACCCTGTTACTCAGTGTAAAAGGGTTATCGACATACTTTATGATAATTCTTTAGAAATCACTTAAAATTTTTTTGATAATGTTTATTGAATTTATACTTAATTTATTATTTGAGCAAACAATTAATGAGAAAATATTATATTTTTGATAATTTTACAATCATTTAATGCATTTTAATTATTTTTGTTGAAAAACTTAGATTTTATTCAATTTTAGTCATTTTTGAAGAGATTTTTATTTGTTTAGAATTTATTGACAGAATGAAATTGTGAGGATTTAGAGGGGAAATTTTGGGTATTAGTTTTATAATACTTTAAAGAAAATTGATTTTTAATGATAAAATTCAGATTTTCATGATCATTTTAAAGGAATTAAATCGGCTGAATACATGGTTTACATATGGAAAATATGATCCGAATGATGGATTTTTAAGGTTATTTTAAGTGATTTATTCGGTTGAATTATGGACGATATATCTGAAAACAATGAATATCGTTGGTAGAAATATTTAAAGTAAAATAATTGGTTAAATTATATTATTTTAAAGGGGATTAAATAGCTGGATATATCTGCGTTGAAAGGGTAAATATTTTTAAGTGTATATAATCGGTTGAATAAAGGCGTTCTAATTGTAAGTATTACTTAAATGGGAGATTTTTATGAAAAATTCTGAATAAATAGGATAGAAATATATAAGGGGAAATGTTTGCTTAAGTTTTATGGTTATGGTAGAGGATCATGTCGGTCAAAAATCTGTGTTCGTACGGTAAATATTATTTAGAATATAGAGAATTTTACTGAAAAATAATGAATATTGTTTATAGAATTCATAAGCTACAAATATTTAAGTAGAAATGATTGGTTAATTTTTATGGTCACA